>CM061556.1:217259401-217859401 GCA_030864225.1 Capsicum baccatum var. pendulum | reverse complement strand
TTTTCAAATAATATATGTTGTTTTATATCTTCCTCTGCTCTGTCCCAATTTAGATGAAACTAATATAATTTTGATAGTCAATCAAATTTTTTATGTTGACATATCATTTTATTATTCTTAATTTTCTAATACATAAATGACTTATAATAAGGGGTGGTATAATAAAATCATCATTTGAAGGAAGACGATTTAATTTAAAACATCAAGAATATCTTCGCATTTTATGTCTATTTTATCTTTCTATTAAATATTATTAATTTTTTTAATATTTAGATGACTCATAATAATTAATTAAGAGCGATTGATTATATTACTCCTATAAAAATTAACATAGTTTTATCATATCCAATAGTAATCATCGATAACTTACCAGAGTAGTATACTAAATAAATACGAGATGCTACATTTTGCATATACAAAATATGATATTATTAAACATTATTGGATAGTGCATTATGTTTATCTCTCACAGTGAAAAAATTTTATTATATATTTTTCTTTATTTCCTTTTTACTTGATACATATTGACCCAACACAAATCTTAAAAAAATATTCATTAGGAATTTATTTTATTAAATTAAATTTATTAATTTGTACTTTAAAAATTTAAAGTTAAGTTTAAATATTAGTATTTCTATATAAGAAAAAAATAATTTTAAAATTTAAATTTACTAAAATAAATAAGTAAAAAATATTAAGTTTGAATATAAAAGTCAATTAAAATAATAAAATTAATTTACTTTAAATATTTAGTTATAATTAATTAAGATAAAATTATTATATTATTAGATTACTTAAATTTAAGATGCTATATTTTTTATATACAAAATATGATATTATTAAACATTATTGGATAGTGCATTATGTTTATCTCTCACAATAATAAAATTTTGTTGTATATTTTTCTTTATTTCTTTTTTACTTAATATATATTGACCCAACACAAATCTTAAGAAAATATTCATTAGGAATTTATTTTATTAAATTAAATTTAATAATTCTGTACTTTAAAAGTTTAAAGTTAAGATTAAATATTAGTAATTATATATGAAAAAAATTAAATTTAAATTTACTCAAATAAATAAGTAAGAAAAATAATTTTAAATATAAAAGTCAATTAAAATAATAAAATTGATTTATTCTAAATATTCAGTTTCAGTTAGTTGAGATAAAATTATTATATTATTAAATTACTTAAATTTAAATAATTTAAATTAAATCTATGCAAAGTTGAAGAGTACTGTCGGATCCACCATCATTATATATAAGCATATCTAATGTAGCTTGGAGGACAATCTTGTGAATAAATAGAATAAGGTAGACTTTTTTTAAGGGTTGGTATGTAATTACATGAAAGATTGTTGGCGTTTTTTAAAGTTATTTGTAAGATACAATTAACATGTCACAAAAGATAATTTCTTTTAACACGTTTTTCTTGGCAAAAGGCTAAAATGCTCTCAACTTTTCATTAACTTCCAAGAAGCTCACATGTTGAAGTTGACTCTTCTTATCTATAAAGTAAAGTAATAAAACAGAATTTAATGCTTGCAACTTAATATTTTATGGTTTGCAAGTTTAACTTTATTGTAATGTTGAAATTTGGTTGTAATATCTATTTATTAAACATAGAATCTATATAAAGAGAGAAAGAAATTGAGAAGGGTTAGTTCTACTAGATTTAGAGCCTAAAATCAAGGGCTATATAATCTTTTAAGTTGCTCTATCTTAGTAAAGTTTTGTTACATTGGGCAATTAATCAAAAGTATTTATATATATGGTAATTAATAATCTTATTTCATAATATGATGTAAAATTCTTTTTCCTTAACAAATCACCTTGCATTTACTGTTCAATTCTCAAAGTAGACAACTGCTTCAAATCTATGTGTTTTGCTATTGTTATAAAATAAAATAATGGAGTAAAATAAATAAAAATCAGATACTAATTGCTTTTAAATACAACATTGTCACCATTTCAATCAATAAAAAATATTGATATATGCATTGATAATGCAACATTGGAAAAAAAAAAAAAAAAAAAACTTGAAAGTCTTGACATCCACATTTCACTGAATGTTTCTTAACAGCTTTCTTGTTATAGTTTTATTTGGAATATCGACAAATGTATACAATCCCAAATAATAGAAGTGTTAATATTTTCTCATTTCACACTAATATGTATCTTGTTGAAAAGGTGGATGTCCTAGAATTTTGATGGCCAAAAAAGTCATTTAATTTGTGCCCAAGTATTGAGAGCCCCACAACAACAAAGAGCCTTTCGCTCTTCATTGAAGTATATACACACATGTACAGATATAGTGAAAAGAATAGCATTTCTATTACTACCTCATTCTCTCTTACTTGTCTTTGGTTACTTCATTAATTTATTACAAAGTCGTTATTTTATAATATCTTAAAACTAATAATGTTTCTATTATTTCAAATTCACACAGAAAAACGCAAATTCTATTTTAAGTTTTTAAAAAGAAAATTTTCATATATACATAATAAGATAAATAATGAGCAACAAATGTAGCCACATTTTTTTTTACATAAAAAATAGTCCAAAAATGTACTAACGACAAGAAAATTACAATAAATATGGCCGCATGTGTGTATATATATATATATATATATATATAAAATGTATCAATATTGTATAAATTATGTAATATGTATATCATATATCAATATTTGTATAAATAGTGTACAAATATGTTTATATAATGCATCACTATGTATCAGAGGTGTATATACATTCATACACATTGTTTATGCAGTGTGTATATATATATATACACACGATACTTATAAATTATTTATAAATTGAGTGACTTTCCCCGTAGCAAAAAGAATTTCTAATTAGATTGGATGACCTTTTATATCTTGGCGTTTTAGAAGGCGTGAGCATAAGGCGAGGTGTTTTACGTTGCATGAGGCGAGTTGTAAGTCTCAAAAATCTTTAATTTTTAATTTATAATAGAGCAAAAACTGTATAATGACGCAATAATTTATAAAAAACAAAAATAAATGATTTTAAAATTTTAAAACATGATTACAAAAACTCATAGAAAACAAATCTTAACATCATTTTACAAGTAGAAATAATGCAATGATATAAAAATTATTATGAAATGTAAATCAACTATAACATTTTAACTTTCAAACAACAAAAGAATTACAATTTGTTAAAATATATGACTGTTATACTATGCAATTTACCTCTGTAAAAGAAATAATCAACAAACTATTAAGTATTATAATTAGAATATCACTCCTTCTTGATTAAAAATAAAATAGTTTCAACTAACAAAATAATAAAATACAAGAATTTTGAGATATACAACAAAAAACATAAAGATCAATGATAAGTAATGATGTAAAATTCAAATATGTATTTTAAATCAAAATGTTAAGAGATAATCATCCTCATGACGTTCAAAAATAGTTAATAAGCAGCAATATGACTTGTTGTTTAAGTTAATTTTCTTACTTTTATTGATGAAAAACTCTTGGGGATCATTCATTTATTAAAGAATTATAAGGACCAACAAAGTTGACTAAAAAATTTGACATAATTTGTGTAAGAATTATTAGGCGAGTCTCGAAAGTTGGGTGTTAGGTGTGTTTAAGGCGCACGATCGAACGTTTAGGTTATAAGTTTCATAGAATTAAATCTCACATGTGAGCTCCAAGACGTTTTACCAGTGACCCGCCCCAAAGCAAATTCCAAAATTGTCTTTTAAAATACTACGCTATATCCTCCAATTATTTAAGACCATCTTGAAAAGTAAAATAATTGTCGTCTCCATTGTAGAAAATCAAATTGAATTCACTAAATTGGAGTTTTCCTTTACCGAAACTTTTTGTTTCAATGATATTCTAGGTTGGAAAATGAGTAGTGGTTGGATTAAAGAAAAGGTGAAAATCATTTTCAACCCCCCACCCCCAAACTTTGATTAAAAAATTAAATTCTCCCCTTAATATTGAACAATAATTATACTCCTCATTTTATCCCATGCAATATCTATTTTGTCCTTGTAATTTTAATTTTATATTTATATAATATCTTTTTATATTATATGTAATGAATATTTTTTAACATGGATATTTATAGCATTTTATTTAAGTTTATTAACTTTATAAGCAAATTACTTCTTTTTTTTAATTTATCAAAAAATTCAATGTTATTTTTTAAGATTGTTATTTTAGTATTATATGCATTAAAAAGTAGTTTGATGTGAAGTATAATTATAATAACTCTGAGATAAAGTTCATGATTATTTATCCTGCGTTTAATTAGATGTATTAGGTAGTCTCAAAATTATTTGTCGCACCATTTATACCACAGTGATGAGATAAGTTATCACACATACATGTTAGTACAACTTATTTTGTGATAACTAATCCGGAATAACTTGTTTCCAAACAACCCACCCCCAAGTGTGTATATATACATATGTATGTACATGCATGTGCGTATATTTTCGTGTTTTATCACTCTCTTACTAAATTCGTTTCATATTACTTAACTTTTTGTTGATATAACACAATCCTTAAGAAAATTTTACTTACAGGTATATTTTGCTAAATTAACCTTATTAATGATAATTTGAAACTTTAAATTTATCTATACTGTTACTTTATATAGTTATTTAATACTAAAGGGTAGAAAAAAAATACAGTTCTCTTGATTTCACAAATTGAGCAGACAAATTAAAACATCTATTTTTAGTATGAGAATCAAGTGATAAGAAACGATATTATCTATTGTCTATATCAGTAAATAAGTTGTGCTTGTAATTAATAGAGTATTACATATTTTATAATTTACATAAATAAATGTAATCTTTAAAATTTAACCTTATTTTTATTCGAGAAAAACATCTAGTACCCCCGAACTATGACCGAATTTGCTACGATACACGTCAACTTCACGGGGGTCCTATTACCCCTTAAACTAAAATTTAGCGTATTTTTGTCAATCTTTTTAGCTAACGTAATACCTTTTGTCAATCATTTTAGATGGCGTGACACCTTTGGTGTGGGCTCCATTTTATGTAATAAAGGTACCACAATAGTACAAAAAATGCTAAAAATACGCTAAATTTGAGTTCAGGAGATAGTAGGACCCTTGTGAAGTTGGAGTGTGTCGTAACAACTTTGACCATAGTTCGGGGTGGTACTAGAGGCTTATCGCTTTCATTTATTGTTTGTATTTTCTGCATTAAAATATGTTTATAAAATTAGTGTTACTTATTATTTTCACTTGTAAAATAAATATTATTGTTTTGGTTATTATTAATAAAACTAATTTTCTTATCATGCTAATTTACTTCATAAAGATTATCATTAACTTATATACTTAATTGGTACTTCTTACTTTTTTTTCTAAAAGATAATGTTTATGTTTTTATGAAAATTTTGTTATATGAATTTTTTTTAAATGAAAATATGATGATTTTAAAGAAGTTAAATAAAAAAATAAATAAATAGATGATAAAGGTAAAATAGAATTTTTAAAAAGTTAATTAGGATAAAAGGAAAGTATAATTATTGTTCAAAGTTGAGGAGGAGTTTGATTTTTAAAATAAAATTGGGGAGTGAAAATGATTTTTACCCATTAAAGAAATCATTCCACCTTTTATAAGTTTCAGCTTTCATAAACTAAGTTTCCATATTCTTGTATGAAAAGAACAACTGGAGGTGTTCTGAACACTAATAAGCATAGGCTTAATTTTATCTCATCGAAGAAAGACGAAAAAAAAGTGTATTTGAAAGTATGTACTAACATATAATTGCAAGTATTTATTTATAACAGATTGTGAAAATATGCAATTTATTAAGATAATTTGATACATTATTTATGAAGTATGGTATGTTGATTTCATAAGATTGTAAGAATTGAATT
Organism: Capsicum baccatum var. pendulum; assembly: GCA_030864225.1. Lineage (NCBI taxonomy): Eukaryota > Viridiplantae > Streptophyta > Magnoliopsida > Solanales > Solanaceae > Capsicum > Capsicum baccatum. Next base: position 217,853,491 of record CM061556.1, on the reverse strand, counting down.
CTTTATTGAGTGAGGTTTCATTCATTTTTCCTTTTTGATACCTGGATAAGTGGGTCCATTTGTCTACTTCTAAGAAAAAAATATATTTTTACTATTATTATATATATATTTTTTAACATATATATAAGTGAAGTTTTTGATGACTACGAAGGGCATTTATGTCATTTCAATGAAGGGCATTTCCGTAAATCACAAAATTTATTGGGTCTGCCCACTTTCACTTGTGAGCAGCACTTCAGTGAGCACTCATCCACACAATAAGGCTTTTTATGCTTTACCAATTTCCCTTTCACTTTTCCAATTTTACTTCTTCCTCTCAAAATATCTGCCTACCAAAAACACAAGCTCTACAATCTCTGGATACTTTGTTAAAAAAGGTATTCAAATTCCCTTATAATTCCTGTATATGTAGATGTCGTAGCTGCCTATATCTTCATAGTTTCTAAAAAAAGATTAAAAAAATCCTTTTATAATCCCTGTTTTGTAAAAAAGGTTAAAAAAATCCCCTTATAATTCTTGTTTTGTAAAAATTCCTTTTGTGGTTTCAAATTTTGGGGTATTCATTTTAATTTCTTGCTTCTGCTAAAATTCTTCCTTTCTCTTACTTGTGCTGATTTAATTTCTTGCTATCATTTCTGATTCTGTATGAGGTTTTCATTTTTTGTTCAGTCTTCAATTTTCAGCTGAAAAGATTACATATTGGTCTCTGTGTTTCTGTGTGCGTTTTAGACTTTTTATGAGGTTTTGTTTACTGTAATGCATTCTCTTGACTAACCAGCAAATTCAACTGTACTAAGAAGATGGTAAACAAGTATCTACTGATGTTTTGATTCATGTTTTTATTGATGTTTTCACTTAGACAGTTGAAAACGATCTCTCTTGTCGAGCCATTGTATGGTATCCAAATCCTCTAAAGATTTATCAGTACTACTGTTTTGGATCAATTTGTTCTATAAGCCGACAAACACTTAAAATCTTCAGATTGGTTATAGAGGAAAAGGGAAAAGGGACGACCCGGTTCATACCTACTCCGTAGGTGCCGGGGGGGACCACTCCGGGCCTGACCTACGCGCCCTCACCCCAGCTTTGCTGGAGGGGCGTTTCGAACCCCCGACCCTGGCACACCACGGTAAGCAAGCTTACCGCTGAGCCAAGGCCATCCCTCAGATTGGTTATAGAGGAAAAATAGTGAATATATTTAACTTCAGTTTCCTTTCAATTTTTGAGCAAAATGATGTTAGAAGACCTTTTGAGTTTACTGAAACTATACAAGATTTCCATACATGTTGTTATAGATTTAGTACCCCTCAGACTCAGTAATGTTGGTACATCATTGTTACAGAGACAACATTCTGGGAAAGGGAAATCATCAATAGTACCATGGTACCATATAAAGATGATAAAAAAAATAGTGATCGTTCTATGGTTAGCACATGATCATGCAACCCCATTTTTTGAATTTGCCAAAAATCTCTCCAAACATAACTTCCATATCTATCTTTGTTCTGCTTCTGCTGTCTTTAATTTCCTTAAACAAACCTAAGAAAATTACTGCTTGTCATCAAACAAGACAAGTTGTATCGAAGTCATAGAACTTCACTTGCCACCGATGCCCGAACTTCCTTCACACCACCATAGCACCAAAGGCCTTCCTCATCAGCTTTATCCAATTCTTTTTAACGCCTTTCAAATGTCCGGTGAAAGCTTTACCAAAATCGTCGATGATCTCAGCCCCAATTTGATCATATATGATTCCAAAATGCTTAAGAACCAAGCTAAAGATATTTTATTGCTTATAGGGTAAGGATAAGCAAAAACCAAATCCTTTACAATGGGGGAGAGGGTGCCTATTATAGGGTACAGAATTTACCTTTCGGCCAATAGGATAATACTCAAACATCAACAAAGACTTGAACTCAAACATCAATAAAGACTTGAATCAAAACATCAGACTACTCAACACTTTGCTCATTCTTCTTCATCAAGCAAAGCTTCCGAAGTTCCTCAACAGCTTTTTATTCAATATCTTCTTTTTCCCTTTTTCTTATTTTCTCACTCAATTCTCCAGATTTCACCCTCAATTCTTTTCCCTTCTTCTCCAATATAACATTTCTTATGGCTTTCGCAATCTCTTCTCTTTCCAACCTTACATTTTCTTCTCTCCCAACCTCCAAAGCTATGCCAAGTTCAAGTGGTCCAACACCTAAAATCTTCTTTTTTGTTATAGAGGATAAGTACTGCATATATTTAGCCTCAGTTTCCTTCCAATTGTTAAGAAAAAGAATGTTAGAAGACTTTTAGAGTGTATTAAAATAGAAAGACATTTCCATAAATGTTATGATGATGCACTTGTAACCCCAAAATTAACAACGATAATATTTCTTGATAAAGCGATATCTAGAGCCCAAGTCTGAAAGAAATTGTCTATGATCAAATCAGATTTGTAAGTCTTGTGTGCAATTATGGTAGTATGAGATCTTCGCTCTGTATAAATTATTTGGTAGTATGTGACAACTTTCGTCATCATTTATTTTTGGCAATCTTGACTCTACTTGCTAATTGATCCCTCTCATCCTTTCCTTAATTATATGATAGCACCATGACTTGTTTATTTATGGTAAATTTGAGCTTATTTTATACTTGATTGATTCAACAATCAATTTAACGAAAATAATTTGCCTGGATTAATCTTGAAAATGTACTCTCTTCCTTTTATCATGTGATTGACTACCACCCCACTAATTAGGAGTCCTCACAATTGAGATTGGACTTGGATACTCTCAAGGAGAGTTTTTATCATTACTTTCCCTTACTTAATATTCTATTCTCATATTGGGTGCAACTGGAATTTCCTCACCTGTTTGTATCACTTACCACTCTTTACTAATTGTTCACAAACTCTTATTTGGTGCTGCTCAAAGTCTGATTTTTGGTTTCTCTTATTACTTTTGCTATTAACTACTTAGTTACCTCAATGACACATTCAAATTTTTTGTGGGTTAGTTCTATCAAATTTTAAATCCTGCATTATTTAATATAGTTAGGAAAATCAAATGCCTTAAGCATTTAATGAAAAACATCTAGGTGTGTTCTCTTAAATTATGGATGGTTTCTTTTGATGTTATGTTATATGACCTGCTACATATCATATAAATCTGTTGGTCAACCTGATGAAGAAATAGGAATACAAAACTAAATGAATTTTGGAAAATTAGTAGACCAAACATGAACAAGCTATTCTGAGCTCTTCTTGACTGCAACGCAGCTGGGGATCTGTTTCTGAAAAGCTAAAGAATTCTGAACTAGGAATATCTTGCCAATATGAACATATCCTTGTGAAGGGCTTTATGACAAGGGTTTAATTCAAAAAATGATAAAAATAACTACATCTAACATTGCAGACATGTTGAGGAAGCCATAACAAATATTTACTCCAATTTGAGAGGTCCAGTCCTGAATCTTTCTGTCAGGGAATATAGAGAGAGGTTGGGTCAGCACTCAGCAGGAAAAGTAAAAGAATCTCTAGACGCATTAGCAAATAAAAGAAGAATTACATCCTCTGTGAACATCAATAATTATTATTTCAAAATAAAAAACAATTTGAATTTACAGAAGTTTTTATGTTTTGTTTAAAGTTGATACAAATAAGAGAAACTACAAATGCCTAACTTTCAGTTTGTACCAAATGTTAACTCACTACTGTTCAAATTTTGTCATTTATTCCAGCTATCAGTTTGCAGCCGTTTGTGCCGTGCAGGTTGTTGTTCTTATATGTGATCGACCATCTCCACTTTGGTAAGTCTCACACTTCTTGGTGCTTTAATCTTTCTTTCACTTTGCCATAAATTGTGTCATGTTACACTCATCTTACCACATACGTATTTCACTGGTGCACAACTTTGTTGTACTTTATTTTTATTCCTATTGTGTAAGCAAATACTTTCTTTGTAGGAATTAAAAAAGATCCCAAGGAAAACTAAATAACTAAAAGATTGTAGAGTTAAATGTCTAATATAAAAGGAAAAAAGATTGATACCCAAATGGAGAGAAATCTTTGACGTCGTACTGCTTATGGAGAAATACCATTTGAACAAAAAACAGTACTTCTCGAACGACGAAGAGTATAATATGCTGCCAAAAAGCAAACTACCTTGGAAAATCCTGCTGCTACGACTTCTAAGGAGTCATCTTCTTCTTTAGAGCCCTGCAACATCATTCTTCCTCAACATACTCTATACATGAGGGATAAACCTATTTCTTTTAGAAATGGTTAGTTAAATCAAGTTTCACTTTCATTTTTTCATTGCCATTTTTACTCAACTCTTACAAATGTAAAATGTTGCAGGACACACTATAACGCAAATAGGTTGCTGGAATATTCACCAATTACCCTGCTCTCCTACTCTTCTAAAAAATGTTCCAAACTGTAAATTTTGTGCAGCCAAAAGATTTCAATATGAAACTCCAACCTTCTGGTGTAACAACGGTTCTATTAAATTAGCTTCCCATCAACTACCTCCTGTATTAAGACATCTTTATTATGACGACTCTGATGAAGCCAAACATTTTTGGACTTACATTAGAACATACAATAATATGTTTGCCTTTACTTCACTTGGCGTAAAGTATGATAAAGAGTTAGCAAATAGGACTAAAGATATTTACACATTTAAGGTGCAAGGACAACTGTATTATTTCTTACCGAGCCTCACTGCTGTAGATAACAAAGCAAAAAATTTACAACTCTATTTCTATGATAATGAGAATGATAAGAGTAAATAAAATGGTCTTCTCCGAAAAACTAGACAAATTTCTTATTGAAAACTTGATAGATATTTTACGCATTAATCCATACTCACAATTTTTGAAATCTTTAACACATATTTCAGATTTATCTAATTTCTACATTGCACTTAAACGTGATTCTACCTTGGATCAACGAATATATAACTTGCCAATTGTATCACAAGTAACATCTATATGGACTGACAAAGAATTAACCAGTCTTATTTCCACACCACATATTCGTGTTCACACCCATACTAACGATAGCCAATTAGTTCACTATTACTATGGTTGTTACGACTCCTTACAATATCCTATGTTATTTTTATAAGGTGAAAATGAATGACATTGTGGCATACAAAAGATTTTACAACCAAATAATTCTTCAAGAAATCGTTCTTCCTACAAACATGAACAACTTCCAAGTGTCACAAACATGAATTCTATTAATGGATTCCTTAATATTGAAGAGGAAATTTTACGCAAATAACGACAAAAAAAGAATACTGTTTCCTGCCATGAATATTATTGTTACAAACTTCAAATTAGAGATAAATAAGAAAATCATACTTTACATTCGGGAAGATTATTCCAACAAAAAGATTAGATTTCTTTTTATTCAATTAAGATTTATTTCGAACTGAATTATTAGCCGGGCTTATTGATCTACAAAGACTAGGAGAAAGAGAAGTTTCATATATTAGCCGAAAAACACTCTTACCTACTAGATTTACAGGGGTCCACGAGATATGCGACGTAGGTACATGGACGCTATTGCATTAGTACAATATTTTGGAAAATCGGATATCTTCTTAACAATGACATGTAATCCTTCATAGCCTGAAATAGAAAACATTTGTTGCTAACGACCGATGAAATACAACATAGACTTGATTTAATAAGTCGAGTATTTAAAGAAAAAGTAGAAGAATTAAAGTCAGATATTGTTAAAACAAAAATGTTTGGAAAAGTTGCTGCTTCTATGTACACTATAGAATTTCAAAAAAGCGGTCTTCCACATTCTCATTTCCTTATTATACTTGAGGATGATTATAAGCTATTAACAACAGAGGCTTATGACAAAATCGTTTGTGCTGAAATACCTGACGCTGACACAAATGAATATTTACACTCTTTGGTTGTTAAACATATGATGCATGGTTCTTGCGGAACTTTAAATCCTAACAATTCATGCATGGAAATAAAAGGAGCTTGTAAATTTAAATATCCTAAAAATTACACAAATGAAACATTTAAAAGCGAGAATTCATACCCTATTTATAGAAGACGAGACACTGGAAAATTGGTAAAAGTTAGAACCCAATATCTTGATAATTCAGGGGTCGTATCATACAATCCATATTTATTGAGCAAATTTAACTGCCACATAAATATTGAAATTTGTGCAGATATTAAAGTCATTAAATATATCTACAAATACATTTGCACAGATCATGACAAATAAGTTTTAACCTCCAAAGTAATGTAGCTAATACAGAAATCGACGAAATAAAAGAATATCGTACAGGTAGATGGACATCACCGCCAGAGGCTATGTGGCGTATGTTTGCCTTCCCTATTAGTGAAATGCATCCAAATGTGTATCATCTCCAGCTACATCTTGAAAACCAATAATTCATCTCTTTCAAAACGACTGTAAAATTAAGTTTAATTTTGAACAATCCAGGAAATAAAAGAACAATGATAACAAATTTTTTCACAATGAATCAAATAAATAAATGCGCCATTAAACTTAATTTACTATACAAAGAATTCCCACAACACTTTGTCTGGTCAACCAGCGATAAAATGTGGACACGCAGGAAACAAGGTTATGCTATTGGATGTATTGTTAGTTGTCATCCAACCGAAGGAGAAAGATGCTATCTGCGGCTATTACTAATGAATATACGAAGTCCTAAATCATATAACGAAATTAGACTTGTAAATGGCATATGTTACACGACATTTAGAGAATCTGCAAAAAAAAGGATTGTTAGCTTCCGATAATAACTTAATTGAATGCCGATCAAAAGCTACTACCAAATGCCATATAATTTGCGTTGCTTATTTTCCACACTATTAGTATATTGTAATCCTGCTAATCCAAAAGATTTATGGGAAAAATTTGAAAGACCCATGTCCTAAGATTTTACAGCTACAACAAATATACAAACAACTAACATTCGTTATATGATTATGAATCACATAAACACCATATTACATTCAATAGGACGAATGAGTTCAAACTCATATCAGAAAATTTTATACCTTCCACATTTTCTTACAGAATAATGCAAGAGTCTAAAAACATTTATTTAGAAAGAAACATAGTTGTAATTGAAGAAGATTTACTGCTATATAAGAAACTAAATAAAGAACAACATGCTGCTTACAATGCCATTCTTAATAAATATTCTCAAATAAACCGGGAGCTTTTTATATTGATGGACCAGGAGGAACTAGAAAAACTTTTTTATACCGAGCTTTACTAGCTACTGTAAGATCCAAAGGACTTATTGCTTTAGCTACAACAACTTCTAGTGTTACAGCTTTTGTTCTTCCAGGAGGATGAACTGCTCACTCACGCTTTAAACTTTCTATCAACATAGGAGATAACTACAACTGTAATATAAGTAAACAAAGTTCACTTGCTGTTTTAATTCAAGATACCAAGTTAATAGTATGGGATGAAGTATAAATGGCAACAAAAAAACTTGTAGAGACTTTTGATTTATTACTAAGAGATCTTATGAGTATCAATATACCTTTTGGTGGAATAGTCGTCGTTTTTGGAGGTGATTTTAGACAAACATTACCAGTTGTAAAAAGTGGAGTAAAAGAAGATTTCATTCGTGAATGTTTATTGAACTCAAATATCTGGAATTATCTACAAAGGTTTCGGTTGACAGAAAATATGCGTGCATGAGAAGATCCTACATTCTGTGAATATTAACTTAGAATTGGTGATGGAAAAGAACAAGTTAATGACCGTAACAAAATTGAGATTCCAGAATCCTTTCTTATTCCTTTTACAAATGAGAAGGAATCATTAAACAATTTATTCAAAACTATTTACCCCAACTTAAGCATGACCATGATTGATACATCTAATATAACATCATGTGTTATCTTAACAACCAAAAATGATTTTGTAAATGAAATTAACCAAATGTTCATAGATCAATTCCTTGGTACTGCTGTGACATTCGTTGGTATTGATGAAACTATAGAGCCAAAAGACCAAAGAGAGTTTGAGATTTCTTATATACTTTAAATCCTACAGGACTAAAATTGCAAGTGGAGATTTCAAAGGCAAACATGTTTTCATTCCCCGCATATTTTTATTATCACCACAAGACGAAAAAGCACCAATTCAATTCAAGAGAACACAATTTCCCATTCGATTATGTTTTGCTATGACTATAAACAATGCTCAAAGTCAAACACTAGATTTTGTTGGAATTTATTTTAGTAAACCTGTATTTTCACATGGCCAACTTTATGTTGCTTTATCAAGAGCAAAAAGCTCAAACTGTGTAAAAATGATAATACGACCAGCAATAGCAGATGATCCCGATGATCATTCTACCTACAATACAGTACAACAACAACAACAACAACAACAACAAACCCAGTGTATTCCCACCTGGTGGGGTCTGGGGGGGTAAGATGTACGCAGTCCATACCTCTACCTCCAAAGAAGTAGAAAGGCTGTTTCCGATAGACCCCCGGCTCAAAACAAGAGACACCACGCAAATACATAGTACATAAATACAGAGTGAAGCACCGAACAAGATTACAAGGTTACATAACATAAATACTGCAGCCATAAGTAAAAGAAAACAGAGTAAAGCGCCCAGCTTCGTACTCAAACAAGGAACACGAAATCAAAATAGGAATACTACCCCTAGCAAATAATTCCCTACACTAGCAACCCAAACTTGCCCTAGTCTTCTGACCTAATTCGCGTCCTCCAGACCTTCCTATCTAGGGTCATGTCCTCGGTGAGCTGTAACTGTTCCATGTCCCGCCTAATACAGTATATAATGAAATCATTAACAAGACATTCTCTTAAAAACACTTTTCACTGCCGAAGTAGGGGTAAGATTTGCATACGCTCTACCCTCCCAAACCTCGATTATGGAACACTTTTGTTGTTGTTCTATTAAAATTACTGCGGCTGTGTTACTATACCATGTACACTAATTCTGATCTAAATACTTGTACAGTTAGTTACATGGAAAAAATTACATTAGATAATTACATAAAGGACTAGGAAATAAAAGAGGAATTACACCGTCTGCGAACTTCAATAATTGTTATTTCAAGATCAAAGATTAGTCCTCTTTTGAATGCTATGCTTTATTTTGCTTGTTACTTTCTATGTTCTCTTTGTTATCCTATCTCTGTTGCATTATTTTTCTAGGCTAACAGGAAATAATAACTTGAGCTACAATGAGCATATCTTCTTCAACGTGCCTTAATTTTGGTATTTGTGGTTTCATATTTTATGATTTGGCAATATTATGTTATTTTCTTGTATTGTTGAACTTTGTTTGATCTTAAAACCTGTATCAATCAGTAATGATTTATTTATATTTTTTATTTTTTGAAAAGGAGGGGATATTTAGAAGATAACTTGCACTCTGGGTTGTTAAATAATTGGGTTTCAAATGGAACGACTGTTGTTCGAATTCCAATTCTAGCCTGTTGTTTCACTTTAGGTTTATCACACTTAACATGAAAGTTCAATATAGTTAGATCACTAGAAAAAGCTCTTCTTTTTTCTATAGACAAAGATACTATGCATGACCAATCCATCTAAGACTGCAGTTTGTACCATGGGTTGGTAATTGCTAAAAGTCACCTCTGAAAGTTTCTTGAGCAGCTGCGTGTTCAAGTTCATTGATTATTTACAGTCAGATTAGGCTAAAAGTGGGTGTGTTACGTTGATATTTAGTTGGGTGGAATAGGAATCGAGTTAAACAAAAAGATGAGTTATAGTCCAACCTGTTGAAGTTTATGTGTGGTTCAAAAAGATGAGTTATAGTTTAACCCGTTGAAGGTTTATGTGTTGAAGTTTATGTGTGGTTCAACCTTTGAACATTGTGATGTTGATTCTTGACAAACCAGTGCTCAAGATCTTTCCTGGTTCTGCCTCAATGGGCTCTGTTATTTAGTAGTTTAGTAGTCCCTGATATAACTCTCCAAACTAATATTCATGACAACTGAAATATAAAGAGAGAATAGATCCTTGTGAAGTATTAGTTAGAAAAAACGATCATCTTGATTGTTTACCAGCATTGAATCTCATTTCTCCTTGTAAATTGAGAGGATAAACATTAGTTGAAGAATAGCCTCAAGAACCTGAATAGTTTATTCCGATTGCCTGTCGGTCTGTGGATGGAAGGTTGTACTGTAATCCACCTGAGTACCCAACTCCTCCTGAAAAGCTATCCAAAAGCTAAAAGTGAATACTGAACCCCAGTCTGAAATGATAGAATAGGCACTCCATGCAAAAGGACTATCTTACGTACATAGATATGAGCTAACCTTTCCAGACTACTGAATTGTTGGTTGTGTTGCGCATTATCATATAAGGTGTCATATTTGATGTACGGCAATAATGAGGTTTTTGACATATATTATGTAGGAACTCCATATAAATAATTTATATATGAAAGGTCAATTGAATAAACTGCAACTTAGAGAAGAAAATCATTCAAAATACCAAATTTGAGATATTAGAATATTGCTCGACTTCTTTCCCCTACATTTCCCTTGTTACTTGTTTGTCATTTTGCTTTATCTCTTCTCCAGACTGCTGAATTGTTGGTTATGTTGCATATCATCATATAAGGTGTTGTTGTTGATGTATGACAATAATGATTTTTTTGATATATATTATGTAGGAACTTCTTGTAAATAGTTTCTGGAGCATAGAGAACATATATATTTACAGTTGCAGTTATCTCTACCACCCAGCCAGCCATTCAGATTGCTCTATTTTCGATTAGCACTTATTCTAACTATGCTATGTAGTTGATCCAACCTATCATGTAATTGTACGCTACAAAATTAGTTGTGCATGTCTGCAAAGAAGACCTAGCAAAGAATGTAATCATCTTTGGTTAGTAGCAGTTGCGGCTTTATTGATAGATAACTATAATTATTTTCCTTTCTTATGGTAGGCATAAGTGTGTAATCTATTATTTGTATTCCTTTGTAAGATGCTTGTGTTGATACTCCCAAGGTCCTATGCGTGAGGGATGTCTCTTGTTTTCGTTTTCCCCTTGTTTTCTTTGTTCGTCACTGTCTTCTTGAGTACAATCTGAGCATCCCAATACCAAACAACCTGTATTATTTCATTTGTGATTCATATAGTTGAGCTCGACTAGATTGGAAAATGTGAGATAGTTGAATGATTCATTTATAATTTTTTATTTTTTGAAAATGAGGGGGTATTTAGAAGATAACTTGCACTCTGTGTTGTTAAATAATTGGGTTTCAAATGGTACGACAGTTGTTCCAATATCAATTCTGGCCTGTTGTTTCTCTTTAGGTTTATCACACTTAATAGGAAAGTTCAATATAGTTAGATCACTAGAAAAAGCTCTTCTTTTTTCTATAGACAAAGATAATATGCATGGCCAATCCATCTAAGGCTGCAGTTTGTACCATGGGTTTTGGTAACTGGTAAAAATCACCTCTGAAAGTTTCTTGAGCAGCTGCCTATTTAAGTTCATTGATTATTTACAGTCAGATTAGGCTAAAAGTGGGTGTGTTATGTTGAAATTTAGCTGGGCGGGATAGGAATCGAGTTAAACAAAAAGATAAGTTATAGTCCAACCTGTTGAAGTTTATGTGTGGTTCAAAGGTTGGGTTTAAAATGTATAAAATAATAAATGTGTCAGGTTGTCCAACTCAACTACAATTTACTAATTATATGTCTTGATACATTTTGGTTCATTTCTAATGCTACAGAATATAACAACAAATTTCAACCTTTGAACATTGTGATGTTGGTTCTCGACAAACCAGTACTCGAGCTCTTTCCTGGTTCTGCCTCAATGGGCTCTGTTATTTAGTAGTTTAGTAGTCCCTGATATAACTCTCCAAACTAATATTCATGACAACTGAAAATATAAAGAGATAATAGATCCTTGTGAAGTATTTGTGAAGTATTAGTTAGAAAAATCTATCATCTTGATTGTTTACCAGCATTGAATCTCATTTCTCCTTGTAAATTGAGAGGATAAACATTAGTTGAATGCAGCGCTGTACTGTCCTTTAAGATGCAAACTGATAGTTTTTTGTCCTTTTCCGTCACAACTTCAAGATACTAAGGCACCTTCCGGAGAGACTGAAGGATCAATGTTGAGATCGATGGCTTACATTCGTGAACAACTTTGAATAGGTGAAAACTACTTCTCTTGTTATTCTTGTCATAAGAAGTAGAAGCATCAGTTGATTTATTTGAGATATGAAAGGTTAATTGAATAAACTCCAATGGATTGGCCTTTTCTGTATGGTATTTCTCCTGATCAATCCTAACAAGTAAATCAGTTACACCAAAATAAATCTGAACTAATAGTCTTACAAAGAATTTATTTCCATGACTTCACACATGGCAACAACCTTACCAATTATGTTAAGACACCCCTCTAGCAGTATAAAAGAATTACCAAGTTACAATTACATTCAGTGTAAAAATTATTTACATTGTCAGTATATATGAGTAAAGTCATTCGACCAATTCAGTAAAATAACTACTCCTATTAAGTCCACACCCTCAGTAAAAAAGACCATGTGCCAAGTTTCTCTATGAGCATCATCTCCGATGATCTTAGTGTTGAGAAGGCATCTGCCAATATAAGGCTTCTTTGGCCTGAACTTCTTTACTACGACTCCCTTATCCTGTTTCTTCGATACTTTCTCAACCTTTGCAGGTACTTCAGTTGTGACTTGGTCTCTAATGGGAAACACTTGTCCTCCAACTGATGCATTCCTGTTGCAAAAAGGAACCTGTTCAAGCAAATATAACTTGTGTACCCTTATAGTTTAGCTCTTTTAAGACTTTGAAGTTATTATAACAACAACATATCCAGTGTAGTCTAGGTCTGGGGAGGATAGCGCGTACCCGAACCTTACCCCTACCCTGTCGTAGATATGCTATTTTCAATAGATCATTGGTTCAAAGAAATCAAAATTCACCATTTATGAAGACATAAACAATAACAATAACAACATAGTAAAAGAAATAGAAACATTTCAACCTGTTTGTTTGGTTTTGACTTGAAACGGAGTTTAAAAATATAAACATACTTTTGAATCTTGTGGTGACAGATTAAAGATATTTATTATGTTATTTGCAGACTTATATAATTTATCATAATATTTCCTTCATGAGCTAGCATTTTGACTAAATGACATGTGTTGGCATTGGTGTGCAGCTGCCTTTGCACTACACATGGCTCTAAGATCCAGGATCGATCTGATAACAATCGACAATCCTTATTAGATATGTAAAGTACAGATTGTCGACATCAGTTGAGAGAGAAAAAGCCCTGAGAAGCAAATCCTATTCCAAAATCTCTTTTTAGAAGATGAAAAGGTACTCCCACCTATATAGTGCTGCTATATACTATCGTATGCAAAGTTATTATATGTTTGCCTCCATCTTACCAAAGATTTCAAATATACAGGGCCAACAAATTAGGGCTGCTGTGTATGGAGATGACATTGCATATTATGTGGACAAGTTGGTTCTCATCAACACCTACCTGATCTCGGCTGCACGGGTAAAAGATTCGCCAAAATCATATGCTCGGCCAATACATACATATTACTGAATACTTGGTAAGAAAACAATAGTTGAACGTATCAACCCAAATGATGAGATTGAGAAACCCTTGCCACCGCCGGCTAAGCTGAATCTCACGCCTTTAGCCAATATTGCTCAGCTGACACCCATTCCCTCTGTAGAAATTGGTATATTACTCTTGCCAAATATTGTACGACTAAAATTTCATGCCTGCATAGATAGATGCTAAATATATCCTCCTATTTCTTGCTACTAGATATTCTAGGAGTTGTTATCCGTTGTGATCTAGGAGTTGTTATCCGTTGTGGCCCTGAGAAATATGCAGGTCGCACTCAAAATAAGTATCGAGAGATCACCATAGTTGACGATCAGTAAGTATACCTTTTACATGAGATAGTAAAGATTCTACTTTACAGTACTTTCGCTTTTATAATAGATTCCAAAACAAATGGTAATTACTTTTGCTACTTTCAGGAACACTCAGTTTCTCCTCACCTTATGGGGTGACTTCAGCAAAATTGAAGGGCCTGAACTGCAGGCTAAAATAAATACTCGGTCATCCTCGGAAGGAACATAGAAATTTCTTCTTATCAAGGTATAACCACATTAAAATATTCCAGAAAAAGACATATATAAACCACAACATTATGCGATCGTTTTGCATATGCAGGTTTACCATTGCAAACCAAATTCAACTCAATAATACAAATTGATCCTTCTTATCTACAGGCATTAGAACTTCTCGGCTGGTATGAAATTCACACATTTCTTCTCAACCTTTAACCTACCCTTAGGGAGTACAAACACTAACTTATTCGGTCTGCCGATAGGGTCAAATCAAACAAAAGCATCCTTTCAGGTCGGGCATCAATTGTGCTTTCAAGTCGTGCATCAAGTAGCTTCTCCGCGTCATCCAGCTCTCTCATTGTTGCTTCTGACTCTCACAAACTAACCTCTATTGCAGAAATAACCTCACAAACTTCTGTAAGTTACAAAGTTATCTGACCTGATTAGTATACTCAAGGACAAGACAAACATATACAGACTTTTGTTCTCCTTGATAGGTTGAAATTTTCAATGTTGAGGCGGCAATGTCAATATCAGATGAATTCCAAAAGTTTTGCATGCTAGAATGCCCAGGTTGCAATAAAAAAATGCACAAAAGACAGAAAGCCATTTGATTGTCTAAAGTGTCTGCAGAAGATGACATTAGTGCCTCGGTATTATATTGTCGACATATACATAAATTGTACTTCTCCAAAGCACAACATATACTCAAGCATTTCAAGTACTAACTCACCATGGTTATAGGTGTATGTTCCAAATTGATCTTACAGATGCGACTCGCTCGATGACAACATTAATTTCTAGTGCACTTGGTGAAAAAATCCTCTCTATGACAGCAGAGGATATATTCGACACAACAGGTCAGGATTTATTTATTTCTACCTTCAATTTTATTCAATCAACCTCATCCCTGACACATGCTTCATCTCTTACAACTGACTCCCATTTACAGCTGCAGCTTCTTCGTCTTGACCATATCCATTAAATGCTGTCCAACAAATTATTCAACATTTAGCTGAAGAAGTCATCCTGGGTAAGCGCTAATGTTACTCATACAAGCCTATCGTTCACAAAAAAAGAGCAGGTGCTGCCGCTGACTATTGACCAGAGAATTGCTAAGAAGGTCAAGTCACTTGCCATGAGCGAGCAAGAAATGGAACCAACAATAGTTGAATCTAGATCTTCAAGTTTAGCAGTAACACTTGAACCGCTCACTCCAGCAAAAAAAAACTAAGAGGTTAGCGAACTTAAATTTTCAGTAAAATAATTGCATTTATTCCGCTAGAAACTTCAAAACGCAGGACATGCATATATTGACTTGACGTAAACACCGAATGTGAATATAAATTATTAAGCGTGATACTTTTTATCAACCAAACTTACAAACTGCTCATCTATGCTATTAGCTTGGCATCCCAACCTCTTGTCAACTTCTTGATCTATGAAGTTGTGTGCACTCTCAGTGTCTTTTTGCACTTGTAAAGGCATCTTCTCATGATAACCAGTTACTCCGACGGTTTGATATTTAGTGATTCCAATGAAAGCTTGTATGGTGCTAAACACTTGTTTATGTTCTTCACAAAAGATATCCGTCATTCTTAATGTCACACCCCTCTTTATTACCTATATGCAGAACTAACTGAGCTAAATAGTTACAGAAATAGAGCTTTCATTTCTATTGGTAATTATTCTACCATATTTTCTAAAATATTTTTTGCATTGTGCTGTACCAGCTTATCAAAGTACTGCTTGCAGGCAACTGCAGATAAAGAGCAAGAATAGATTACATAAGTTGGATAAGAATTAGGATGAAAAACAAGCTGTATTCAGGACATAGAGATCTACATAGCTGTTATAGTAATTGTTCCCACACACATTAACAAGACACTCACAAGTATCAGCTAACTTAAAAGTAGTACACAAAGTGCAGAAAAGTAGAGGTATCATCTTTAATCCACTTCTTCAATTTTAGGCCCTGGACTATTATCTGCAGATCCTCCTTGTCCATAACCTGCTCCAGTATCAGCTCCCATGGGCACATCTTCACCAGCACCACCTTGGTACATCTTTGTAATTATTGGATTGCACAGATGTCAATCTCCTTCCATTGATGTTACCACTGAACAAATTTCTGTTAGGTTGAACATTACTTCTTTTAAATATAGAATCTGGCATTGGTGGTTTAGCATATGAGGGAGTAGGTAATTTAGGCCTCTACAACCTTCCTCCACTTCTTAGACACCAAGATTTTGCCTGGGCTTCAAACACATCTTCCTGCAATCTTGTCAACTTATATGCTTGCATCAAAGTCCTAGGTGATTATAATCTCACAACCTTATTCAACTTTGATTTCAATCCTCCCAAGTAACAACTAATTTCATTCTCCATTGATAAGTTTATAGAAGTTAATATTCTATCAAACAACTGAAGATAATGCAGACAAGAATATAATTCTTTATATCTGATTATGAACTTAATTTCATTTTGGTATGCTCGCAGGAACTATGGTCCTCTTTTTTGGTAACTTTTGCGTACTAAAAAAGGATGAGATTTATTTTTGGGCTCCAAATCGCTATGTTTTGACTCAATATGAAGCACGTTCAGCAGCTTTAGAAGCCATGACACTCCTACAAATTTATCGAGAATGAAAAGTGTTGCTTCCAGTTAAGTTTCACCACATTACTTTCGAAATCATGATTGTTAAGTTAGAATTGAGGTTAAGATATCTATTATAGCAATGTATCGACTAATTTTCTTGGGAACCAATTCTTTCATAAAATCTGCTACATCTGAAGAAATTTACCATCATCATGCCTGTTCTCTGTATCTATTGTGTGACTATTCTTTCTCAAATGTAGAATATTCCAAAATGTTTTTTTAATCCTCTAATTTCAAATGTACCACGTGGAAGGAAAGGTGGAAACTTGAAATCAAAAAGTTGGGAGAAAAGGAAGTTGAAACTTGAAACGTACTATGTGGAAACTTCAAAGCTTTTCCTTCCTTACTGTTGAACTTTTTCATCCGTAATTATTCTTAGAAATTATTGTTATTCTTGGTAATTGATTTGTGGTAAAAGCATTGTTGGGATGTTAACAACCTTCATGTATTACAGTATAGCTTTCGCCCTAAAATTTATTACAATTTGGTATTCATTTTCCTCAGTCTACTAATATTTATTTTATCACATTTAGGCATGTCATAACTGTTTTTTGGAATGCAAAACCATGGATGGATTCTTAGCTCTCCCATTCTACCGCTCTACCGCTGTACATTTGGAATATGATTGTGTGGTAGATGAAAATGCAATGACTGTAATCTTTTTGGGTTGTGTTGTAATTACTACTAGAACAATGGTCTGAAGCAATTTGACTAGATGTCACACCTATAGTTATTATAAATATTGTTTAATATATATATATATATGTGTGTGTATGTCGCCTTAAATATAGCACCCATTATTTCATGATGCTCCATAACATAGCATGACAAGAATACATATTCCCTTTATATCTAAGCCAGCAACAAAAGACTGACACTTATTAGTAGATAGTACACGTTGGTCCTGACACTGTCATTTTATTAAAAGATAAAAGATAAAACAATATTGGTGAAAAGAAGTTTACAGTTCTACAATCAACCAACAACACTTTTTGTAATAACAAATGCTTTTATATAGTATTTTCGTCCGTGCATCGCATGGGCATACTAGTAAATTTAATAATTAAAACTTTATTGTACAACCAAGGGCATTTTTTATTTTACAATTATTTTTATGGGCAATTCGGTACTTAACTACAATCCTTATTTGTCTTCTACAACATGTGTTTCAATGTATAGAGAGAACTGATTTCACCCCCTTTTTTCACCTATTTTCAGTCCAATACCAATGCAAAGTTCAATCCCATTTCTCTAATGTTACTGTTTCTTTCGTTCCTATCTATGTAGATTTCACTATACAATTTACATCAAAAGCAAAAAAAATCATTTTCGCCTAAGAGCTTCATTCAGAAACAAACAATTAACTTTTGCTCTTCCGCGTTCAAATTCTTGTTAGCATTGTGAATTATACAAGTTTTTCATAGAATTTTGTGATCCTTTATAACTTTTTTGTTGCTTGATTTGGATAAAGTGTTAACATCCAATTTTGGCTCGCTCTGTTTCCTTTAATTATTTTTCGGTGCTCCTCGGCCTTAAATAATTTTTCAAATTAAATTTGTATGTAAGATTTATTTTCCTGTCATATTGTAAAATATTCTAATATAATTAAATATTTTAACATAAAAAATCACAAAAAATATCTTCTGATAGTCGCATTCGCATTTTTTCTAATTTTATTTTTTAAACGATACTGTGACATATATATGTATATTCTTATTATATAGAATATATATTCTTTATAAGTACGTACATATACATTTTTTATACTAGTCAAATGTACGTGTTTTGCATGTGTGCTTCATGTCAAGTCATAGGTGAAGTATTAATATCTTGATCATCTCGTATGATATGAACTATCACGTCACGGATAATAACAAAAATAACGGATAGTAATAGATTAGAAACTACAACAAAATAAATTGATTAAATCTAACCTTTACACAAAAAATTCTTAAAGCATGACTGAACATTCATCTACCACTATAAACTCAATAAAATAATACAATAATCGAGATATTATAACAATGTGATTAAATCCTAACCTTAAATAAAATTCTCAAAGCTCGATTACACGTTAATTTATCACTTGAAAAAACAACAAATAATAACAGAGCAGGAACTATTGTATTCGAGAATATTACAACAATATCATCAAATATAACCTTAACGCAAAATTTTTAAATTCCGATCAAACATTCATCAACAACATAGACTTGAACATAATAGAAACTACAACAAAATAATACGATAATCGAAAAATTAGAATAATACAATTAAACCTAACCTTTTGTGATTGTAGATGACACCTTTAGAGCTAAAAAAAAATAATAATTAGAATATCACCACCAACAAATTTTACATTGGGGATGTTATTATATTATTGTAGAAAAAAAGAAGTCTCTAATACCTTTTCCTACAAAAAAAAATCATCTAAATATGAAAGTTTTTTATTTTTATGTTGCGAAAAGGAAATAAATAATTATAGTATCAAATTAAAATATGGAAGATTTTTATTTTTATGTTGCGAAATGGGAAAAATTAATTATGGTGTTAAATTAATGCAAAAAAAATTCTCGAATACCTTTTCCTACCAAAAAGAATTATTTAAATATGAAATATTTTTTTTTTTATGTTGCGAAAAGAAAAAAAATTAATTATGGTATCAAATTAATACTATAACACAACTTTAGGAAATTGAAATTTTTTCCCTCAAAAATCTAATAACGTGTTTTCATTGTTTTTCCTTAAAAAATTAAAATAAATTATTTTCTTTTTTTCTTCTTTTGTAAACTTTAGTGTATTTTTTGGTTTTTGTGTTTTTTAAGAAAAAAATTTCGAAGGATATTTTTCTTTTACCATATGTTATAGAAATTCTTAATTTAAATTTTATAATATAATGATTTAATAAATGAAGAAAAATAGTAAAAAGATAATTTTATCTAAAGTACGAACTTTTACTTTTAATGAAGAGTAAAAAGTTCAAATCACTTTTCTAAGGGTCTTCACATTTTTAATATATATTATATCTTTATCTATAATATATTAAAAGTGCGAAGACACTTAGAAAAGTGATTTGAACTTTTTGCCCTTCATTAAAATACTTTTCTTTAGACAAAATTGTCTTTTCACTATTTTTAATTTATTATTTAATTATTTTTATTATATTAACTATACTTTTTAAAATATATGGTAGGAGAATTAATTAATATTTTTCTTTCTATTAGATTTCCTAAAATATATGGGACTCCTACAATATATGATAAGAGAATTAATTAATATTTTCGTTTCTATTGTTCTATTAGAAAAATACTTCTACAATAGGATTCTATTAAGAAAATACGTCTATAAATATTGAGTCGTTCGAAACCTTTTCAAAAACATAACTTGCACTTTAAACAAACATGCATAAATATGGGAAATTTTCGCACTTAGAAAAATGATTTGAACTTTTTGCCTTCATTCAAATACTTTTCTTTAGGCAAAATTGTCTTTTCACTATTTTTAATTTATTATTGAATTATTTTTTATTATATTAACTAGACTTTCTAAAATATATGGTAGGAGAATTAATTAATATTTTCCTTTCTACTAGATTTCCTAAAATATATGGGACTCCTACAATATATGGTAAGAGAATTAATTAATATTTTCGTTTCTATTGTTCTATTAGAAAAATACTTCTAAAATAGGACTCTGTTAAGAAAATACGTCTATAAATATTGAGTCGTTCGGAACCTTTTCAAAAACATAACTCGCACTTTAAAAAAACATGCATAAATATGGGAAATTTCTTTTTTCCTTTTTTGTTCTTTCAATGGAAATTCCTTTTATTTATACCGTAATTATTTGGAAATTAGTTATTGATTGTAATTTAGGAAACATAACAGAAAGTCAGTTGCAATCAAAGTGTAATTATAGAAAATTATGAGGGTCTATTTGTAAATAAGAAAAGTAATGTCGGTTACAAAAAATTACTCGCCTTTTTTGACGGAGAAAAGCCATCATCATGTAAAATAATATAATATATATCCACTTATTCAATTAAACTGTCCACTTATTTCTATGGTCTGCCTTCGAAAAATCTCATTCTAGAAATCAACTTCTTCACTGTTTTTGTCAGAATAATAGAATTCAACATGTGTGTATATATATATATATCTTCTTTATTATCATTCAAAATCATTCCTTAGGGTCAAAATTTTTGCTCAGACAAGAATTAGTTAAATCAAAATCGAAGCTTTGTGATCTCTATTATATATTTTTTTATAGTTTGCAGGTCATAAATGAATGTTGGTTGGGTTTGAAGAATTTCTTGTGTAAAAGTTAGGTTTAATTGTATTGTTCTGATATCTTTATTATCTTATTGTTTTATTTTAATTTACAGATGCTAGATGAATGTGGGTCGACTTTGAAATTTTTTTTTAGGTAAGAGTTAGGTTTAATTGTATTATTGTAATATCTCTATTAGTTTGTGATAGTTTATCATTTGTAGATGAATCTCGATCGGCTTTGAGAATTTTTTGTATGTAAAATTTAAATTTAATTGTATTGTTTTGATATCACTTTATCATATTATTTTGTTGCAGTTTACAGGTGGGAAATAAATGTTGATCGGCTTTGCGGAATTTTTTATGTGAAGGTTAGGTTTAGTTATATCATTTTGATATCTCTATTATTGTATTATTTTGTTATTGTTTACAGGTGACAGATGAGTGTTGAACGACTTTGAGAAAATTTGTGTGTGTAAAGATTAGATTTAATTGTATTATTTTGATGTCTCTATCATTATATTATTTTGTTGCAATTTACAAATGCTAGATGAATGTCGATCCACTTTTAAAAATATTTTTGATAAAATTAGATTCAATAAATAAAATTTTCATCTTTACATACTCAAAAGATATTAAATTTAATTATTATATTCATCTTTGTTATTTAAACAAATATCCTAACATTTGAACTCAATAAAGTGAGGTATACGCACGAGGCGCGTACACCTAATGAGTTAGAGGTGTTAAATAATAATTTATGTTTGGAATTAAAATAATAACATTAAAAGAAAACGTACATTAGTTTTTTTTTAAACTTTAGGTGAGATTTATTTTTCTTTTTTTATTTAAAGTTTTCTACTATTAAATCTTTTTTTATTCTCTTTATCATATATTTTATGATTTGTTTTTTTACCCTATATTTCAAGACTCTTTTTTCCACATATAGAAGGAAACAAAAAATTTTACCAACATTAATTCTCTATATACTTTTCTTTTACCATATAATTTAGGACTCCTTGATTTTAAATATTAAAAATTTAATTAAATAATAAATAATAAAAATAGTGAAAAGACGATTTTGTCCATTTTATAGTATTTTAAATAAAGACAAAAAATTCAAATCACTTTTCTAAGGAATTTCACACTTTTAATATATTATATATATATATATATATATATATATATATATATATATATATATATATATATTATAGATATAGATATAGATTCTTGTTTTTACATATAAATATATATACGTATATTCTTGTGAATATTAAATCGCGAAAGATATTAAATTGGGACGCTTATACAAATTATATCTGTAATTTATACAAGTACGTACCAAAATAATTTTAGGGTAGTAGGAAGCATCAATAAAATTAATTTCAGTAGAAAAAGAGTATTCGGGCCAACAACAACTCAATTTTAATTTTAATTTATATAAATTACATAAATTCCAACCCTATTAGAATTATTTACGCTCTCTCCCACTTCTTTAATTTCTTTACTCTCTCTCCCGTTTCATATACATAAGACAACCGACATATACATAGAAATCTTTGTATATGCGAATTTCTTAACGTCTTTAAAATGAAAATAACAGATTCCTCTGCTTTTAAGCACATAATTAACACAACTAATACAATAACAGGATTACTGCATTCCTTAAATTATGTAACAATTATTGTAATTCAAATTTTTAAAACAACAAATACATAAAAAAATAAATCAAACGAAAAACATAAATCAAAAATAATTTGAGCACTGGTTTTTGATTTTTTTGAAGAAAAAAATTTAACTGGAATTCAAGAATATGAATATTGTTATTCTTTTGAGGTACTCTGGTGAATGAAGAACCGAAACAAAATATGTTAATTATAAAAGTGATGGGATCGTTGTCGCAGAATCAATACATTATTTGAGGTGAAGTTCATGAATTGTTGTCGAATTAAATATTGACGAGGCTAAAAAAACTATTGATGTACGTTATGTTGTCGATAACAATGAATCAACTTTTCATATCCGGAATGATAATGATGTTCGGTTGTATGTCGAGTTGAAAAAATCTCAACCAGCCTTCGTGATGTATCTGTTGTGCATATCAACGATTGATAAATGTGCAGAGGACATACAGTTTGATAGAGAAACAAGAGCTGTTGTTTGTGTGGAGGGTGTTGAATCTAATGCTATGGCTCTTTCTGTTGCCGAAACACAAAATCAATATGCTTTGTATGTGCCAGAGTTTAAAGTTGATAACTTGATCTGTTATAGCAAGAGTATTGATGTGAAGGTGAAACAGATCTATTAGGATAAAAAGTCGCTCGTTTCAGTGATGTTGAAGTATGTGGTGACACATGAATTTAATTGCGAAGCAAAACGTTCAGAAAAAAAAGGTATTATGTTATTTGTTCTGTTAATAAATTTATTTACATAAATTTCATGTGTTTAACTCCTAATTTTACCATATTTGATAACTATATATATGAATTTATGACTGACCTTAATATAATGTTAATTGTTGCGTGAATGTTATTATGATGTTTATATTTGTGTTGCATAGATTGTTTTCATGTTGTGATAACAATGTTATATACAGTTGTATGAAATTTACAGAAATTTAAAATTTTTATGGATAGAAGTTGTTGCGAAATAAAGTCGCAAAAATATAAAATGTCGTAATCGTATGAAGAAACTGATTATAATATAACATATACATTCAATATGTTTTGTATATGTAAATCTATGCTAATGTAAACAGACCCAACAAAATATTATTTCCACTTACAAAAGAAGAAGCGGTTATGTAGTCTCATATACATAATCATTTTTATGTAAATGTTACTCTGAAAAACTAAAAATTACGTCAATATTATATACATAAAAAAGATACTTTCTAATAAGTCACATATACATAGACTATTTTTTATTAAATGTGTAATAAGACAATTTTTATTTTGTTGTTTGTTTTTTTAAATTGTTTAACATAAAAAATCATATATGTTTAATTTGTTTAGTAATGTATAGTAGATAAATTATGTTGTATATGTTTTTTTTTTTTTAGAGAAAAGACATCAAACCCCTCCCCCCTCCTGAACTTGTCTCCAAAACTTACTTTAGACCCTAAACTAATCGGACAATTATTTACCCCCCTTAACAACTTTCACGTGAATTAATTTCACCTTTACGGCTGACGTGGCAAAAAAAAAAGAAAAGCGAGTGATTTTTATTTAAAAGGGCCCACTTTATTATATATATATATATATATATATATATATATATATATATATATATATATATAATTAAAAAAATCAAGAACCAGCTTCATCTTCTTCTTCTTACCCGCCCGTTCCCATCACCCCCTCCCCACCCCAACTTCTTCTTCATCTTCTTCATAACCCCCACCCCCACCCCCATTTCTTCATCTTCTTTGTAACCCCCACCCCCCACCCACTTCTTCATCTTCTTTGTATCCCACCACCCATTTCTCCATTACTTCAAATCCTTTACTTTATCTCCATTACTTCAATGCTTCTCAACTCCATATCACCATTTTTTATTTTCATATTTGTTAAAAAATCCCAAAAATTGCAGCTATATTGGTTTTCATTAATTGAAAATTCGATTGGTATTTTTCTATCGAACAAGGTCATCGTCAATTGCTTTTAATTTTTCTCAATTCTCACGTCTTGTGCTTATTAGAAATTCATCAAATTCGATGAAGAATTTAATTGAAGAATTCTGATGAAGAATTTGATTTCGTATAATTAAGGAATTCAATCTCACCAAATTTGATGAATTCAATTTGGCCATCTTGAGTTGGAGAATTCTGTTGTTGAAATGAAGTTGATGCCATTGTTGATTAAGTTTATGCTTATTGAGGCATTTTGTTGAATAGATGCTGGGTTGAATTCGGATTTCATTGAGGCATTTCATCGAACAAGTGGTGGTTCTGAATATTTTGTTCATATTTGACTCCAATGGTGGATTATTTCAGGTGTGGGGATTGAAGAAGAAATATGTTGGGGGGTGGGGTGCTGGAAGAGGAGGATGAGGAGGGCTGCATTTGTAGGGTAGAGGGTGGGGGTGAGGGCTGGAAGAGGAGAAACGTAAAGAGGGGCGGGGTAGGCGGGGTAAGGGTGGGGTGTGTGAAGAAGAAAGAAAATGGGGGTGGGGTGGGGGTGTCTTTTTTATTTAATATATATATATATATTTATATAAATAAAATAGTATATATATATATATATTTTTTGTTTTAAATATATAAAAATAATGTGGGGGGGATTTTTTTTTTTAAAAAATAGTAATTTCTTATGTGGCAATGACGTCGCTCCGACGTGGCATTGAAGTGGCGCTGATGTGGGCGAGGGTAACACACTCTCCATTGTGATAGTGATATTCAGTTTTGAGGGTGAAAATAATATACTTTAAAGATGTTAAGGGGGGTAAATAACCAGAAGTTTAGTTTAAGTGCTAAAGTAATTTGAGCGGACAAGTTCAAGGTTTTTTTTATGACTTTTCTCTTTTCTTTATTTAAGTATAACAGATTTCTAACATACAAATCCTAAAAACTTATAAATTGCTACAAATACTAATCATATTAATGTCTTTTTTCTATTTCAGCTATGTGCTTCGATGTTACAATGAGGATTGTAAATGGACGTTGGATGCATCTAGTTACAAGAAAATAAATATTTTTATCATTTGGAGATTTAACGATCTAGTTACAAGAAAATAAATATTTTTATCATTTGGAGATTTAACCCAGACCATACGTGCCGTTTGAGTGATAGGGTACTGAAGAATATTTTGGCGACTACTGCTTTTGTCTGTGAATTCACGACTCCTAAGTTAGTTAACCATAAGATAAAGCACACACCTGGAGATATCATCGAAGAAATAAAAGTTGTATATGGTGTTGATATAAATTATATGAAGGCATAACGTGTAAAGAAGCGTGCCATAGCGACACTTAGGGGTGGTTCGACTGATGGTTACAGACAGATGCTGAGATACTTTTATATGTTAAACAATGTGTATCCTAATTCACATATTGAAATGCATAAGTCATGGAATAATCGGTTCATGTATCTATTTATAGCGTTGCATCTAATGATAAGGGGTTTTGAGTATTGCAGACCAATTATAGTTATTGATGATGCGCATTTAAGTGGACCATATAAAGGAACTTTCCTCTCAGCAAGTACATTGGATGGTGCAGGTATGTGGGTTTTATTTTTATTTTTTCGTCACACATTGTATTTCATGTAAAAATAGTTTAGTGTATAAAAAAATAATTTAGACCAATTTATTTTTCTTAAAGAAAATCTTTATGTTGACTTTCATTAATACAGTTGATACATAACGTAGGATGCATATTATCGCTTGTGTATGGGATTGAGGATATGGAGAATGACAACTCATGGACATGATTTTTCAATCAGTTCAAAACTGCTTTCAAAGAACGTGACAACATGTGTATTGTATATGATAGGATCGAAAGTATTATCAAAGCTGTTAGTGTTGTATATCCCACATCTTGCATGTATTTGGCATCTCTGAAAAAATGTTTGTGGTTATTTTTGTAAGAGAAAAATGCGTATTAGTGATTTGTATTATTTAATGGCTAAGGCTTATAGAAAAGATGATTTTGACTACCTAATGACTACGATTGAAAAATCTGATTCGAAAGTGAAAAAATATCTACAACAAGTTGTATATGAAAAGTGGAGTAGGTGTCATTCACCGATAAATAGAGGTCGGATGATAAATTTGAATATTTCTGAGTGTATTAATGGGTGTTTGGTGGAAGCTCGAGAATTGCCAATATATGTATTCTTAGAAGAGGTACGAATGTTATTTGGTTATTGAAACTATAAAAATAGTGAGATAGCTTTTTATACAAGTACGACTTTGGGTCGTAAATTTGATGAAATTTTAACTCTCAACGGTGTGAAAGCTTTGAGGATGACGGTGTGTATAAATTTTTAGAATTCTTATTATGCATTTAGATGTAGTATTTAATTGACTGTAAAACATTGGATTTAAATATTTTTTACATAACTGTGTTATGTATGTTTGTTCCATGTGTATATTATATAATATACATAAAATAAAATAAGAAATTTCATATGTATATTATCTAATTTATTTTTGATGTAACCAATATTTTTGTTATTAAATTAGGATGGTGAAGAAGCAAATATTTGGGCAGAAAAGGGAACATTCAATGTAAGTTCACGATTGAGGCATTTTAAGGTTATTTCTGCCTATTTCTTGGTTCAAATTGATGTTTTCAAATTTATTCTTACATATATTTTATAACAAAGTCAATAGGATCATGATGTGGAAGGTTCAAAAATGGGAGATAAACCATCACAAGAGATGGTTAATGAGATGGATATCTTCCCAATCGTGGAAGACAAAGAAAAAATGGTACTTTTTTTTATAAATATGCCTTTTTCTTATCCTACATTGATGTTATCAAAATTACTCTCACACATATATAATACTAATTTCAACAGGATCATAAAGTTGGAGGTTTTAAAATAAGAGATGTACCATCACAAGATAATGTTGAAGAGATCGCTATCGTCACAACTTTGAAAGACAAAGGAAGAAAGGTATTTTTCCTAAATAATAGTTTTACATAGGTTGTTTCATATAAGAATTTATCTTAACTTTTTCTAAATTTTATAAATTTTATGATATATTTTGAGCTTAGCTTGTGGTGGATTATGACTGATGTGCCTGGTAGTTCGATTGTTATTATAATGTATATGTGATATCTTATATTTATATGATTATAATATACATTTGTAATACATCAAAATGAGAACGTTACCATAAACCATGAAATGCTTATTTTAAACTTGTAGATTGTCGGTGACACTAATAAATTCTGAGGCATAGTGTTTGGTAATGATATAATGGAGGATGCTTATTTTGATGGGAACCGTAGTCCTATACAACAATAATCCGAAGTTAGATATCTCATGTTTTAACTCTTATAATTAAAACAATAAACAAATTTAGTTTTTTATATGTTTTATGTTATCTCTACCAGGATATTGAAGGGTGTAGTGTGGATATTTAAACTACCACATTAGATGCTCTTGTCGAAGTTGTGGTAAATCAAAAATTGAATTACGCTAATGTTGGAACATCTATTACCGTGCATATCCATAAAGATCATTCGGTTAATATATAAAGTCAATTTTTTTTAGATATACATGTCAAATATATTACACATGACACTACTTTTACTAACGTGTTTACACAAAACTAACACTATACACATAATTTTTACTATTAGGGTGATTACTCGAGTACAATTCGAGAATCTACTCAAGCCGAGCTAGACGTCATAATGGAAGGTCTAAAAGCACCAGTGGATGATCTTCTTCTGGAAGTCATTAAGCCGTCAGAAGAAACCGCCAATTAGTATATTATATCAGATAGTCAGATTCCTCCTGATTTTTCTGATGCAGTTGTTGTGGCACATCAAGCTGTAAAACCCTGTTAAGAGGATCAGTACTAAATCTAAAGTTTTCGAGTCACCATACCTGATAGAATTTATTTTTGGTTCAAAATCCATTGAGGAGGAAACCACATAAATGAAATAGAAATTCGTATTTGATGGTTTCATAATATCTGACGATATGCCGAGGGGTGTAATTAAAAAGTATAAGCAGTGGTTTGAGGAAGGTCTATTGAAGTTACATTCAAAAAAGTAAGTTATAGCATTATTAAATTGAACATTTTTTGTCAATATGTGTATACTATTAATATTTCTTTGTAATACCCCGTATTTTTCCTAACTTGAAAAGTTTCCCAAGAATGTTAAAAGTTTTTTTTGAAAGATGAATTCACTTTTGTACACGTGGTATTTTCAATATTTTCACTTTTTATCATGTGGGGAATCGAATAAGCTTTCCATCGATACCAAATTCGCTCAAATCCGACACCCGGGTAAAGAGTTAGAGCCTTTTTAGTGAGATAGTGTATCACCTGAGCCTTCAGCACGTTGCGGAGATAGCTCAAATGGCAATTGCCAATTTCTAGTGTTGTGCTGTGATAGTGGTGCATCCCGCCAAACTTTCAGGTCGCAACCAAGGTGGCCACGCGATAGCTCTACGTTGCGCCACCATGCAATGTCCCATTTGTCACTTTCTAGTGACTTGGCGCGATAGTGGTGCGTCGCGCCAAGGATGAAAATTGGGAAATTTTCTCAGAAATTAAAGACGCTTCCAGGGTTAAAAGGGTCAATTTTCCACCCATATATATATACCCAATAACACATGATTTAGTTATTCTTCACCCAAAATATACTAGTTTCTCTCAAGAACAAGCTAGGGTTTCTATTAGGGATTTAAATTCAAGAAGGTTTCACCGTCAATCCTCAAGAAATCACATCCCAGGTATGCATAGTGTTCATTCATGGACTACTTTTGTCCATGAAACCCACGAATCATTTTTCTAAAGACAAGATTTTAGATTTTCTTTATGAATTTCATGTTGGGTTTATTTTGTTTATGTTGAGAATGATCAATTGAATTCAAATCCAGGTTGGGTGATTAATTCTATGTGGAATTGATTTGTATAGATGTATATTCATGTAAACCTATGATTAAACCCTAGGATGTTGAAATTAAATGTTGAATCATGATGTGTAATTATTGTATAATGGTTTCTACATATATTATGCCTATCATGTGTTTGATTAAATGCCGATATGAAGGAAAAGTGCCCAACTAGCATGATATTATGAAATTCCCATATTTTTACAAGTTTATGCATATCACATATTTAATGCAGTGCTTCAATATATGAATTATGAATTATGTTGTTGGTCATGTATTCACGTAAGTCATAATATGTCGGTTTCTTTCCATCGAATCCTGGGGGCACTTGTACCCGACAATTTAGCTGTATGCCTAAAGCCATGTCATGTTTTCACGATACTCTCAGTCAAGCTATGATCCATAGAACTTAGTCAGTCATGTGACTCAGGAAAACCCAGAAATCTCAAGAATCTCAGTTATCTCAGTAGTTCAGTAATCTCAGTGATCTCAGTACTCAATAATCTTAATAACCTCAGTATTTCCAGTCAATCTCAGTAACTTCAGTATTATCAGTCAGTCCTCAAAATTTAGTACATTCCGTCAGTCAACGAAACTCAGTAAATTCAGTTTAGTTTAGCTTCGCTAAATAATACCACTAGTATCAGTTCAGCTCAGTTAATCAATTCAGTGTCTTTCAGATAGGAGTAGGATTCAGCACCGAGCGAGCTTAAGGATGGGGACTCACCCGCTAGATAGGACTGAGATCCCTAGAAGTAATCCCTACGTTCTAGAACTACGTATCTAGCATAGGTACGAGATGTCACCCGTTAGATAGGACTGACATACTCAGGGATCACTCGTTAGTATATTTAAATATATAGGACTGATCTCAGGGGTCACCCGCTAGATTAGGACTGACTCCACAACAGTTGTCTTTACCAGTGGCGTGGTATTGACACCCTTTCAGCTGGGGTTACAGATTGGACCCCAGTTAGCTTAGTATGGGGCATGTCGGTTAGATGAATACATCCCATAATTTCAGTTTCAGAATCAGGACTGTCAGATAAAGTTAATTCAACTCAGTAGTATAGATTTAGGACTGTCAGATACAATCACTTCTTATCATTGTAAATAAACTCCGGGATCACTCTCTAGACAAGACTGAACTCAACTATGGTCAATCAGTAATGGTATCATCAGATTTAGAGATCACCTGCTAGATAGGACTGATCTCAGATTTAGTTACTCAGATACAGTGCGGAACTCAGCTAGTTTCATCATATTCAGGACTATCAGATACAGTCACTCATGTTATCGGTTATATCATTTATCAGAACTCATGTTATCAATATTCAGCTTCAGAACTGTCAGATACAGTCAACCAGACCAGTTCTTCATAATCATAACTGTCAGACACAATTATTCATGTATCAGTAACATAGTATCAGTCCCTTAATTATTTAGTATCTCAGTATTCATCAACTCAGATGTCAGTAAATCTATGTTATTAGTAAACTCAGTAGTCAAAACTCAATATTTAATCCTATCACGATGTCAGATACAGTTATGTATGCATGCATGTATTCTCACGTTTATGTTAGTCAGTCGGTTAGTATTGTTCATACATATGAACCTATTGCATTCATCCTACCTCACTTGCATATCAGTACATTCAAAGTACTGATGCATTTATGCTATGGTGTCTTATACCATAGGTTTAGAAGCACGAGCTCTAGAAAACCAATAACATCCCAGTTCAGCGATCAGAGTTAGCAGTGAGTCCTCATCCTTCGAGGACATGATGATCACATTACTATTTTAGTTTTCAGTTTATTTCAGTAGTTGGAGTTAGTTGGGGACATGTCCCATCAACTCTTTATTCAGACAGTTTAAAGGCTTTCAGACTACAATATGTTCAGACAATTATCTCAGTTGTTTTGGTATTGTTATACCAAAACAATTAATTTTATTTTTGCTCATGCACGATCAAAAAAATTGATTTTACTTGATATCTCAAATAAATGCATGCAGGAATGATGAGGTATTTTTAATTTAAACTTTTTCTTTTTTTAAAAACTTTAATATTTACATATATATACCTAAGATCATTCGACTTGCATATACAAAAAATTTTTATGTTTTTTTCAGAGTCGGTTGTACAAGGGTGATTTATGTATGCGCATTAAATTTATATATATGTTTGCTTGTTATATATGTGCCTTACCAGTATGTTTATATCTGCTTGATTGAAAAGTTTGTGTATACCGGTTGTTGACAGTTATCTATAGATATGCCGGAATGCAAAGTACAATATTTGTATGTATTTGCTATATGCCTGTCTTATTCTGTGTATATGCATATTTGTCGATATGTATGCGCAAATGCTAATGAATATCTACTTATATATGTAAAATCTTGTTATGTATATGCACTACCAATTTATAAATACTTATTCCTGCATGTTATGTATATTAACTCCACAGTTACTCTTTTTAACTCATATTAGTTAGTATAAATATATGAATATGTTCACAGTATAAATCGACATAATGCACCTTTTTTGTATTTAAATTTTATAGCATATTGATGTGATATTCTATTACTTGCGTAAGAAATCAAAATTAAGAACTGATCAAGAATACAGATTCACAACAACAAACTGCATTTTCAAAAGCCATATTAAGAAGACATACTGTAGATATTATCCTAATGATTCAGATACGACACTTTTTACACAGCGGGATTACACTCAATCTTTGTTGTGACCCTGAATGAAGAGGCAATAATAAACATAATCAAAGGATTTTGCATTCCAGCTGGGTTAATAGATGCATACACGTCTGTGACTCACTCTCCAATCTAAGAAATATGAAATCATCGCCTGAGATTCATAAGTTGGCAGTGCTGCTGCCAACTTACTTGTCTGATAACGGATTTTTAAAGAAACATCATGTATAGATTGGGCATATCTTAATGCATATAGGAAAAAGATGAGTCCAAGGACACGGTTAGTGAATCAACATCCATTCGAGGTTGAGTATGTGCTAAACATTACGCAACAAGAATGTGACAACTTGTAAGTAATATTCTATATTATTTTATGAACTATTACTGACGATGTGTTAGACGAAATAACGTATTTATTTGTATGCATGTTAGGTACTGTAGAGTGTTTGTTGTTGGGTATGGAGGATACCTAAATAAAGAAATGGACATGCTTTCAGTTGGTTTTGAAGAAGAATATCATCGTATGCGATATGCGTCACTCCTTCAAAATTATGGTCTTCAGAAAGTAAAGAAATGTTATGTTAGTGACAATGATGACCCTCCATGACCAAGGACAAAAATTCTACCACTTCCTGATGAAAGTGAAATAGTTAGCATTGAGTAGTCTTAAAGATGATTATGGTGAAGACTTTTCATTTCTATGAATTTGTTAGGAATGTTGAATTTTAAACTACTTTAGATGGTTTGTATGCACAAATCTGTTATAACATATTTTAACCTATGTTTATGAATTATAGATAAAAATATTTCTGCATGACTATAGTGTTACATAATTTATCAATTTTTTGTATGCGTGTATATGTCTACATATACATAGCATTACTGTCTACATATACGTACATTATTATAAGTGTACTTTAGGATGTACATATATTCATGTTTGTAAAAATAATGACATAGCTTGAACAATACATGCATAACAACTGTACAACAATTCTAAATGTTCTTTAATAAAAATTTGTCAATCCCATATACTTCTTACAGATTGTAAACATGTATATGATCGCATATACATAGAATTTATATACATCGCAAATTAATAACTACTAAACCAATAAATATTTATATGTTCACATATATATGTAATTTAATTTTTACGTATACATAGTATAACTGTGCACATTAACAACTACTTTATTCTTCTTATTTAAGTTATGATTATCTATAATTGATTACAAACATTAAGGAATAAGAAATGCATGTGGAAGCGTCAGTGAAACAACTAATTAATGCATCAAATACTTAATCAACACAAATAAGAAATAAAAATAATAAACATTTATGGTAAACTGAAGAAAACTCATATTTATTTCTACGTATCAACATCTAATTAAAACTATTCAAAAAAGTTACTATTTACAAGTTGATAATGATATCCAAATGACTAGTTTTCAAAAGTATAAGAAAACTGATACACTGCATTTTTTTGTATGCGTGTATATGTCTACATATACATAGCATTGTTGTCTACAAAACACCTAAATTATTATAAGTGTAATATAGGATGTACATATATTCATAAACAAAAACTTATGACATAGGTTGATTCATACATACATAACAATTGGACAAAAAGTTTTTGTGTAATTTCTTTGTGAATTCGATGCATTCCTTATATATTGTATTCGTGTATATGTACTCATATACATAAAATTTATTTACATCTAAAATTACTAACTATATAATCAGTATATATGTAAATGTTTACATATACTTTTAATTTCATTTTTACATATACATAGTATTATAAGCCACGTTGACAAGTACTTTATTTATCGTAAATAAGCTACTTTTATCTACAAATGATTACAAACATTAATGAATAGAAAATGTACATACAAGCGTCAGTAAAATAACTAATTAATGCAACAAACACATGCACAACACAAATAAGAAAAAAATATATCAAACATCAATGGTAAACTGAAGTAAACTCATATTTATTTTAACGTATAATTACCAAACTAAAACAGTTCAATGAAGTCATTACTACAAAATTGATAACGATAATCGAGTGATTAATCTTTAAGAGTATATAAAAACTATAAGTTAGTTCTCTTTTGAAAAAGAGTTGCTTGAACGTCAATTATGCCCTTCATGTCCGCATCGTCCACAACGATTTGTGCTTGATGAAAGTGTTTTGCTGGATTTCTTGTTCCTCCCTTTCTTAGGTCTTCCTGGAAGTCTTTTGTATATCTGTGGCAGTACTTCTTCCTCATCTACACTACTAGGAACATTCCAGTCTTTCTTATCTGGCAGTGGAATGATTGGAACTTTATAAGTCTTCACCAAAGTGATTGACTTGTAGTATTCTGAACAGTATTAACCAAAATCTTTTGCATGTTTAGACTTCAAGATAGCAATGTCGTGAGGAAAAGGTATTTTATCTATTTGGAACCTCCCACAGTTGCACGAGCCACTTTCAAGGTCGACAATGTATCTTCTTTCAGATTCATAAACTAAGTATCTATAGATTGAGCAAGCCTTCACCTGGACAAACCAAAAAAATTCAACCAGATAACTTTTCTGTATATTATATAATATACATAAACAATTATGTATATTATATAATATACATATGATGTGTCATTCTACATAAAATAGTGCTTGTATATTAAAGTAGTATATATATATATATGTGAGCCATTGTAAATGAAATTATAACGAAAAATACATACAAGAATTTGTGATGTATATGAACCTTATACAATAACTTTCCTAAAATAAAATATAAACTAGACAAATGATAAAGACACAAATATAATCCAAATAGAAATACAAATTCTTTAATTAGATAATGTAAATCCAATTTAATTTACCTTTTCATCTGTGTGTTTGTTGTGTGTCAACATGTGCATGAGTTCGGCGTGTTGTTTATCCATTTTGTCATTTGAGTCTTCATGTTGTTTAACAATTAGATCATTAAGATCGTTGAATTTCTTGCCAACCTACAGATAAAAAGACAAGAAACATCTTAGTGTTTTCACAATTTGGTTTATAGTGTTGACCATATGAAAAAACTCACATAAAACTGTAAAAACGACTTTATCTCGTCCCACTTTTCATCAGAAGTGGACTCATGAATAGACTTGCTGGATGATGATGGAGTTGTCTTTGGTGCATCAACATGCACTAAAACAGAAGTTGGTGTCTTGTCTGTTGGCATATTTTTTTCTTAAAACATTAGATGGTATTTTCTCACGATCTTGCATCTTGACAATTTTGGCATCAAAATGGACTGTCCTCCGCCTCTTCGTAGGCTGTGATGCTGATGCATTAGTATTCAAACCTGTTTTCTTAAGAATTTTTGTAGGTAGGACTGTACTGAAATCCTCACAACCTTGTAGGTCGGAGTCTAAATGTGTATGTATATCGATAACAGGCCTTTTACAGTATGATCAATAGAAGTATCATGTGAGAATGCAGATTTAGCGCATTTAATTCAATGCCCTCAATCATTGGCAAATCAAGCCATTGCACTTCTTCACGAGTTGGCCGTAAATTGTTGTATACAAACTATTAAGCAATAAAAAATAGCAACATTAAGAGTCTATTAAGTCAACACAGTGAAATATAAACATTAACTCGAAATAATGTACTAAATATTACCTTGCTGAACATACCATTCATGAACTTCTCGTACTTGACCTTGATCCCAACAACCTTCCTGTTAAAAATTCTTGGATTTACATTTCCCACCCTCTCATCTATCGTGTTGTCTACCTCAGAACAACATTCACACATCTAAACATTCACCAGATGAGGCATTTCTCGGATCTGGTATAACTATTTTTCAACAAAGAAATCCTATCTCCACGTTGCAATAAGCTTTTGAAATGATGTATTTCTCCATGGAAATTGTCCATACCTTCCATCCTCAACCATCACAAATTCGGATCTGCTAATACTAGCATAACGTATTTGTGAATACACAAAAGTATGAATGAAGTAAAGTATGGACATGTTCAAAGCATCAGTATTGTTGTCAAAGTTTCCCAACTTGAATCACTGTACAAAAATAAAATTTTTGACAGAATTTTTTGCATCTAAAAAATACTTCATCATTAATACGGACTTAGATGATTCAGTATATAGCTGTTCCTCAATTTCCCTGTACATTTAGGTCCGGATATTATACCAAACTCAATAATAGAAAACTTGAGAATAGTTCCCTATACGTAAAAGTAAATTTCATCCGGGTTATGTAAGACTCCATGAAAATCCTAGTCCATTTCAGTATTATATTACATGCCATGAGAGTCCAATGCTTAGAAAATTTAGCTGAGTGTTAAGAATTAGTCTCATTTTTTGACCTTGATATTTCAATGGTCTCATTTTCTATCTCTCTAGCCTTAGATTATCGATTTTTAAATTGATTCATAATCAAGGTTATCTATAGGTCATCTCGGGTGAGTTTCGTATTTTTTTGGACATCGTTTGAGACATGTTTGAATGACCAAAATAGTATGCCAACACGATCAGGATGCGTTGTCCATCGCATCGTCACCTTTGATGCGGCGCGTCGAAAATTGCGTCGACACCATCGATTCGATGCGTCATCTACAACATCGCTGGACATATTTTGCTTAATTAATCTCTAGTTTAGAGGGGTATTTGGGTTATTTTCCCACTTTAAATCAGTCAAAAACATTAAATTAAGCATTGGAAAGAGCAAAACACATTCATTCTTCACAAATTCTCTCAAGAGCAAACCCTAGGTTCATCAAAGTTCAAGTTCAAATATCAAGAATTTACTAACAATTTTCACGAATTTAGAAATCAAGGTATGTTAAATGTTCATCCATGGGCCCTTTTCACCCATAGAGTTCAAGAACCCAATTTCAAATTCAACGTTATGGATTATAGAAGTTATTGTGGTTTTAACCATGAATCCCCATGAATCTT
This sequence comes from Capsicum baccatum var. pendulum, assembly GCA_030864225.1. Lineage (NCBI taxonomy): Eukaryota > Viridiplantae > Streptophyta > Magnoliopsida > Solanales > Solanaceae > Capsicum > Capsicum baccatum. Next base: position 217,816,130 of record CM061556.1, on the reverse strand, counting down.
AATTTTATACCATGTTTACATGAAACTATTGTTGTTATTAATCCCCCCACGTTTGAATGGTGTTGTTCGTTGATTGAAGCCCTAATTGGTGATTTGGCATCAAAATCATGGTACTACTACAAGTTTTAACACTATTCCATGCTTAGCTTAAACCATGCATTGCAAGTGTTTGATGAAATGCATAAATGACTACTTATTACATCTTTACAATGAAACTACATGCTTACAATGAATTACCTCCATGAAAATCTTATGAAACTCCAATTTCAAGTTATGATTTCAATTGTTTTCACGTGGAATGCATTATAGTATGCTTTAAGTATGTGGTTTCCATATCATGTTTAGGGGTGTACATAGATCGGGTTGATTTGTTTTTTATTGCAAAAAAAATAAATCAATTATGTCGGTTTATTAAAACTATAAACCAACTTAAACCAACATAAAATTAGTTTTTTCGGTTTAGGTTTTAGTCGGTTCTTTCGAGTTTTTTGTTTTTTTTGGGTTTTCTTAATTTTTTTTATAATCTTTATTTTTTACAATTATATTGTGATTGAAGACAAGATCAAGTATGTTTTCACTCATGTGCTAATGAAAAACCACACATAATGAAAAATTGAGGAGCGAAAACTCTCTTGAAACTAAAAAGTAAGATGAAGAGTGAAAAGTTTAGGTTTTAAGTTTATATTGGGTTTTTGATCATTTTATTAGCAATTAATGGACAAATATTAAAAATTAAAGGCCCAAATATGAATATATATATATATATATATCTACTTTATAAATATTGAAAATGAATAAAACTAATTGAAAAAGTATATATATTATGTCGGTTTGATTTAGGTTCAATTTGACTTTTTTTTGGTTAACACCAAACCAAACCAAGAATGGTCATTTTTTTTTCAAACACCAAACCAGCCAAACCAAACCATAAGTTAATTTTTTTTCTTGGTTTGGTTTGGTTCTTTGATTTGGTTTGACTTGACGGTTTGATCGGTATACCCCTTATCATGTTCATGCGAATTCAGAATAAAACTCTCAGTTTATGATTTGGTCAAGTGATAGTGCTATCTTATAATGTTTAAAAGCACCCCATGTTTACATTTTGACCCTCATGTTTTTGATGAAATGCTTAAGTGAATAATTGTGAACAATGATTTTCCTTCTATGATTTCAAAGATTTTATGTGTCCCTGTTGTTGTTGTTATCGAGTCCTAGGGGGTTATGAATACCCAAAAAATTATCTCTTTATAGAATTTCAGTAGTTACAGAATAGTTCCGATAAATCGTAAGCATATTCAACTAGTTAACCATCATGATCAGTTACTTGTATAGTTAAGCTTAGCTCAGTCCCGTAATTAGTATCAGTTCAGTTGGGAGTAGGATTTAGCACCGAGCAAATCCAGGGATGGGGGTTCACCTGTCAGTAGAGGGTGTGACCCTTAGTAGTAATCCCTAAGTTCCAGAACTACGTAGCCAGTATAGGTTGTGATATCAACCTGCCAGTTGAGGGTTGATAAAGTGTTTACCTACCAGATAAGTGTAATACATGTCTCTTTAGGGCACCTGCCATATGAGGGTGACTCTTTCGCTTGTTAGTACCCATGGCAGGGTACTAGCACCCTTCCAACTGGGGTCACAGGTAGGACCCCGATCATCTCAGACTGGGGCATATCGATTAGATTATACCTCCCACAGTTTCAGTTTCAGTACTCAGTTGAGAATTTAGTTAAGTCTTGCTTGACTATAGCATACAATTTATCAATTATTCAGTTATCAGATTTCAGTATTTCTGTTTACAGACTATTTTTAAAATCATGTTATATGCTTGGTCATGCATTCTCAGATTTTACAGTATTCACGCATTCATAATAGTTATTCAGCTATCTCATGATGTTCAGTCAGTCTTCACTTCATGCACACGAAACCCATGTATATCAGCCTAACCTCATTTAGCATACCAATACATTAAAAGTACTGATCCCTTCATCACACATTCAAAGTTTGCTCCCTTCAAATTTCAAAGGGTTAGAAATGGGAGGTATATACGTTCACCGCTACTATGTACAAGGTATATATTTTTGTACTACTACTAATTATTTTCATCATCATTATTGTTCATTATTATTACCAATGTTACTATTACTATCATTGTTATTATTTACACCACAATTATTATTACTATTTTTAATTATTATTATTATAATTATTATCACTATGATTTAAACAACTCCTTCACACGCTATTACACTTACTTATTATTTTACATAATTCCAACTTATTCACAATCTTTCACATATTTTTCACATACTCTTAAATATACATTTCCTAAATAAATTCTCATGTCATAAAAAATACTTTTATTTGGTCCATAATAATTTTAGATATATACTTAACTCCACATGTTTTTAAAATTTCTTATAAAATTATAAGACTCTGTACTTTCCAACATATCAGTAAATTATATTATCACTCTTTTTTTCATTTAAAACACATCTATATTTCCGCTATAATTATATTATTTTCTTGTACATGGTAGCGTCATATTTATTATAGCTTAAGTTCTCTTTAAAAAAAATAATAATGGAAAATATATAATAAAGGGTTTCTTATCACTATTTTAGCAAATAACGAAATAATAAATATTTTTCAAATATTTTCCTAAACTGAGCTTAAGGACTATCTTCGGATAAGATCTGAGAGTGTCTAAAACCTTCCACTCAAGTAATCAAAATCCTTCTTAGAATCTCAAAATATTTTCGATAGACCAAAACAAAGTTTTCTACATAAAAATAGTTTTTTCCTAATTTTTCTAAAAAAATTTAAGACTCTAAAAAAATGAATTTTCAAACCCGAGAGTCACGACAAGCCATCACATGTTGTGTGTTGTTTCGACCAATTTGAAATAAGGCGCGACAGCGTTGCGACTCTGCTGGAGATTTACTGAACTTAGGTTTTTACCTTAACAAGCTTAGTTTAGGATTTTCATACTTTTCTTGTGTTATTTGCTTTACATGTATTTATATCATGCTTTGTGTGAAATGACGCAAGCCAAATCCAAACTTGTATTCCTTGATTGTCTGAATAATACTACTTGTTACTACTTTATCACTTGCACTTTTTCTATCGAGTCTTGGTCGTACACAATTCATACACTGAACACACAGAGGGTGTATTGCACTCTTCCGAACCTTCTTTGGATTCCTTAGTTTCAAAGTTGGTGCAATTAAGTTAGCGTACCTTCTCCCAGCTGCTCAATCGTACTCTTAAATATCTAGGGAAAACTTTTACTCTAGAAATAGGACATATTGCACATAACTTAGGGTGGGGATGGTCCGAGGCATCATTTGCGCAGTTATGAAGCCACTCTTTATGTCATTAGGTTCATCATAAATCCAACGATGCTATCTATGTAAAAATGACTAATTGATCCAAATATTATGACGATAGCAGATTTGGGACATTAAAATTACCCTCCGTTCTCTTTACACAGATGGATATCAACCAGAATCTGGCAAACATCCAAATGATGGCCAATGTTCCACAGATCCTGAGACATTAGTGGGGGAACATTCGGGTGGCTCACGAGGAAGAAGTGATGGCACATTTGGGATCATTGACCAATTTAATAGATCTAAGGATGAACGAGTTGTTCATTTGATTGATGGTCGAATTTTGGGATCCAACCATAGTCACTTTCAGATTTACAGATTTCGAGATTATACCAACTTTGGAAGAAATCAGTCAGATTTCTAACTTGCAATTGGTAGGGCGGGCACCATTGGCCCCACAAAATACTTTGGGAAACACTTTTCTTCACTCGGTTGGATTGAGAGTTGGCCCAGGTTTAAGGGCGGTCGAAGCAGGTTGGGTAAGCCTGAGATATCTTTTTGAGAGGTACGGTTGTAGATAGAGCTAGATTAATTTCAAAATGATTTTTTCTTTTTCAGGATCGACTGGGAAAGGCATATCGCCATCATCTTCATGGTGGCATTCATGGGCATTATGGTATTTCCAATGATAGGGAACCACATCAATATTAACTTACTTTCGATGGTTATCTTCATGTGTAGGGGATCAGTTAGAGTAACAATCATGCCAATGATTTTGGCAAAAATCTTTTGATCATTATCTATGTGCTCTAGAGGGTACGACTGCTTCAAGGGATGCAATCTAATGCTTCTAATATGTGCGTTAGAATATTTTTATCAAAGGAATGTGCACAATGGCACTAGGGAGGCAGGATGCAACCAAATTCATAGCCACACACTCAGGATGACTATGATTGACATTCCAAATAATGAAAAGCTGTGACGCACTTTATTGACCCACCTCACTGTAATCTTATCCAATGGAGACTATTGTGGATCAATGGCTGGGCAATACTAAGGAGACATTACAACTACTTTCTTAAATTGATTGGGTTGGAAGAGATCTAGTCATATGCACCATTGAGAGTTCTCCGATAATTTGACATGATCCAAAATGTTCCCCTATAGTCAAACATGGCATAGGTGGAAGAAGAATATGAAGGAAGAATCCTATCGAAAGTCTTAGAAATTTGATCAACGGATGGGGGCAACTTTTCAGTTCAGGCATGGGGTCAATCCACACTGCACCCCGAAATACTATACATGGTGTATGTCGAGAGGGATTTTGGCCCGACCAAGCTATGAATCACTCCAAGGAATTGCAGAAATTTATAGGGCATTTCAGATTCAGGACTAGCTGTTGCACGTTATGCCCATATCCACCACCATGCACCAATAGGTAATCCCAGGATCGGTGACCATCTTATCCCTATAGTTGATAGTGAATCCGAAGAAGAGATAAAAAAAGATCCAGAAGAAGACCCGAAGGAAGACCAGGAGGAAGATCCAATGGATGAAATGGAAGAACAAAAAGAAGAACTGACTAAAGAAATGAAAGAGGATCTAGAGAAAAAAGAGTATGGACCCATTAGATTTGACTATAGGGAGGACGGAGATCACCAGGGGTGGAAACTAGATGGGTCCCTGAAATACCATCTGGGCCTTACTATGTCTTGGATGATGATGCGATGACCCCCCCTCCTGGCCTTAGGATCCATTTGTCATCCTTGATTCCCAAAAGGTTTTGCATGACCTACCTTGATGTTTGTATTTTGTCTTTGCTTTCCCTAAAAAGGACTTGCATGACCTATGTCGACGTCTCTAAAGAGATAAGACTATCATCATGTAATCTTTAGTTCAAGGCTTTTCCCTTTTATAACTTGGGGATTCCCAGTCCCTCCACCAATACTAATGAAGGCACATACATCCTGAATTTGAAAATGATTTAAAATTTGGATCAATCAATCATGGTTGCATTGTAGACCCACCTATGGCAAAAAGAGGCTCTATTTTAGGACAAGTTTTGGATGTCGCCAACTTGGCATATATATGTGTTACATACTTGTTAAATTTTCGATATCTCCCAAAATAACATGGTTTCTCAATTCATTTTCTTTCTTTATTAATTTCCCCAACAGAAAGTTGATTTATGTCAACTAGAAAACTTGCAGAATTTTGATATAATCTTTGGTCTAAATTCAAAATGACTAACAAGGATAAGGCCGCGATGGTACTGGTGGATGACGCTGAAAGATCTCAAAGGCTTTCAAACACCTAGAACAACGAGAAGATGGCTAACATGTCACAAGAAATCAAAGTCTTAAAAACAAAACTATGTAAAATGCAGGATCTAACCATGCTTACAATGTCTAGCTTTTCCTCTCAATTCTAGGCTCTAAATGTTGAACTACCCTCGGTTGCCCCCGCTAACCAAAAAAATCCACCTTCACATGTTCAAGCCTCACTTGCTCCTCAATCTACTGTCAGGGCTGCACCTGATTTTTTATTTTCTACTTAGAACTTTACCATTCCAGTCCATCTAGCAATGTAGCACATTACTGAGGCACATGTTACTTGTGAGATACCTGTGCCACCAGTATATGCTACGGAATCTCCCACTTTCACAATATCTGCAACTGTTAAGGTTCCATATGAGGTTGATCGATATGCAGGATTAAGGAAGGAAACCCAATCAAATGAAGAGCTCAAAAGTCTAAAAGGACATTTAGAAACATGCAAGTCACTAGAGGAACTGAAATCTTAGACTACGATGACTTGTGCATTCATGTAGATATTGACATTCTAGTTGGGTACAAACCACCTAAGTTTTATGTGTTTGATGAAAAGGGTGACCCGCATGCACATATAAGTGCCTATTGCGACAAGTTGGTCGGTGTAGGAAAGAATGAAAAGTTAAGGATAAAGCTATTTATTCGGAGTTTGTCAGGTAAAACTCTGACTTGGTACACCCGACAAAACTCTCGTAAGTGGCATGACTGGTGAGAAATAGTTAAAGACTTCATGAGTCACTTCAGGTTCAACACCATGATTACCCCAGACAGATTCTCATTGGCTAACATACAAAAAAGGCATCAAAATTATTTTAAGAATATGCATGGCGTTGGAGGACCGATGTTGCTAAGATCTAACCTTCACTGGATGAAAGTGAGCTCTCTAAGTATTTTATTCCAAATCAAGAAGGTGTTTATTTTGATAAGATGATGTCAATAATAGGCGAAAAGTTTGCAGACTTAGTTAAGATTGAGGATTTCATAAAAGAAGGAATCAAGTCTAGAGATATACAATCTATGGTTATACTGCAAGCTGCAAGTCAGGCCATAAAGTCTGGCTCCATTGGTGGTAATAAAAAAAAAGATGTCTCAGCCATCACACCATATTATCAACCTGGAAATTTTTCCTATTGTTACCCTAGCAACCCCTAAATTATTGCACACATTCTAGTGTACAATACTCAACCACATTACAATCCACCTCGATCTTCAGTATATCAGAATTCACCAAGACCATATGCCCCTGCCAAGCTCCTGTTCAACAAAATAGACCAGTTTATGCGCCAAGACCATGTCTAAATCTTGAAGCCAGAAATACCTGCACCGGCACTCCATTTGCTGAACCCTTGGACCAACTGTTTGAAATATGTAGGGTAGCAGGATTATTGCATCCAATCAAAGGAAAAACCCTGACCCAACCTCTCAAAACTTCAATTGCAATAAGTGATGTGCTTATCACTCAGGAGTTCAGGGGTATGCCATAGAAAAGTATTATTGTTTGATGAATCAGATTGAGTCTCTAATAAGGAAAGAACTAATCAAATACACTGCCGCAGCTCTAAATGTGAACAATAACCCCTTGCCAAATCACGGAAATGGTGAAATCAACATGATTACTCAGGAGGAAGAATATGACTTGGAAGAAGCTATTATGACCACATGGAACGCAGAAGAAGTCGCCACTACATCCCAGTACAATCTTTTATCACAGTTTAGTTGAGAGAGCCTATAACTGTTTAGACTTACCTGCCATGAGTTATGGTGACAACTATAGCCACTGAAAGGCTCGATTATGACACTAAAGCAGTCCCTTTGGGATTATTGAGCTGAAGCCAAGGGAAAAATGATAGACGTTGCTGTGGCACAAGGAATGACCAGGTCGAGAAGGTGTTATGCTCTAGAAAATCTTAATTGAGGAGTTCTTGGGAAAGAGCAAAACCCAAAGAGGAATATTACTAATGCTGAAGCCACAAAATTTTAGAAAAAGATGCAACCCAGGGACTATTCAGTTGAAAAGCAGCTAATGAAGACATCGGACCATAATCTATTATGTCCTTGCTTATGAGTTCTGAAGCCCATAAAAATGCTTTGAAGGAAGTGTTATATGGGGTTAGCATATCGAAGGAGATCACAATCTAGGATTTGGCTATAGCAATAGGAAGAACGGTAGAAGCGAGTAGGTCTTTTTCCATGATGACGAGCTACCATTAGAAGGGATCGCGCACAACAAAACACTTTATATTGCAGTCAGATATCCTGATTAGATCGTGAATAGGGTTTTGATTGATGGTGGTTCAGTTTGTAGCAATTTTCCATTCTCTACTCTAAGGGATTTGGGTGTAAACATAGAATATATAAGAGAGAGTCAGGTGAAGGTCAGAGCCTTTGATGGATCGCAAAAGAGTGTCATCAGAGAAATCTACCTGACATTGCAAATAGGACCAGATGAATTTCTTATCTTAGTTAAAGTGATGGATGTGTCATCTAGTTACAACCTATTGTTGGGAAGGCTATGGGTCCACATGGAAGAGTAATTCCTTTACTTTTCATCAGTGTGAAGTTTGAGTGGGATCACACAAAAGTTACTATCTATTGGGAGCTCAGTCATCCCATTTATTTTTTTAATTCAGTTACAGTTAGTAAGGAGTTAGATGGAGCCACTTTCCATACCTTGGAGATTATGCAAGTTGCAAAGAACGATGAGAAGATAGAGCCAGTTGAAGTAAAAATGTTGAGTGCTGCAAAGATGGTTTCGTCAGAGATGCTAAAATATAGGTATCAACCCAAGATATGACTAGGACCAAAAGTCAATTGTATAATTGAGTCAATCCAGTTGAAGCATCAAAGAGGTACTATAGGGCTAGGATATAAGCCCGCTTCTAGAGGAATATGCAGTGAAGGATTAGGAGTGACAGTATTCGTGCCAAACCAAGTCCAGTTTCAGAGCGAGTAGTTGATGAAGACATCATTGAGGGAATAGGAAACCTATTTATGGTTGTGATCCAAGGAGAGCCAGAGATGGATTTTAAGAATCTTACCATCCGTGATGTTGAACCTGGAGAAGTCTTGCAGAATTGGACCATTAGACCATCCTTATTCTGACAAGAGTCTTGGCAGTGTTGAGTTGTAGTCACTTTTAAAATTATTTTGTTTGCATGATCAATTGAGGCTTGAATCATGTCGAAGCTCTTTTTTCTACTCACCTCTTACCAAAGCCCAGTGCTTTTCTATTAATAAAAGTCCTTTTTTTCAAAACTTATCTATCTATTTACTTTACTCTCTTTTTATACTTTTCAGCGCAAATATTAATAAAAATCCTTAGTCCATGATTATGACATATAACGAACTCATTGATCAAAATATAACAAATCAGAAATATTATGAGGAGTACGATGAAAGCATGATGCCTGAAAACCTACCACAGGAGATCGAGCAACTTGAGAGTCAAAAGAAGCCTAATATAGATAAAATCGAAGTCATCAATTTGGGTGATACATGAGTGGTAAAGGAAACATGAGTCAGCATACACTTGGAGGTTGGAGGTTGAAAGAAAGAAAGAATTAATAAGCCTGCTCAAGAAATACATTGATGTATTTGCTTGGTCTTACGCTGATATGTCTGGTTTGAGAGCTGATATCGTCTTGCATTGACTACCAATTAACCTCGCATGTCTGCCTGTAAAATAAAAGATGAGGAAATTCAAATCTGATTTGAGTTTGAGAATCAAGGAGGAGGTGACCAAGCAGATAGAAGCTAACATCGTGAGGGTCACAACTTCTCCGACCTGGCTGGACAACATCATACCAGTACTGAAGAAGTATGGGAAGATAAAGATATGCGTAGATTATCGGGATCTCAATAAGGCTAGTCCAAAAAATAATTTTCCTCTCCCAAACATTCACATTCTTATTGATAATTACGAAAAACATGAGTTGCAGTCATTTGTCAATTGCTTTGCAGGATATCATCAAATCCTGATGGATGAGAATGATGCATAGAAAACAGCCTTTATCACTTCGTGGGGAGTATATTACTACAAGGTAATGCCATTTGGACTCAAGAATGCTGGTACAACTTACATGAGGGCCATGACTATCATTTTTCATGATATGATTCACAAAGATATCGAGGTGTATGTGGATGATATTGCTATTAAGTCTAAAATGAGTTTGGACCACCTGGATGATTTACGAAAGTTCTTTGAAAGGCCGTGAAGGTACGACCTAAGTTGCATCCATCCAAATGCACTTTTGGAGTTCCCACAAAAAAGTTATTGGGATTCATTGTTAGTAGGAGAGGTATAGAGTTGGATCCATCCAAGATAAAGGAAATCTAAGACTTACCACCTCCTAAGACCAAAAAGAACGTAATGAGTTTCTTGGGAAGACTAAATTACATCTGTTGATTCATAGCCCAGTCCACGTCAATTGTGAACCCATATTCAATTTATTGAAGAAAGATGTCGCCTATGGATGGACTGAAGAATGCCAGAAGGCTTTTGATAAAATCAAGAAGTACTTGTCCAACCCACTAGTATTGGTTCCACTAGAGCTCGGGAAGCCATTGTTGTTATATTTATCCATTATGGAAAATGCATTTGGATATGTGTTAGGGCAGCATGACGATTTAGGAAGGAAGGAATAAGCCATTTACTACCTGAGTAAGAATTTCACACAATATGAAGCAAGGTATACGTTATTGGAGAGGGCTTAATGTGCACTGACTTAGGTTGCACAAAAGTTGAGGCACTATCTATCCATCTATACCATGTACTTGGTTTCAAGAATAGATCCACTCAAGTACAACTTTCAGAAATCAATGCCTACTGGAAAATTGGCAATATTACAAATTTTGTTGAGCGAGTTTGATAACGTGTATGTGATACAAAAAGTCATTAAAGGACAAGATTTAGCTGATCACCTTGCATAAAATCTAGTGGATCAAGATTACAAGCCTCTCAAGACTTACTTTCTTGATGAAGAGGTGTTGTTTGCAGAAGAAGATATCTCAGAGCCGTGATGGATGGAGAATGTTTTTTGATGGAGCATCAAACTTTAAACGAGTCAGAATTAGAGCAATTCTAGTTTTAAAAATAGGTTAACATCATCCGATCTCGACGAAGATTAGGTTTCCTTGCATAAATAATATGGTAGAATATGAGGCTTGCATTCTCGGACTTAAGATGGTCGTGGACATGAACATCGAAGAGATCTTAGTGATAGGATATTCAGATTTGCTGATTCATCAAGTACAAGAAGAATGGACCACTAAGAATTTCAAAACCCTTTATTATGTGCAATTTGTTAAGGAGCTGAGTAAGAGGTTCATGAATATTGAATTCAAACATGTTCCTCAAATTAAAAATGAGTTTGTCGATGCCCAAGCGACAATCTCTTCAATTATTCAGCCTCCAAATAAGAATTACATCGATCCCATCAAGGTGGAGATACTCGATCAACATGCATACTGTTTCCATGTAGATGAAAAACCAGATGGGAAACCGTGGTACTATGAAATCAGGAGGTTACTCAAAGCAGAAGCATATTAAGAAAGCGCTACTGACAAGTAGAAGAGGACTTTAATAAGGATGACCAATCTCTTTTTTCTTAACAAAGAAATCCTGTATAGGACTCTAGACTTAGGATTGTTATGATGCTTCAATGCCTCGGAATCCACAAGATTGTTTGAGGAGATACATGGAGCAACTTGCAGACCCCACATGAATAGTTTTATGCTTGCAAGGAAGATTTTGATATTGGATACTTTTGGATGACCATGGAGAGGGATAACATCCGATACTTGCAGAAATTTCACCAGTGTCAAGTCCATGGGGATTTTATACGGGTTCCGCCAAATAAACTCAATGTGATGGGTTCCCCTTGGCCGTTTGCTGCTTAGGGCATGGATGTTATTGGGCCTATAGAGCCTCTGGCATCTAATGGACATCATTTCATCTTAGTTGCTATTGAATTTCAAAAAATAGGTTGATGTTTCAATACACAAGGCAGTGACTAAGAAAGTCGTAGAAAATTTTGTCCGCAATAATTTTGTCTGTCGGTTTGGAATTCCAGAATCAATCATAACAGATAACGGGGCTAATCTTAATAGCGAACTGATGAGAGAGATTTGTGAAAGGTTTAAAATCTCTCATCAAAACTCCATAACATATCGACCATAAATGAATGGAGTAGTTGAGGCTACCAATAAGAATGTTAAGAGGATTTTGGGGAAGATAGTGGACGGTAACAGGGAATGTCATGAGAAGCTTCTATATGATTTGCTCGGCTATCGCAGTACGATCAGAACATCCACTAGGGAAAATCCTTACGTGTTGGTTTATGGTTCAGAAGCAGTGGTACCTGTAGAAGTAGAGATACCTTCATTAAGAATCATCTAGGAGGTTGGTCTAAATGACGCTGAATGGATTCATAGCAGGATCGAGCAGTTGATGCTTATTGATGAAAAGAGATTGGACGTAGTTTATCATGGTCAACTCTATCAAAATAAAATGATCAAGGTATTCAACAAGAAAGTCAAGCCCCGTCGATTCACACAAGGATACTTGGTATTTAAGATGATAGTTGCTCACCAATATGAAACCAAAGGGAAATTTGCGCCAAATTGTCAAGGTCCTTACATAGGTCATCGAGTACTTTCAGGAGGAGCAGTAATACTTGTAGAAATAGATGGCACAGTAAACATGAAGCCGATCAACTCAAACATCATCAAGAAGTACTACATTTAAAGAAGTACTACAGTAAGCACGGCTGGATACGTAGGTAGCCCACATAGGGTCCGATTTCCCTTAGAAAAACCCAAAAACATCATCCTTTCATGTATTCAGAACTACTTTCGACTGACTACCCACGGAAGGATACCTAGGAAATCCTCATCGAATTCGGTACCTACATATTTTACTCTTTTATTATACTAAACTACGGCCTGACCTGATTCCTCTTAGATACATTGGCAACCTAAGTCAGGCTCAATCACTACGTTCCATATTGTCACTTTTTTCATTGTATTTGAACTACGTCATGACCTGATTCTACTTGGATATGTAGGAAGTCTGAGTCAGAATCGATCATTGCATTTTATATTTCTTTCTCTATCCTCAAACTACGTACAAACTTGATTCCTATTTCAAGAATACGTAGGCAACCTGAAAGGTTCGGTATTACATTTAGGAAAATTCCCCTTTGCTCATAGTATATCCCCAACAATATAAGTGATCTCGCCGCCAGAATCAACATAGCAGCGACAAAGTCAGAAGAGCTTCACCCGAAGGTTAAAGCTAGGTGAGTCACAATCAACAAATGGAGGCTTGGTGAATTTCCAAACGTGTCATAATCTATAAAACGATAGAGGATTACTATATATACTTAATATACGTAATATATTTGTGAAGATATATATGTATATATGTATTTTTTTCAAAATACTTTCCTACTCTCCCACCTGCTAAGACTCCAAATTTGGGAATAATCGCGTAATCGAGGAAGTGTTGGAGGATTCCGTAGACAAAGTCAGGATCCCTAAGTCGACACAAATCAACACCCTTTTCCAACTAAGAATTTTTCTTTGAGCGTAAGAAAATAGAAATTGAAAAGGACAACATCAAGTCATGCTTTGGAACGGGATCAGAGACATCATGCAACTCATCACTATAACATGATCCAAAATACTCCAAAATACTCTTCCCCTACTTTATTTTTCACATACCTTTATCCTCACAGGCTCTAAGAATTTTGTTTGAATCTTTTGCAGGTACATTGAAGACCTGAGTCAGAGACAACAAAGAAATGGGCTCTTCATAGGAAGACTAGGCTATTTACTTCTCCTAATAAACTTTGTCGATCGAAGCCAACAACCTGACTGCGTAGAATAACTTTCCCAATCAAAGAATCATTGTCTAACTGCGTCGAATAACTCCATCAATTGGAAAGTGTTGTCTGACTTCAACAAAGTCAAGATTTAGCATTTCGAGGACTGTGAATAAGCAAACAAAGTAAGCTTCCATATCTGGAGGACTGTACATAAGAAAACAAAGTCGAATTCTGTATTTCGAAGATTGTACATAAGAAAGCAAAGCGACCCTCTACCATATCAAATGATGCAAATGACCAACACGACTCTTTGCCATATTGGAAGCATGCACCAGCAAGGAGGACGCCTCGCCATAAATCAAAGAATGTACACAAGCAAAGCAATGCTCTGCCATATCGGAGAATCAAGTTTCAGCAAATGGAGCACTGTTTGCCAATCAGAGACTCGCACCATAGAAAGAAGCAAGAAAACTACTATGACAGTAGTATCAAATCCCAACATCAATTCCATCATCTAGTTCAGGTCGAATGTCGCCTTGACAGGTTAAGTCGGGGTTACCTTTTGGAAATTGCCCGCCGTACGAGGCCTTACTTTTCAAACACTGCTCGCCAGTCGGATGATACTTACTTCTCAAGAACTATCTATCAGTCAGATTGAGTTTATTTTTCAACAACTACACACCAGTCGGATAGCTTATTCTTCTCGCCTGTCGAATGACTTATTATTTAACTACTAGTCAGTCAGATGTCTTTTCTTTTACAATAACTTCTCAACCGATGGAGGATCTTTACATTTCAGCCATTGCCCCGCTAGTTGGAGGCCTCCACAAACGGAGATCACAATACTAGTTTGAATATCTAAACTGCATTCTTTACATTATAATTTCAATTTACTATTTTTGAACGACATGTAGTTTTCACCCTTTTTACCTGTTTTGCAGGATTATGTAGTATAATATGGAACTACCCTTTTAGTAGCAAATCGGGGCAAGCTAGCGGAATGCCAAGCATTCCTATCTACGTCAAGGATTCCGGCGAAGAACTCAACTCAACTCGACTCGACTCAATCTTCCATTTCTATAACTCTTTGTGTCATCGCCCAATGCCATCGCGATCCGACACTAGAACAGTTTTTGAAAGTCCGCGATCCCCTTTTTGCTCTCAGAATCTTCAGCAGATATTGTTATCCAACATCTCCTCACTTTCAGCTGTCCCAAACGACCATTTCAGGGATAAGCGCACCCATATCCATTCTATTTGCGCTAAAATTTCCGTAATCACCTTCAAAGGAACCCAATGTCACCATAATTCTACACTGGGATAAATTTTAAATTTGATTAAAATTTTCTACAAGTCGAACTACAAATGGTCTAATTTTTAATGAAACTTGAGATAAGTAGGTAACTCAGGAATCAGAGCTCGACCGTAATCTTTCAAAATTTCTTTTTGCTTGAGACAAAATTGGTTACGTTAACGTGATTACCCAAAGATTTTCACACTAATCTTAGGTTAATCAGGGACAACTGTTGACACCCAATTTTGACTCGCTCTGTTTTCTTTAATTATTTTTCAGTGCTCTTCGACCTTAAATAATTTTTCTAAAAAAATTCGTATTTTTATTCCTATAAATATTGAAAAGAATAAAAAGGGAAGATTTATTTTCCTATCATATTGTAAAATATTCTAATATAATTAAATATTTTAACATCAAAAATCACAAAAAATATCTTTTGATAGTCGCATTCACATTTTTTCTAATTTTATTTTTCAGACGGTACTGTAACCATATATATGTATATTCTTATTATATAAAATATATATTCTTTATAAGTATGCACATATTTTTTTTTATATTCTTATTTTTACATATAAATGTATCTATATATATTCTTATTAATATTAAATCGCAAAAGATATTAAATTAGGACACTTATAAAAATTATGTCTGTAATTTATATACATACGTATCAAAATAATTTTAGGGTATTAGGAGGCATCAATAAAATTAATTTCAATAGAAAAAGAGTATTCGGGCCAACAACTCAATTTCAATTTTTATTTTTATCCAAACACAATTCTTATTTATAAATGCTAGCCAAGAGACCGAAAATTGGGTCAAAACTTAGTCCAATATTCATGTCCACTTCATCAATCCATTCTGCAATATCAACCAATCACACGCTGCTTCATTAGCGAAAAACAAAATTGATCCAATGAACACAAACTAATCAGATCCGTTGATAACTTTCTAATACAAGGATTCCGAAATTTTCAGTTATCTTTACGTACACACACATATATATAATTTATTTTATTTACTTATTTATTTATGTATTTATTTTCTCCCTCCCTTTTCTTTTATCCTTAAATTAAATTCGAACCATTCGATTGAGGATCAGACGGATAAAAAATAGTCACTTTTCAATCAAATTTTTATATTTTTTCATATATATATATATATATATACACACACAATTTTTATTATTTTAGAGTAGTTGTTTTAGTTGTCCGATCAAAATATAGGACGGACCAGATTTGGTCGAATTTTTCAAAGCACAATACGCGGTTTCCTCTTCCCCACAAGTGAAGTGAAGGTTTGGTATCTGAGGCTATAAATTCATATTGTGCCTTCAAGTAATTAGCTTCAAGTTCGAGTAAAAATAAAAGATATGTAATGTTTTAACCTTGAACTTTGCTAGGAAAATCTGACTTAACCTCAATTCCATGTGAATATGTGACCAATTTCAGCTTTGGTTCAGTCATGGTGTTGTTTTTATTTAATTCATGGATTTGGTTTTCAATTTAATCCTAATTTTCTTTCAAAACATGATGGTTCTGTGTTCAAAATAAGCGATATATTTTGTCCTCCGTTAATTCAAAACATAGAAATTAGAATTAGTGAAGTTGGTGACGAGTTCCTTGCTTAACGCTAGTCTTTCAAAGGTTAAGTACATTTGTTCGAGTTCCATATTAGTTGGATCACATTTCGGACATTTTGAAATTTAAATGTTTACTTTCCCATAATTTCATTGGCTCATTATTTAACTTTCAAATTCCTAATCTTTATCCTTTTTATTTCATGTGCAATCAGAGAATTGGAGTTTCGGCCGAAACTTGTCTTGATCCAAGTATCGGGTCAACCACAACTAGGATTGCAAGAGCCTCGGAATCGCGAGAAATAGAAATTTGAACTCCTTTAGGAATCTAGTATCTCTTAGTCTTACTCTTTTGCTTTATTATTATTGTCATGTCCTTTAGAAACTCAAATTAGTGTTATTATTATCCCACTTGATTTACATTAGTTGTTTATCATATTTACATTACTTTATCGTTTGTGAATATACTCAAGACGGATTAATACTTTCACTCTTTCGCAAATAAAATACGATTGATTAACTCATAAAATTGTGAATTTTGCTCTAAAAAGACACTATCATTTCAATGCTTGAAGAAATAAAACCAACTTTACCTCAAACAAAAAGTGTTTTTGTGAAATTAACGTGGAAATTTCCATATCCCTCTAAAACAGCAAATGAAATTTCAGAAACTAACTTAATAGGAAAGTGATTCGCTAAACTCGGATTGTTGAGAAATTTTATTCGCTAATTTGTTTTAGAAGTTAATAAATCTAACATTTTAATTTTCAACATTTGCATAAGTTTGCTCCCTTCATATTTCAAAGGATTAGAAATGCGAGATATATACGTTCATCTGCTACTACGTACAAGGTATATATTTTCGTTACTACTATAATTATTTTCATCATTATTATTGTTGTTTATTATTACCAATATTATTATTACTATCATTGTAATTATTTACACCACAATTATTATTATTATGATGATGATGATGATGACGATGATGATGATGATGATGATGATGATGATGATGATGATGATGATTATGATTATGATTATGATTTAAACAACTCCTTCACACGCTATTATACCTATTTATTATTTTACATAATTTCAATTTATTCACTATCTTTCACATGTTTTTCACATACTCTTAAATATACATTTCCTAAATAAATTTTCATGTCATAAAAAATACTTTTATTTGCTCCACAATAATTTTAGTTATATACTTAACTCCACATATTTTTAAATTTTCTTATAAAATTATAAGATATATTTTTAATATATGTGTAAATTATATTATCACTCTTTTCACATTTAAAACACATGTATATTTCAACAATAATTAAATTATTTTCTTGTACATGATAATATCACGTTTATTATACCTTAAATTTCTTTTTTTTTTTAAATAATAATATTGGAAAATATTCAATAAAGGGGTTCTTATCGCCATTTTAGCAAATAACGAAATAATAAATATTTTCTTAAACTAAGCTTAATGACTATCTTCAGACAAGCTCTGAGGGGGTGTCTAACACCTTCCCCTCAAGTAATCAAAGTCCTTACTCAAAATTTTAAAATATTTTCGATAGTCCAAAACAGAATTTTCTACGTAAGAATAGATTTTTCCTAGTTTTCCAAAAAAATTTAGGTGGCGACTCTAAAAAAATGAATTTTCAAACCTGAGATTCACGACAAGCCACCACATGTACCGGTTCGAAATAGGGCGTGACAATAAGTATTAATTTTATATAATTCTTTTTGAAAAACCTCGTGTAATAGTAGATTTGCTCTGAGTTGGTTGTTTTTTCCCCGTAAATTTCTGTTTTTTGGGGGGATTTTCTCCTTCGGTTGATCTAGTTGAATGATTGCTAATTTTGTTCTTACAAGTTTTACTTTGCAGGTTTTGAATTGCAGTATTTTTTTTCTCCCTTTATTAGTTTCCCCTCTTTTCATTTCCTGCAATGATTTTTGCATTACTTTTGTCTTTTTAAGTTTTCTTAACAATTTGTCCATTTTTATTTCATTTTTAGTTTTTGTACCTTTACGCATAACCTCTTGTTGGAATTAACATGCGTGTCGGTAATTTTATCAAGTCTAAAGTAAGAAAATGAGAATGAGTGGGAAAATGTAAATTCATGAGATTGATATGGCATAATCTTCTTTGACAGCATTATGTGTTCTTCAGCTTGATTGTTGGTCCGCTATGTTGCTCTACCTGCTAATTAACCTGGTGTCCTTGAATCGTCTTAGCCAGTAAATTCAATAGATGGTAATGATTCATTTGTAGGGGTGCGGATAACTAACTTATATAAAATAGATAACTAGTTTATATAAAATAAATTTATTATATCTAATGAATCTATTCTTTTTTGTGCGTGAATATTTTTTAGATTTTGTTTCAATATTTTTTAATAATTTTCATTGATTTATTTGGTTTATTATTTTATCCCGTAGTAACTGCAGAGTTACAAATTTCTGTATAATAATTTATCCTATCTGTACTGTAGTATATATCTAATTCTAGATTTTCTATGTTATTTGTGTTGTTCTTCTCGTAGTGAGTTTTTTAAATTATATAAACTATCACATCTACTTTTTTCTAAATTTTCTAAGGTTTTTTCTATCCATATTAACTTTTCTTTTAGATTTTCCATTATTTTTCTAATTCGGTTTCTATAATTAATTTCATTATTTAGATTATCTTGGTTTCTCTAGTTTTTCTAATATATTCTAACATCCTTGATCTGAATAATATCCTTCTGGGTAAATTTCTTCATATAACTGTTCTAACCAATTTATGGTTTCTATTTCATAGTCTATTACCTTTTCTAGTATTATTTTCTTAATGTCTATAATTTTTATATCTTTAAGTATATATAAGGTTAATACCTTAAGGTAGTCTAAATGATCTATTTTCTAAAATTGATATTTTATAGTTGTTTGTTTTATCCTTAGTAGTTTTTGCATATTTTTATTAAGAGATTTATTTTTATTTTTATTTTCCATGTATTTGTCTATATTTGTTTTCATCCGTTTTTCTAGTAACTGTATATTTCGCATATCTTTTTCTAAAAATTCTATGTAATTTATCATGATAAGTATTTATAAGAGTAGTTAGGTAGGCATGGTATATAATTTACTCTAGTCATGTAAAATTCACCAAATGCTTTTTCTAATATAATTTTTCTTATATCTGCTACTTTTATATCTCTAAGTGCATACAAAATAAGTATCTTAAATTTATCTACCATCACATCAGATAAATTATCATTCATTTTCATAAAATTGCTTTTTTCAAAATATTCCCTTCAATCATGTACATAATAAAATATGGTCATCTTAGATCACTATATACTAGATTATTCTTAAATAACATGTTCTTCGGTCACTATTAGATGATAATTCGGATACTTTTTCCCTTAAACAGCGCCTCTACTTTGGTTACTCCCCGCCACGACTTCTTGCCTCATTGGTTTCACCTTTAAGATGGCATAGTTCTTAGGGATTTTTCTCTGTTTCCACTTTGCTAATAAACTTCTTAACATATTATTCTTCAAATAATTCTACTATAAAGTAGCTAATATGAATTTATTTTATCATATCATGATTGTTGGGACTATGAATTTAGCTATTCATAATCATAAATAGATATACCTGTTCTGGTAGCTTTGATATTTTTGAGGTTTGTTTCTCCATAACTTTTTCCATTGAAGTATGTATGTAATTAACTAGGCAAAATATTTGTTACGGAATGGAGAGAGTTTTTGCTTGAACGTGAGAAGGCTTGCTTTTCAATGCCTTCTGCCTTCTTTATTTATAAAATGAAAGAATGCATCTTTACATTTGTGTACACGTTTTTTTAATGTCTACAAACAACAAATAAAAGTCAAAAAGCCTATATGGCTAAAAAGTAACCTAGGGCCTAAAAGTCTTACAAAATACAAACTACATTTAATGCTCAATAATGCTACCCTATTATCTTTTACGTAAACATTTTAAAATTTATACAAATTCATACAATAAGATCAAATATCTTGATATCTTGTCTTCCGTTTGTCGTATCTGTCATATCTCCATTATTGCTTCTTTTCTTATCTTCCAGTTGTCATCTTATCTTCTTGATTTTTTATTCTAGATGTACTTCTGGAATAATATTATCTTCTCCATTACACCTCGAACATTGGTGATCTGGATATTTATGTCCAATTATTTTACAATATCTTGTTAGTAGTCCGTCAGAAATAAATTCTTTTTTAATAGCTCTTGCTGTAGATGGTTTCTCTGGGTTGAGTAGTGTCATTATCCATTGTCTTACATCCTCCATATCTGTTGGTCGTAGCTCTTTTGAATTCGAGTAAATCATTTGGTGATCTCTCGAGTAGTAGCTCCATATTGGATTTCCATTTGTATAGTTATTTGCTAGTTCTTGTATACTCGTAGATAGTCCAATAAGTCTTTTGTTTGCGTAAAACTCTGGTATCTCTATTCTAGGTATTTCCGGTTGCTGCGCAATATCTTCTGATATAATCATATCTCTCGTTAGTCCTATCTTTACGACTTGTATAACTGGTTTTATCTCGTCATATAATATTTACGCGGGTGCAGTATAACACTTTATATAAAATAGAGTGTTTTTCGCTATTCTTTTATAGGTCGTGAATATCTTGTATAATTCTTCCATAGCTGTCAATTCTTCTCCGTTTTGGGTGTATATGGTGTTTAGCAGTCCGTAGTCAAAACATGTTTTTACTAGGCTTGGGTTAGTTTTCGGTAGTGCGATTAGCTTGTTATATCCCTGTAATTTTTGGGTTATATAGTTGGTATTTGGTTCTTGGATGTTTGTAGCTCTTGGGTTATGATTTAGGAAGGTTTGTACTCTATAGATGTTTTCTATATATTTCTGGGCTGTATAATTGTAAACTTTTTTGTCTTGGTTTAGGCTATCTCTGTATGTGGTAACTTGTGGGGGTATGAATAAATGGTCTTTTTGTATTTTTGGTGTAAATGGTTTTTCAAATATTTTATTCATGTTCATGTTTTGGTATCTTGGTCGACTAACTCCTTTGCTTGTACCTGCAGAAGTAGATTGATAAATGTTATGGTTTTTATGGAGTGTCCCAACGTCTCCTTCTAGCTTTAGAATTTTATTGTCTTCCGATCGACATAGCTCTGCACACTGCTGAGTTAGCTGATTCATAGCTATAGACTTCAGTTTATCTTCATTAGTCTTTAGCTTTTCTATCTCACTACCCATACTGTCCACTTTTAATGAAAGCGTAGTTAGGGTGTTGAGTATTTTTTCTAGAGTATCTTCTTCTATATTTTCAGTCTGCGTAGCTTTGTCTTGATATGTAATCTGCAATAACATTTTTGTTAGTACCGATTACTTCAATTGTAAATGTGAAATTTAATATATTTAAAACTAGTTTCCGAATTTCTTTCGTCGTAACTGAGTTTTGTATTTTCTTTGTTAGCCACCAGCGTACCTGTGTATTATCTGTTCGCACAATAAATTTGTTATATACAATATATGGCTCAAACGCTAACAAACATTTATATAATGAACATAATTCTTTCCTATTTATTTCCCATTTTATTTCTGTCCCATTGAACGTACCTGAGTAGTATCTACAATGGTGTTCTATTTTTTCTGCTTCATATCGATATTTAAGTACTCCTTCGTAACTATATTCACTAGCATCTGCTTCTACTATGTATATAAATTTTCTATTTTCATCTGGAAATTGTAATTTTGGTAATTCTTTACAAAGTAATTTTATTTTTTGAACTTGTTTTTTATCTTCTTCATTATAGTTATATTCTATGTCCTTCTTTAATTTTTTCTGTAGTGGTTTTAAGTTTTCTGCTAATTTTGGAATATATTCTCTTACTTGGTTTGCTAATCCTAAAAATGATTGTAATTTCTTTTTTGTATCTAATTCTTCTTTTGAATTTATTATTTTTTGTACTATATGTTGTTGCATTTTTACTCCACTTTTATCTATTTGTATTCCTAGAAATTCTATCTGATTTTTCATAATTTCAGCTTTCTTTTCGCTTAGACTTATTCTCGATTTTTCTATTATATCTGTAAACTGTTCCAATAATTTTATATGTTCTTCTTTAGTTTTTGTATATAATAATATATCATCTATGTATACTATGCAATTAGGTAACTGTTTAAAATAATTATCCATAAAATGTTGATATCTACCTGGTGCATTTTTATATCCAAATGGTAATACATTCCACTCATAAAATCCTTGCGGTACCGTAAATGCAGTTAACTCTTTAGATTCTTCTTCTAACTTTAGATGGTAAAATCCTGATTTACAATCAAATTTGCTAAAATAATTATATCCTTGTATTTGTCTTATTTTTAATATCTTATTTGGTATTGGATAATTATATGTTATAGTTTTTGCATTTGAATTTCTATAATCAATAACCATCCTACTTTTTCCTCTTTTTTGTTCACTATGTTTATTTACTATAAATGCTGGACTATTATGTTTACTATTACTTTTTTGTATATATTGTTTTTCTAATAATTCATCTATATGCATTTTAAATTCTTTTAAATCGTCAAAATTATAGGTTAATGGTTTTTGGGTTATTATACTATTTTTATCTATTAATTCAATTTTTATGGTAGTTTTATGTTTTTCCCATCCTTTTAATGGATCTTCACTATATAATTGTTCTAATTTTTTCTTAACTATTTCTATCTTATTTATTGAAAATATAGTTATTTCTGTTTTATTTATCGAAAATACTACTAGTTCTATTGTATCTCCAGTGGTTTTTATATTTTCTAACTTTTGTGTAATTTTTTCACTTTCCTTTATCCAGTCAGTCTTCTTTCTTATTTTATTATTAACTCTTTTTGCTCTTACTTTTTGTTTACATGGTGTTGTAAACCACCAGTCGTTTCTAGTTATTATATGTGGGTATAGTTTATCTAAAAATGACATTCCTAAAAGTATATCTTTTGATGTTAGTTCATAATTATAAATTTCTTCTATTGTTAATATCTTATTCCATATTTGTGTTTTTACATTCCTAGCTTTAGAAGTAATTAAGCTTCCTTCATTATTAAATCCTTTAACTACTATTGGTGTTTTTAATTTATCTCATTTACTTTCTGGTAAGCAATTATATCTACATAAATTAGCTTCTGCTCCTGTATCTATCATAAGCGTATAATATCTACTGTAATATTCTTCCACTATTATCTTCATTAATACATATATCTTCATTTTATGTTAAGGCTCTTTTTAAGAATAATTTTTCTTTATTATATGTTATGGTTAATTGTGTATGTTCTATATTATATGGCTTTACTTGTTCTAACCATTTTATTCCTAATATTATATCTGTTTTTTGCATTTCTTCCTTTACTTCAAATTCTATTTTTATTTTTCTAACTCCTATTATTATTTCTTTTTCTGCTATATTTTTACTATTTATTAAACTTCTTGGTAGATCTGGGCACATATCATTATCAATTTTTATTTCTTCATCTTTCACTAAATATTTTGCTATATAATTTTCTTCTTGTCCTGTATTTAAGAGTATTAGATATTCTTTTTCATTTATTTTTCCTGTTATGTAATATTGGTTTAAATTACTTATTGAATTTGTTTCATAACTTGTTCTTTTTGATGAGCTTGATGATTCTGGTTTTTCATTAGCTATTTTTTTTGTTGTACTTATTCTATCATTTACTATTTCTAAATTTTCTTCTATATCTATGTCTCTATAGCTATAATCATTATAATCTATTGTTTTTACAATTTGTTCGAATGGGCTATCTATTTGTATCTTGTTAATCTTATTTTTTCCTGTTATTTTATGTTTTGTTGTTAATACATATAAATTTTTGCATCTTGCTGTAAATATTTTACTTCCTGGGGTTAATTCTATTCCTGATATCTTCCAATATAATACTAGTGATTTATCTATATTTCTATCTGTTACCGCTACTGAATAATTTGCACTTATTATAAATTTAAATTTTTGGTATATTAAATTTCCTTTTACGGCAGTTATTATGCTTTTTTCTATAGGTTTTATTATTCTATCATCTGCTAGATATAATTCTATTGGTGTATCTATTCCTTCTCTAAAACATGCTTTTATTAATATCTCTGTACCTCCAAGGTGTACATATTTTATTGGATCTCCTTTACTTTTTATATCATTTATCTCTTTATTAATTATTCTTTTTGTTACCAGTGGTATACTAGCTTTACCTTTTGCATATCTACAGTCTATTACATATTCTTTTTGGCATACTACATAATATTCGTCTTTTTTCCTAGTAAAAATATTTTTTATTGTTGGTATTTTAAATATTTTTTCTACACTTAAATCTAATTCTTTTTCTTTTATTTCATCGAATGTATTACTGTCAAATATTATTTTTTGTTCCGTTCCTTCGTCATTTGAATATTCTTCCTTTGTTATTATTTTTATATCTTCTTCAGTCATTTAATTCATCTATTTCACTATCTATTTCAGTATCTGTTTCATTTTCTGAAATTTCATATATACTATCTTCACTTTCTAATTCATAATCTATATAATCTATTTGTATATATTCTGTATTATCTACTTTTATTTCTGATATTTGTTTATTTTTTTGGATTTTTAGGTAATTTACAATCTCTAGCTAAATGTCCTAACTTTCCACAATTATAGCAAGTACATTCTTTTATAGATTTCTTCTTTCATAGTCTTTTATGTTTATAATTTTTTACATAATATCTTTTTCTTGGTTTATTATATTTGTATTTTGATTTTTTATATTTCTTATATTTCTTATGTCTTTTTCTTTTCTTATAATATCTTTCTTCGCATCCAAATTGGGGTGCTATTTTATTTTACCAACATACTAAATTTCTTATTAATGTTTTTTCCATTTTTAATTCTTCTCTATATTTTTCACATAAATTTCTATACCATTGTTGTAAAAATTTTATTCTAGCTCCTAACGTATCTACTATTTTTGCTTCTTCCCAACTTTTTATTATCTTTGAACTAAATGGTTCAGGTAATTTATTAAAATATAATTTTCTTATTTCCTTACTTTCTTCTATACTATATGCTCCTTTATAATAATATTCTTTAAATACGCAAGTATATTCGTCTATATAACACATATTACATATTGTTAATTTTAACATTAAATTCCTATTTGTATCTTTTTCTTCATCTTGTTCTTCTTCTATTGTTGTCATACTACCAAATTCATCTTTTATAGTTGTTTCATATTTTTTTAATAATTCTATAGGTGTTAGTTTAGTTGTTGTTGATGATGTTCCTTCCATAGGTTTATTAGCTCTTAATACTTTCTTACTATTTTCAGTTAAGTTTGAAAACCATAGTTTTACCGATCCTATTAGTGTTTTTTCTATATATTCTGGTGCATCTGTTATGTTTATATTATTATCTAATAATTATTTTGTCATATATCCTATCCATAATTGTATTGTTTTTTCTGTATCTATTACACAGTCTAGGTCTAAAAAGTTATAATTTTTATTAACTATTTGTTTTGGTGTCCATTTGTCATATTCGTTGTATCTTTTAAATTTACTTTTATAATATATAGGTTTTCTTATTTCTGTTGTTTTAGATATTATATTGTCATCTTCTTTTTTATCAAGAGTATTTATTTCTGTGTTGGTATTTTCTAAGTTTTCTTCATTAATTATTTCTTGTTTTTCATTAATTTCTAAATTTTTTATATTTGTTAATATTTTCGTATATGTTTCACTATCTTCTGAATCATAATTATTTGTTTCTTCAATATCTATATTATTTATTTCTAATTTTTCCTTAAATTGATTTATCTCGTTTAGTAATTTTTGTTCTCTATCTTTTTCTTCTTTTTCTTTTTGTCTTTGTTTGTACAAATCTTTTAACATTTGTAGTTCCTTTTCTAATTCAGCAATTCTACTATTTTTAGTTTCTTCTATTTTTCGTATTTCTTCCGTAGTTTGTTGTTTAATTTTTTCTATTTCCTTTTTTCTGTCTATTTCTTCATTTTCTTTTTCTATTCTTACCATTACTGTTAATTTATCTTCTAATTTTAATTCTTCTTTTTCTAACATTAGATATAAATGTTCACCTATTTTCTTATACCTTCTTCCTAGATTAGAAAATACTATTTTTATTTTTGATCCTTTGAGATTTTCGTATATTTTTTCATCTATTATAAATTCTTCTTTATTCATTTTATTGTGAATAGTTCATATTGGTATATATATTCTAAACTATCTATTTGTGATTCTAATTTTTATATTTCATCTTTTTGTGTATTTATTGAGTTTTTACTAACTCCGATAAATATATTATAATGTAGTCTTTCTTTTCTTATTTTTAATTCTTTACGTTTTTTAGAGATAAATTGTTTTAATTCTTTGTATTTTTGTTCTTTATTCATTTAAGTTATTTTTATAATATCTTGGTGGATATCTAAATCTAATTTTATCATTATTAGGTGGTATGTGTCTCATTCTTCTAGATTTTAAATGGATTATTAATTTTGCTTCAATACTAGATATTAATGTAATTAGGTAGGCTAATCTTTGTGGATTTTCTTTTGTTTTATTTAGACTTATATATTCTGAATAATTACTAATTAAAGATTCTTTAATTTTTCTAAAAGCTTCTCTATTTTTAAATGGTCTTCTCATAATTAATTTAATAAATAACTAATTCTAACATATATCTCACTACTGTACTTTTTATATTACTGGGCTCTGATACCATTTGTAGGGGGTGCGGATAACTAGATTATAAAATAGATTCATTATATACCATTTGTGTACACATTTTTTTAATGTTTACAAAAAACAAATAAAAGTCAAAAAGCCTACATGGCTAAAAAGTAACCTAGGGGCCTAGAAAGTCTGACAAAATACAAACTACATTTAATGCTACCCTATCCTCTTTTACGTAAACACTTTTAAAATTTATACAAATTCATACAATAAGATTAAATATCTTGATATCTTGTCTTCCGTTTGTTTTCGTATTTTTTTTCTCCTTAAACGTCGTCTAAAGGCATTGCAACCTTTAGAAGTGTTGTGGCTTAATAATTTTTTTCTGTGAGGAGTTCCATGTGAAGATAACATTTCAATATATCATGTAAAACAAAGAACATTACCCTAACAATTGTCAGCAACATTGTCAAACAACTATTAAAAAATATGAGTAATGGTCATGACCAAGATAAAGTTAGGCATCTACCATGTAGGCCTTTATGTGATACAACAGGTTCATGATAATGAATATATTTGACTCCGACTATTAACGCAACTTCAAAATAAATTTTAAAAGATAGGTGATAAGCAATCAAAGGCAATAAACTTAAAAAACTTATCTTATTACTGAATAATGAGTTGCAGACTAACATGTATATTTTATGGTAACAGAAATAAAACTGATATAAGATATTGGAATAATGGTCTTATATGCCGCATGAAAGATTGAATACCTCTCCGCATGTATTTGATTGAAGGTATTTATTGTGTGGTGTTTTCGGGCACAAGAATCTGTATTTAGGCACAACAACTTCAACACTAGAACACTATGAAGTACAAAAACACCCTCAACACAAAATCATAGTGATCTTTCTAAGAAGTATTTTTTTTCCAGAAATTAAGATGAAACAAAAATATAAAGCCAAGTCCCCCGATTTCACGGAGTGTTCTTAAGGAATAATTCCCCTCACTGTACCCGAAGTTTTGGAATCTTCCTCCCAGGATAAAATGACTTTCAATCCAACTATAGTGGTACTTCAAATAATTGGATTCGTCGAACTCACTCAACGATTTGATTGATCACAAAGAATATTTTGAAGACAAGAAGAGTTTTTATTTCAGAAAATTTTTCATTTATTTTTAAACCTGTGGATGAAAGCAGGTTTATATAGCTATCAGATGCCACTTCTGAAAGGTGGAAATGGTTCACTTAAAAGGTTTATTCTTTGGAAGAGTCATGTCTGTTCATTCAAAACATTGTGTCTTTTTCTGAACAGACACAACTATCTGAACAGTCACACCCTTTCTAAAATAATATGTCTTTTGCTCAAATATTGTGTCCCTCCATTTTCCATTCTCACCAATTAAACCCAACAATCCCCCACATGAATGGGGAATGACAATTCTTTGTAAAACTTTACGGACAAGTATGTGATTGTCAAGCAAAGACTGATTGCATCTGGATAAGTGGGTTTCTCTTTGAACTTTCTGTAGTGAACATGCATCAGATGCACTCGGTCAATCGGTAGATTTGATATCTTTGAACCGTCGAGCTTTAATGTACACCTAGATAACATATGTCACACAGACAACCTTTTACCGTTTATGGTTCTCACGGTTTTGTTCTTTTCAGCCATGAACACATTCTGGTTTCATGAGAGCTTAGAGAATAGGCCTTTACTAACATTCTCCTTGAAGCGGCTTCCACTTCACCCTCAAATAGGTCATTTCTAAACATTCAATCCTATAGATTAAACTATTTGGTCAAATCTGCGAAATTTAGATAATCATTAAAAGACTTTTCACTTTAAGTCTTATCCTTGTTTACTAAATATTGTCTACATCATGAGAATGGATTAGGTAATTAACAATGTTGAACCTGTCAGACACAACTTTGTTTGATCTCCTTGAACCTAGCTGTTGGGATCTCCAGTCTGCTAGGTAGAGTTACCGTCATGCTGACTTGTCCTAGGCCTTAAACCCATTTTCTTGGATGTCCTTTCTACTTCTTATCTAGATAGACCTTTTGTAAGTAGATTCGACACATTATCCTTTGACTTAACATAGTCAACAATGATAATTCCACTAGAGAGAAGTTCTCTAACGATATTATGTCTCCGTCTTATGTGACGAGATTTATCATTATACATCATGCTCCCTGCCCTACTTATTGTCGCTTGGCTATCACAGTGTATACATACTGGTGCCACTGGTTTGGACCAATAAGAAATATCTTTCAAGAAATTTTGGAGCCATTCTACTTCTTCACTGGCTTTATCCAATGTGATAAATTCAGATTCTATTGTACAACGAGCAATACAAGTCTGTTTGGATGATTTCCAAGAGACTGCTCTTCCATCGATAGTAAATACATATCTACTTGTAGATTTTACTTCGTTCGATCCAGTGATCCAATTTACATCACTATATCCTTCAAGTACTGCAAGATATTTATTATAATGCAAGGCATAGTCTTGAGTGTATTTTAGATACCCCAAAACTCTTTTTATTGCCATCTAATAAGTTTTGTTGGGATTACTTTTGTACCAACTCAACTTACTAATAGCGCATGCTATGTCTGGTTGTGTACAATTCATTATATGTATTAAACATCCTAATACTCTTGCGTACTCTAATTGTGAGTCACTTTCACCTTCATTCTTTTGAAGTGCAAAGCTCACATCCAATGGAGTCTTGACAATACCGAATTTCATATACTTGAATTTGTCAAGTACATTTTCCATATAATGAGACCGTAACAATTCCAACCATTGTGGAGTTCTATGAATTCTTATACCTAAGATCACATCCGCAACTCCAAGGTCTTTCATATCGAACTTGCTCTCGAGCATTCGTTTCATTGCATTTATGTTAGAAATATCTCTACTGATGATCAACATGTCATCTACATATAAACACACAATGACTTGGTGATTTGGAGTGTCTTTAATATAAACACATTTATCACATTCATTTATTTTGAACCCGTTTGACAACATGGTTTGGTCAAACTTTGCATGCCATTGTTTAGGTGTTTGCTTTAGTCCATACAATGAGTTAATAAGTTTACACACCTTATTCTCCTTTCCTGGAATCACAAAACCCTCGGGTTGTTCCATGTAAATTTCTTCCTCCAATTCTCCATTTAAGAATGCGGTTTTCACATCCATTTGATGGATTTCAAGACCATATACCGCATCCAAGGCAATTAACATTCGAATCGATGTTATCATTGTTACTGGAGAGTATGTATCAAAGTAATCAAGGCCTTCTTTTCGCTTGAAGCCTTTTACTGTAAGTCTTGCCTTGTATTTGTCAATAGTACCATCTGCTTTTATTTTTCTTTTAAAGATCCATTTAAAACCTAAAGGTTTATTTCCTGGAGGAAGATCAACCAATTCCCACGTATGGTTGCTTAAGATTGAATCAATCTCACTATTGACTTCCTCTTTCCAAAAGGATGAGTCCGAAGACAACATTGCTTCTTTAAATGTTTGAGGCTCATTTTCTAAGAAAAATATTACAAAATCTGATCCAAACGTAGTAGAAGTTCTTTGATGTGTACTACGTCTTAGATTCTCTTCATTCTGTACATTCTCACTTAGTTTATCTCGAGGTCGTTTAGATCCTCCACTAGACTGTTCATGTCTAATTTTATACGGGTAAATGTTTTCAAAGAATTCAGCATTATCTAATTCAATTACCATATTTTTATTTATATCTGGATGTTTGAATTTATGAACCAAAAACCGACATGCTTTGATGCTTTTAGCATTATCCTATGAACACAGTCCACAGCCTTAGGTCCTATCTTAACCGTTTTAGGCATAGGAACTTGGACCTTTGCTAGACACCCACACACTTTGAAATATTTCAAGTTGGGTTTCTTTCTTTTTGATTTCTCATAAGGAATTGATTGTGTCTTACTATGGGGAACTCTATTGAGTATACGATTGGCTGTAAGGATAGTCTTTCCCCATAAATTTTGCGGTAAACCGGAACTTATAAGTAAGATATTCATCATTTCCTTCAAAGTTTGGTTTTTTCTTTCTATAATTCCATTAGATTGAGGTGAATACGGGGCCGTAGTTTGATGGACAATTCCATTCTCTACACATACTTCAGCGAAAAGAGATTCAGATTTTCTGCCTCTATCACTTCTTATTATTTTTATCTTTTTCTCTAACTGATTTTCTACTTCAGTTTTGTATTGCCTAAACAGATCTATTGCTTTATCCTTACTATTTATCAAGTAGACATAACAATATCTAGTACAATCGTCAATAAAAGTTATGAAATACTTTTTCCCACCATATGATGGTGTTGACTTCATATCACAAATGTTAGTATGTACTAAGTCTAAAGGATTGGAATTTTTTTCAACGGACTTATAAGGATGCTTTGCATACTTTGATTCCACAGATGTTTCACACTTTGATTTATTGCACTCAAAGTTTGACAAAACCTCTAAGTTAATCAGTTTTCATAACATTTTATAATTAACATGGCCTAAACGCTCATGCCACAAATTATAAGACTCAGGCAAGTAAGAAGAATTTGAAATTTTATTGATTTTAACATTCATTACATTCATCTTATAAAGGCCCTCAGTTAGATAGCCTTTTCCTACATACACTTCTCCTTTGCTAATTATAATTTTTCTAGAAACGGTTACACATTTGAATCCGTTCTTGTCTAGAAGTGAAACAGAAATCACGTTCTTATGTAACTTCGGAACGTACAAGACATAGTTAAGTGTCAAGACCTTTCCTGAAGTCATTTTTAAGCCTATTTTTCCTATTCCTTCTACCTTAGCCATAGCAGAGTTAGCCATGTAGATCATTTCTTCTACTTGAGCTGGAGCGAATGATGAAAACAACTCTTTATTGGCACACACATGGCGGGTGACACCAGAATCTATCCACCATTCGCGAGGATTCTCCACCAAGTTGTATTCTGAGAACATAGCACACAGATCATCACATTTTTTGTTGGACTCAACCATATTATCTTGGTCCTTTTTCTTGCCTTTCTTAGGGGCACGACAATCTGTGGACTTATGGCCAATTTTGCCACAGTTGAAGCACTTTCCTTTGAATTTCTTCATGGGTTGATTGCTTCCTTGTTAAACTTTCTTCCTTTTCTTAGAATTGCTTTGGTCATCTTCTACAATATGTGCTCTATTAATTGTAGAATTTCCTTTTGACCTTCTCTCGGCAGCCTTATTATCCTCTTCAATACGTAGTCAAACAATAAGATCTTCGACAGTTATCTCCTTGTGTTTGTGCTTCAAGTAGTTTTTGAAGTCCTTCCATATAGGTGGTAGCTTCTCAATGATCACTG
The DNA here is from genome assembly GCA_030864225.1 of Capsicum baccatum var. pendulum. Classification (NCBI taxonomy): domain Eukaryota; kingdom Viridiplantae; phylum Streptophyta; class Magnoliopsida; order Solanales; family Solanaceae; genus Capsicum; species Capsicum baccatum. The sequence goes on along the minus strand of CM061556.1, from coordinate 217,783,660 downwards.
CTACATGAAATGCATCATTCACAATCAAAACTACAAAATAGTTTATGTGAGTACTAAGAACATTTTTAATTTGTTCAACTAAGGTATTTTTCAAAGATATACCTTCTGCTAAGAGATCATGGATGATTACTTGCAATTCCTGAACTTGAGAGACAACCGATTTGCTATCTATCATTTTACAGTCTAGAAATCTTACAACAAAGAATTTCTTAATTTTCGTATCCTTTGTCTTATATTTTCGTTCTAGTGCCCCCACAATTTCTTCGATGACTTAGTTCTACTATAAATATTGTAGAGGTCGTCTTGGATACCACTCAAGATATAATTCCTACAAAGGAAGTCTGAGTGCTTCCAAGCCTCTACAATCATGAAATGTTCTTTGTCCGAGGTTCCCTCGGGCACCTCAGGAGCATCCTCACTAGTGAACCTTTGAAGGCATAGAGTGGTGAGGTAAAAGAACATCTTTTGCTGTCATCTCTTAAAGTCAATGCCCGCAAATTTTTTGGACTTCTCTGCAGGTACCATTAGTTGCGGAGCATTTGCTCGACTTGTTGAGGCAATACTAGTTACCCCCACAGTCGTAGCCGCATCTTGTATTTGACTTCTGTTAGGCATTTTTTCTGTCACCACAAGATAATAAAATTTAGTATTTTCAGAATACTATTTATAAAGTTAAGCAAATTTAAACTCTTCTTCTTGTTTCTAGTTAACGATAAAGTTTTTATGACTTCTAATCGTCAATCGAATGATCTTTAACTTGTGATGAAGATTTTATGTCTTCGAATCACTAGTTAAGATCAAATGGAGTAGAAAGCTTAAAGCTTTAATCTCCAAAATCAAGCAATACAGATTCTGCAAAAGACTATTCCTTAAGATTGTTATTTTATTGTGTTTTCGGGTACAAGAATCTGTATTTAGGCACCACAACTTCAACACTAGTTCAAGTTTTAAAACAAGAACACTATGAAGTAAAAAAAATACCCTCAACACAAGATCAAAGTGATCTTTCTAAGAAGTGTATTTTTTTTCTTCAGAAATTAAGATGAAACAAAAATATAAAGCCAAGTCTCCCGACTTCACGGAGTGACCTTAAGGAATAATTCTCCTCACTGTACCCGAGGTTTTGGAATCTTCCTCCCAGGATAAAATAGATTTCAATCCAACTATAGTGGTACCTCAAATAATTGGATTCGTCGAACTCACTCAACGATTTGATTGATCACAAAGAATAATTTGAAGACAAAAAGAGTTTTTATTTGAGAAATTTTTTCATTCATTTCTAAACTTGTGGATGAAAGAAGGTTTATATAACCACCAGATGCCTCTTCTGAAAGGAGGCAATGGTTCACTTAAAAGGTGTATCCTTTGGAAGAGTCATGTCTATTCATTCGAAACATTGTGTCTTTTTCTGAACAGACACAACTATCTGAACAGTTACACCTTTTCCAAAATAATATGTCTTTTGCTCAAAAGTTGTGTCCCTCCATTTTTCATTCACACCAATTAAACCCAACATTTATACTCCTCTATGAAGGATTTATAATATTAAAAAATGTATTGATGCAATTTCATATTTAGTAAAAAATGATGCGTGTATAAGATTAAGATGTATTTGACATGTCAGAGCTTGCTCCATCAATGTATTAGAAATTATATCTCTCTACCTTTAAGGTAGGGGTAAGGTTTGCATTCACTCTATCCTCTTCAAACAACACTTTTTGAGAATGGTTATATTGTTGTTGTTTGATATACTGTTATCTAAGAGTGACTGAAAGCTAGAAAAATATTGCATCTTTGTAGACTATAAATCTGCTAGAAAAACATCAAATATGAAATCTACGTGTTAAAACAAAACCAGCGACACCCATATTAACTGCTTTTGATTCGGGATCAAAACCGACCCCTAAAATGGGTTTTCAAAAAAGAAGGAGAAGGGCAAAATCAGAACTTTACTTCAAAGCATGTTTTTCATATTTTTAGAAACCTACTGCTGAAAACCTAAGTTAAATCAAATAAAAAACGAGGTTCAAATAGAAGAAAATCCATTTTTAAGCTTTATCGGGTAAAATCTTAGAAATCCGGGTTAAAATCAACAATTGGAGTTGTTTTGAAAGTTAAATTGATGAAAAACTAATAATTATAAGATAAAAACATTATTCAAGTGAAAAGAGTAAAATTGGAGTTTAAAAATCAAGCTCTGATATTTTTGGGGTTTTGAAAAATTAATTAAGAAATTACTAAGAAAAGAGTGAATTCTTACCTTAAATCCATAAATAAACCAAGAAATATATGTTAATCTAACTTAACAAACTCCCAGAAACTTCACTTTTAAATCCCATACTATTTTAGGGTTAACTCCCAAGAGACAAGATAAAAAATGAGCAAAATGAGCCCAAAACTGCTATATATATATATTGCAGAAAATCTGCACAAAAAGAGATGAAAAACTATTTTTTTAAGTCAATCGGGAATTCGTCGAAGTGCCCGGGATTCGTTCAGAGTTCGATATATGCAAAGGAACTATGAAACTACACCAAATTCGATGTTCTAGACGCGATGGCGATATCACATTTAGAAAAAAAAACATCATTTTCACAAAATTGACTTCCGAAACCCAAAATTATAATTTTCTAAACCGAGGGTCGAAATGAGATTTAAAAGCCGTAAAATCATACCAAACATGAGGTCATTTCAATCAAATGTGGGTCCCACACCCATATTTCCAATTTTTCAACTTTCTGATCAATAGGTCAAAATGAGTTCGGGTGCACCGGGACCCAAACCAAAGGTCTACCTAGACTAAAATCAATATTTCAGAGCTGCTGGTGTATTCCGTTCGGCTATCCGTCGCACGAATCAAAACATATCTACATAAGTTCAAAATAAGGCTCTCAAAGTCATCAAAAATCACAATATTGCATAAATGATACCAAAATGCATCGAAAATTATGTCAATCACTCCCACACCCCTAAAATACCATAATGAAACTACGGAGAGGGGTAAAACAATCAAAACACACAAAATCACAAATTTCATCAAATTTTTAGGTTGTTACATCATCCACCTCTAAAATCTAGTTCGTCCTCGAACTAAGGTAAAAGAAATACCTGAATCAACAAAGAGCTGGGGATAAGAACTACGCATATCAGACTCGACCTCCCAAGTAGCTTCATCTACAAATCGATGTCACCACTGAACCTTAACCACAGGAATAACTCTAGAGTGCAACTGCCTAACATCTCTAGCCAAAAAAAATGAAGACTAGCTCCTTAACAAAAGACAATCACTCATCTAACTGAACTGACTCCCAATGAATGACATGAGACTCATCTGGAATATAACGATGAAGCATAGAAACATGAAAAATTTGATGAACAGCTGATAGATCAAGGGGAAAAGCCAACTCATAAGCCACATCACCAACAGTCCAAAGAATCTCAAAAGGACCAATATACCTGGGGCTAAGCTTGCCCCACTTCCCAAACCTCATCACATCCTTCATGGGTAAAACTCAAAGGAAAACATGATCACCAACACCAAATCTCAAGGCGCAAAGTCTACGATCAACATAATACTTCTGCCTACTCTGAACCGATCTAAGTTAATCCTGAATGACCCGGACTCTATCCGACAACTCACAAAGCAAGTCCGTACCTCGAGGTCTCACCTCTAAAACATCAAACCAACCTACTGGAGAGCGACAACACATACCATACAACACCTCAAAAGGAGTCATATCAATACTGGAATGGTAACTATTATTATATGCAAACTCTGCTAAAGCCAAATACTGCTCCGACCGGCCACTAAAATCCATCGCGCATGCGCGAAGCATATCGTCCAAAACCTGGATAGTCCGCTCTGACTGGCCAACAGTCTGGGGTGAAATGCTATGCTAAGATCAACCCGAGTACCCAACTCATCCTGAAAAGTCTTCCAAAGCAAGATGCGAACACAAAACCTAAATCTGAAATAATGGATACCGACGCACCATGCAGATGCATAATCTCACGAATAAAGATATGGGCTAACCTCTCAGCACTGAATAAGACCTGAACCGAAATAAAATAAGCCGACTTGGTCAATCGATCCACGATAACCCAAACACTGTCAGAACTATGAGATGTACGAGGAAAACTAGTCATAAAATCCATAGTAATCCATTCCCACTTCCACTTGGAAATGGACAACCTCTGAAACAATCCACCAGGTATCATATGCTCGAACTCCACCTGCTGGTAAAAAAGGCAACGAGCTATAAAATCTGCTATATCTCATCTCATACCACCCCACCAGTAGTGTTGTCTCAAATCACGATACATCTTAGTCACATCTTTATGGATAGAATATCTGGAACAATGGGCCTCCTCCAAGATCAACCTAATCCAATCACCACTCTCGGCACCACAAACTCAGCCCCCAATCCTCAAAACTCCATCTGAATCAAGTGAGACTTCCTTAGCCTCCCCAGTCAACATTTTATCGCGAATCAACCTCAATCCAATATCATTAAACTAATGAACTCGAATCTGCTCTACCAAAGAATATCTAGCCTCCACAAATGCCAAAACAAGCCCCAGTGTCAAAACGTTAAGTCTAACCATCTGGTTAGCTAAAAACTGAATCTTTAAGGACAAAAGCCTCTCCTTGGTCATAGGATGCGCCAAGCTACCCATGCTAGTCAACTTCTCTCCCGAATGATAGAGAATAGTCAAGTCATAATCCTTAAGCAACTCAAGCCAATGGTGCTGCCTTGTATTAAGATCTCGCTGGTAAAGAAGTATTGAAGGCTATGATGATCTGAGAAGATCTCACAATGGACTCCATACAAGTAGTGACTCCATAAATTTAAAGTAAACACAACTGCGCACAATTGCAAATCATAGGTAGGATAATTTCTCTCATGAGGCTTTAACTAACGAGACACATAAGCAATTACCTTGCCCTTCCACATTAACACAAAACCTAACCCAACACCTGAAGTATCACAAAAAATGGTAAAACCCATGTCATCCTTGGGCAAAGTCAAGATAGGAGCTGAAGTCAACAAATCTTTGAGCTTTTGAAAGCTCGCCTCACAAGCATCGATCCACTGAAAATAAATCTTTTGGGTCAACTTGGTCAACAGAGCTTTAATGGATGAAAAAACCTCAACAAAATGCCGATAATAACTTTCCAAGCCAATAAAACTCTGAATCTCGATGGGCGAAGTAGGTCTATCCCAATCAAAAACCGCTGCAACCTTGGATGAATCAACTATAATACCTTCCTTAGTCACTACATAATCCATGAAAAAAATAGACTCCAATCCAAACTCACACTTAGAGAACTTTGAATACAACTTCTCATCCCTCAATCTCTGAAGCATAATTTGCAAATGCTCTAAATAAACCAAGATATCATCTATAAACACAAAAACAAAGGAGTCAAGATACGGTCGAAACACCTGGCTCATTAACTCCATAAACACTGCAGAGGTATTAGTCAACCCAAAAGACATGACCAAGAACTCATAATGACCATATCAAGTCCAAAAATCTATTTTTGAAATATTCAAAACTCTAATCCTCAACTGGTGATAATCAAACCTTAAATCAATCTTTGAAAACATCGCAGCACCCTAAAGCTGATCAAATAAATCATCGAAGCGAGGAAGAGGATACTTAGTCTTAACCATCACCTTATTCAACTGCTGATAATCAATACACATCCGCATAAACCCATCATTTTTCTTCACAAACAAGATAGGCGCACCCTATGATGAAACACTTGGTTGGATAAATCCCTTATCCAACTTCTGCAACTGATCCTTCAATTCCTTCAACTCTGTTGGGGCCATCCTATAAGTAAGAATAAAAATGGTCTTAGTTCCTGGTTCAACATTAATACTGAAATCAATATCTCGATACAGAGACATACCAGGCAAGTCCATAGGGAATACATCCATAAACGTATGGACAACCGTATAAAATCCAAGAAAGGAGGTGAAACAACATTAGTGTCAAGAATATGAGTTAAGAACAATAAACATCCCCTTTTAATCAATTTACAAGCTTGAACAGAAGATATGACCCTCTTAGGACCCGAATGAAGTGTACCATTTCAAGCTATCCTTAGCATACCCGACGAAGCTAATGTCATAGTCTTAGCAAAACAATCTAACATAGCATGATAAGGATCTAACCAATCCATGCTTAAAATAATGTCAAAATCGACCATATCTAATACAAGCAAATCTACCAAAATCTCACACCCGGCAAAAGTCACAACACAAGATCGGTACGCCTGATCTACCACTAAAGAATCACCTATCGAGGTAGATACACAAATTGGCATGGCAAGAGGCTCACTAACAGAATCAAAACCTAAAGCAAAATACACAGACACATAGGATAAAGTCGATCCAGGATCAAATAATATAGATGCAGGTCTGAAAAAAATAAGAAAGATACCTGTAATCACAATATCAGAAGCCTGTACCTTAGGTTTGGCTGGTATAACATAACACTATCCACGACTACCAATTGTTGAGTAGCCCCACGACCACTAACACGGGCTCTACCATCTCTACCTCTTACATCTTTGGTAGAACCCCTACCTCTCATAGCTTAAATAAGAGTAGCTCTAAATATACAGCGAGAATAGTCCTTGACAACATGGCCAACTCATCACACATATAGCAACCTCTACGACTAGACTCAATAGGAGATAGAATAACTGAGCCCGAATGACCACCCTGAACTGCTGAACTAGAAGATCCATCACCTAAACTCTATAAATTCACCTACACTGGACTACCATGGTATCCATGAGAACCTCTAAAATCTCTGCCTCGAGAGATCTGACTCCTGAACATACCAAAATGGCTCACCCTCTTGGCGCCTTTCTGAGATGCACTAATAATACCCTTTTGTCATCTTAGCATGATCCACAATACTCTAAAGAGGAGCTCCAAATACAACCATATAAGACATAGCCAACTGGAGGGAGACAACCAAACCCTTCACAAACTTTTGAATCTTCTAAAAATTAGACGAAATAATATCTTAGATATTTCTGGACAGGGTATGGAAGAGTGCCTCATACTCAGCGACTGTCATGGAGCCCTGCTCTAAATGATCAAAATCATCCCACATACGATCTCTCAAATTGAAAGGAACAAATCTCTCTAGAAAGGCATCAACAAATTGATCCCATGACAACTCAGGAGCATCAACAAGCTTACAACTAAAAAATGTTATCCACTAATTTCTCATAGTATCTCTCAACTGATATGTAGTATAAGCCACACAATCCACGCAAAAAGAGTGAAACACAACTTAGAACACAATATATGAAAGAATTCGCACGATAAAAAATCAAATGAGAGAGGTTTCCTAAAGACATCCTAAAGCCTCTCAAAGATAGATACGAACATCTATGTATTAATCTGCGAGACTCTATTAGACATCCCGTTCTTACATCGTTGACACCAATGAAACCTCGCTACTCTGATACCAATTTGTCATGACCCAAAAATGAGGGTCATGATGGCACTTGTCGTGACACACCTTAACAAGTAAGTATATCACCCAAACTGATATGAAAAGAGGAAAAGATTGAAATATCCTAAGATACGGCTTCTAGAACGAAGCCAAACCATATAAGTAATCATAAAAATGCGGAAAGAACTTATCCAAAATACCAATCACGCCCAAAACCAGGTATCAAAAGTGTAAGAACAACTAATACAATCTAAGAGTCAAATACATCAGAAAAATAACCATAAAAGAATAATAACTGTCTCTGAATACTAATAAAAACATAACTACTATAGAAAGATAGAGGTGAACTTCGAACGCATGAATGTCCAACCCCTACCTTGGAAGCTCCAATAATCGCCAGAGTCAATCAAGCTAAGGCACACTCAAGCTAGGACCTACACCAAAAGGGTGCAGTAGGAATAAGTACGGTCCACTTGTACTCAATAGGTATCATAAGCCGACCAAGTAAAGTAGTAAATAAAGCATAAAAAATATATACTATGGGCACGTCACCTGCAATAAAAAAATGTCCCACAATGATAGCCCACATCTCTTGGACTAATAGTTCTAATATATCTCACATATATTGAAACATCACACTAAGATAGAACAAAAGTACGTATTATATCACATATAAGAAAACAAAGAGAAACATGCATATATTAGATCATCAAATACAAGTAAACGAAGATACGATAAATACATAGATGATAAGTCAATATGACAATACAACACAACATAATGCAATAAAGTAAGTGCAATGTCTATGATGATGATGATGATGCACAAGGTCGTCGCACAACCTCTGGGATCATCGCACAATCCTCATATACACCTACGAAGCTAAAACTTCCTGATGTAGGACCCATGGGGGGTTCTTTAACCCGTATACAATCCACATATATCATATCTTCTTTTCAGCACATCTCCCAGAAAAGTATTATCAGGTGTTGCCAGTGTTTCTCAAATGTTGCTACGGTGGTACCAATATTTCATGAATGAGTATGATATGAATATGTAATGCTCACAACCAATCACAATGAGTATTTCCACAACCAACCACATGATACATATCCACAACCAACCACAATGATACATTTCCACAACCACATGAGCCAATATCCACTCATTATTTTTGTTTCGATCATGAATTTCCACATGTCTCATATGCCAATAAAGTATAAATATAATCACAATACATCAATGGTACCACATTAAGTATTTTAACAACACAATACAATTATTCACATGTATTTAAGGCTATCAACATCACATAGGACCCTACACGGTCATACATATCACATAATAACTTAATTTTGATAATTACATCACATATAGGCCCCCAAAGGCACAACATATAAATAGTCATATTTCATGATTAGTTCCACCCTTAACATGCATTTTGTATCATCATTTACTACCTAACCCAGTCTAAAAGAGTTAAGCCATAAACTACCTCAAAAGTCAAAACTGGTCCGCTACACTTTGAACCCACAATCTTATTTTTTACGAATAATCTCAAACTCCACTAAAAATATCAAATATGGAATCTACGCATAAAAAAAAATCAATGATACCCATATTGACTACTTTTGATTTGGGGTCAAAACCGACCCCCGACATGAGTTTCCAAAAAAAGGGTTAAAATCAGAACTTTACTTCAAAAATATATTCTGCAGCTGAAAACCAAAGTTAAATCGAATAAAAACGAGGTTTAAATTGAAGAAAAACTATTTTTAAGCTTTATCGTGTAAAATCTTAGAAATTCGGGTTAAAGTCAAGAATCAGAGTTATTTAAAGGTTAAATTAATAAAAAAAACTAGTAATTATAAGATAACAACATTATTTAAGTGAAATTGGGGTTTAAAATCAAGCCCTGAGATTTTGGGGGTTTTGAGAAATTTATTAAGAAATTACTAAGAAAAGGGTGAATTCTTACTTTAAATTCGTAAATAAACAAAGAAATATATGTTAATCTAACTTCTCAAGTTCCCACAAACTTCACTTTTAAGCTTCCACACTATTTTAGAGTTTAAATATCAAGAGAAAAGATAAAAAATGAGCAAAATGGGCTCAAAACTGCTATATAAATTGCAAAAAATCTGAACAAAAAGAGCTGAAAAATGGGGGGAGGGGGTCTTTTTAAGTCAATTCGAAATTCGTCGAGGTGCTCGAGATTCGTTCGGAGTTCGATATATGCAAAAGAACTATCCAACCACATTAAATTCGATGTTACAAATGCGTTCATATTTTCAAAAAATATATCATTTTCACCAAATGGACCCCCGAAACCCGAAATCACAATTTTCCAAACCGAGAATCGAAATGAGATTTAAAAGTCGTAAAATCATACCAAACATGCTAACACCCTAGAATTAATATTATGGATTTGCTGTCCAAGTCGAATTTTCCATCCGAGATCGTTTCGATCAAATGTAGGTCCCAAACCCATATTTCTAGTTTTCCAACTTTCCGACCAATAGGTTGAAATGAGCTCGGGTGCATCGGGACCCGAACCAAAGGTCTACCTAGCCTAAAATCGATATTCCGGATCTGTTGGCACAATCTGTTTGTCCATTCATCGTACCGATCAAAAGACATCCACATAAGTTCAAAATAAGACTTTCGAAGCCATAAAAAACCACAATATTGCATAAATGATACAAAAATATATCAAAAATTATGTCAATCAGTCCAACACCTCAGAAACACCTTAATGCAACTATAGAGATGGATAAAACAATCAAAACACACAAAATCATAAATTTTACGTATTTCATCAAATTTTTAGGTCATTGCATAAAACTTCCGCTATGCGTAGGTTTCGAGAAAAGGCTCCACCACAAGGATATATTGTACGCAACTTTGCCTTGAATTTCTTCTCGAGGCTGTTTATAAGGGTTGAACTTGTTGCCTCCTTGTCACATGGTAGCAACTTTACCAGTTACTCCAAGGCTCCCCTTCAAAGGGTAGTTGGGTGCACTAAAACTCCCACTATGCGCAGGGAGGAACATTTCTGCTACAAAGTAATAATAGCAGAAATATTCTTAACTTTATTTGCTTTTCTTAGATGATAGTTAAATTTTTCCAAAGGGTATATTAATCTGTTGTTTAAAATATTAAAAAAACATTAAAAACTTCTCTTGATTTATAATTTGAACAAGTAATTAAACACAACTGTTTTTAATATTAGGTAAAGTAATATGAAATGACGCAGGGTGGGGGGGAGGGAATATTGTCTATTATCTATATAAACTAGATGGTGAAGCCCGCGCTAGCGCGGGTCAAATAATAATGATATAGCTATTATTTGATCATGCCTAGATAGAATGATTTTGAATTGAGAATGCCAAAAACACCTCATTTTGCAAAAGAATATGGTATGATTGTGACCATCTAGAATATTAGAATAGGAAAGTATGCAAGATCACAGGCCCAATAATGATCTGAACGATAAGCGCGAACTATTTACATAAGATTCCATCACTTTTAGAAGGCAGTTACGTACAAAAAGTATCAACATAAAATATCAACGTGCAGCCCTGCCACGGTAAACAGTGGATGTACATTGAGATGTCAATTGTCATTTACATCAAAAGACAAAAATTTTGTTCAAACATCCCGCTATGTGATGTTGGTATAGGCAAGCAAAATCCACATGTACATGTTATACCATGTGATGAAGTTGATAGAGGTAATTAAAATCTAAAAGTTGAGTAGTGGCCACCTACGACAGAAATGTAACAGTATTTAGAAGGTGCAATAAAGAGGAGTATGATCATTTTATTTACCGAATTGTGTTGAATAGACAGAGTATATTTCACTGTAAGTTTAGACCTGCTTATTTGTTAGTAGTAATGTTGAAATACTGAGATAATGAATTCACAGTATTTTGTCATGTCTACGTAAATGGTTGAATAATTGTTAGAGCTCAATTATAGGGGAAATAAAGTATTGTAGCAGAGGAAATAAAGTCCGATTGCGCTGGTTCGGACACGTGAAGAGGAGGGGCATGGATGCCCCAGTTCGTAGGTGTGAGAGACTAGCGTTGGATGGTTTTAGGCGGGGTAGGGGTAGGCCGAAGAAGTATTGGGGTGAGGTGATTAGGCGGGATATGGAGCAGTTGCAGCTCACCGAGGACATGACCCTAGATAGGAAGGTCTGGAGGACGCGAATTAGGGCAGAAGACTAGGGCCAGTTTGGGTCGCTAGTGTAGGGTTTTACTTGTTGGGGGTAGTATTCTTGTTATGATTCCGTGCTCCTTGTTTTAGTAAGAGGCTGGGTGCTTTCCTCTGTTTCTTTCTATTTATGGCTGCCGTATTTATGTTATTTATGTTATGTTATTTATGTTATGTTGTCTTGTAACCTTGTTCGGTGCTTTAATATGTATTTGCCTGGTATCTTGTGTCTTGAGCCGGGGGTCTATCGGAAACAGCCTTTCTACTTCTTTAGAGGTAGAGGTATGGACTGCGTACATCTTACCCCCCCCAGACCCCACCAGGTGGGAATACACTGGGTTTGTTGTTGTTGTTGTTGTAGCAGAGGAAATATGCAAATATTATTACCTTAAATTCTTTTTCGCTGGTGTAGATTGTAATACCCCGCAAAGTTCTCTTTTAGTTTGAGCCTTAGAACGTATTCAGTGAAGCAAAAATTCGAGTCTAAAAGTTTCAAAAATACTTTCTCAAGTATGAAATACTTTGAATCGTGTGAAATTTTCCTAATTTCTACCTTTTATCATGTAGATCATTGAATAAGCTTTCCATCAATACCAAACTTGCCCAAATTCGACACTCGGGTGAGGAGTTAGAGCCATTTTAGTGAGACAGTGTGCCATCAGGCACTCTGGCGCGTCGCGGAGCCAGCCAAAATGGCGATTGTCAAATTTTAGTGCACCAACGTGATTCCTCACATTGCGATAAAATTTCAGTTCGCAACCAGTTGGCAAAATAATCTTCACCGCATTACGCCACTGTGCAATTTTCCAATTGTCAAAATCTAGTGAAGGTCCGCAATTGTGGCACGTCGTGGCAGTACCAAAAATCGAACTCCAGTATAGAATTTTCTTAAGGGTATTTTGGTCTTTTTCACTCATTCCTAACCTCTATAAATACCCACTTAAGGGCTTTGAGCCTCATTTTCTCTCCTTCCACCCAAGAAAACTAGGGTTTCCAAAAATCAAATCCCCATTTCTTCATTAACCAAAAATCAAGGGAAATCAAGAATTATTCCAAGAGCCTTCAAGAAAAGAGTTTTTCCAAGGTATGTAGATGTTGATTCTTGGGTCTCTGTCATCCAAGAAGCTCAAGTACCCTTTTCTAAATCTTGAAGATTTATATTTATGAATTTTTAATGATTCATGTGAGTTAAAATTGATGTTCTTGCTATGATTGAGTTGTGATTTATGTTTGTGTACAAGATCATCAAGACTTTTCCTTGGTATGTGGTATTTGTGTGGTAAATAGATTATGTACTTATTGATGATGTTGATTGATCTCCAAGATGGAATATTTATGTAGGTTGTATGAATCTATGATGATACATGAGTTGGAAACAAGTAAATGTGGTTGTTCATGATGAGTAGTTGGGTTATTATACCTATGCCTAAGTTGTGCATGTAGGGTGTTTGATAAAATGTCTGAGAGACTAGAAATCATGTATTGTAGTTAAATTGTGACCTAAATGACATATACATGCTACACCCTTATGAAAATAATGAGTTCCATAATATTGGTATGTGTTATGGTTGTTGATGAAATGTTCATGAAGCTAGGTCGGTGGACGTATAGCATGTCTTCTCTAGGCTAGTATATGATGGAGAACCGATTTTGATGATCCTTAAATGTTTGGAGTGACCCTTTGGTGATTGTGATGATGAATAGAGGTCTATGTTTCTTAAATGCTTGAGGTGATGTTTTTAAGGATTATGGAGAGGTGCTTGAATGATTGTGATGATGCACGAATGCTTGTGATGATGAATGAATGATTATGCTTTACTTTTATGTTATCGAGTCCCGGGGGTATTTATCCTAACAATTTAGCTACTGTCTAGAGCCCGTGTCAGTTTCATAATAATTCCAATCAAGCCATGCTTCTCAGAACTTAGTGAACTATAGAACTCTGTATCCTCAATAATTGCAGAACTTAAGAAAGCTCAGTAATCTTAGTTATCTTTGTAATCTCCATATCGCTAGTAATCTAGCCTCAGTCCTGTATTCATCTCAGATCCAATAGTATACAAGTGTTCAATTCTAATCTCAGAAGTGACCGAATAATCTATTCAAGCTCTGTATCGTTAGTCAGATACCGTGATTCAATACTATTTCCATCAGATATGGAACTAAGTAATCTCAGTATAAATCAGTCAGATCTTTTGAGAAATATGATCAGTATCAGATTTAATTTAGTTGTATTCAGTTAAGAATCCAGTCAGATTCGTTCAGTTGGGAGTAGAAACTAGCATCGAGTGAGGGAAGGGATGGCGGCTCTTCCCATTAGCGAGAGAGGCCGGAGTCATTAGTAGCAATACCTGACCTCCAGAACTGCGTAGCCAGCATAGGATACAAGAGTCACCATCAGAAAAGGATGTTACCTCCAGAGAGAGAGTATTTGACTATTATATTGCCTTAGGTCGACTTTCTACTGAGGGTCATCCGTCAGAGAGGATTGACCAGAGAGAAGAGATAATGTCTTTACTCGTGGCACGGTATTGGCACCCTTCCAACCGGGGGTAGAGGTTGGACCCCACCTGTGGTAGGTCCGGGCATGTCGATTAAGTGACTACTTCCCACAGTTGTAGTTTCAGAATTAATCTTTAAAAATCAGGACTGTCAGATACAGTTATCTATCATTATGAGGAACTCAGATAGTTCCATTGATTCATGGACCATCCCATCAGATAGTCTTGGTCTCATATACAGTTATTTGATATCATATTCAGAGATATGCCGCTAGATAGGCTTGATTCACAGTCTCAAATTCTATTGAGTATCCTTGTTGTCAGATTCAGATATATTCGTATTTCTTATCATTGATAATATATTTCGGAATCATCCGTTGGAGAGGTTGATCTCAAATCCTGTCAGTTAAAAGCAGTAAAGCTCAGAATTCAGTCCTTGATGTAAGTACATCCAGATCCTCAGTTATCAGTATCAGATGAATCAGTGATTCAGTATCTCAGTGTTAATAGTGAGTTCAGTCTGCGGTAAAGTGGTATCCGAGTTTCAGTATCTAGAGTTGTGATGATTGTGATTATGGTCTGTGCATTCATGTATGTGTTCTCGTGCGACATTTTCACGATTATTCATTTTAGATATTGTGCACGCATGAGCCTTTGCATTTAGCCTTACCTCGTCTACATACTCAGTACATTCCTGTACTGACATATTTGTGCTATGGTATTTTATTTGGCACCATAGGTTCAGAGGCACAGCACTAGGGTATCCTCAGCAGTACAGTCCCAGTTAGCAGCAGTAGCAGTGAGTCCTCTCCTTTCGAGGACGAATCTCAGTTTACTATACTGCATCAGATTTTGTTTATTGTCAGTTCACGAAGTTAGTTGGGGACATGTCCCATCAACTCCACAGTTTAGACAGTTTAGAGGCTTTTCAGACAGATGACAGATGTATTAGTATTTGGTTTTCAGTTTTTGAGTATGTATAGATGTGTTGAACCTTATGGCCAGTTTCTGCATTTATTTTAGATATTATGCAGTGTACAGGTACAGATATCAGTAAAGGGTTAGCTTGTGGTCCTTCGGGATCATAAGCACTGTGTGATGTCTTGAGATGGGATCTCGAGGTGTTACATAGATGGTTCAATTTTTTGCCTCTTACCTATCTGTTCTGTTTCAATGAATGACGTAACAGCTAGCACACCTGGTTTTGGGTTTGGAAATCTGAACACTGACTTTTGTAGTTGGAGCTTAAATAGTTTATGAGCAAGTTGGCGATTTAACCTGCAATAGACAGCGGTTGTTGCTAAGTAAAAAGGTAAAAAAATAGTACATTAAATAGGAGTTACTGGTAGAACGAAATTCTAAGAGAAGGAGTTTCACCATAGGCAATAGTATGTATTTTTGTACCTGGGAGCAACTCCATCATATATTTAGTCGGCTGTTAGGGACAATATTCTTTCTGCTAACGCTGCTGAGACTGTTGCTGTAATTTTACAGCTAGCATTCGTGATGTCAATATTGAAGTGGCACCTGTAATTAAGATAAAAGCACAGTAAAATGTATAGCTTATTTTTAAAATGGAAAGGCACAAAGTAGCAACATCAAAGTTTCAGATGTGGAGGCGCATTTACACAGCGAATTTATTCCACTATGCAATAATAGCATGTCAACTTTTAAAGAACGGAACAACAACATGCAAACAGGTTTTATTGTACCATTAGTTACTCAGCAAAAGCTGTAAATTACATATCATATACACTATTTCCATTCACCAGAGATATCCAAACTCCATCATGGGTACATCAAGTCATGCATATCCCTAATTTTAATCGTTCAAAACTATCTTTTATTTGTCTGCGTAGTTACCCAGAAGTAGAAATAAGTATCATATAGTATATCACAATGTTTAATTATTTATTTTAATTTTAAGAAACAAAGGGCACAATGATTTGGGTGACAGTGTCCATAACAGCTTTAGACAATAATGTACTCTTGGTTGTTATGGGAGCACAACTCATGCACAATGAGAAAAGCTAAAAGACCTCAAGGGGACACCTCTTCTTGTCTTATATATTTTTCCTTTTTTGCACTGTAAGGTAAGATTTAGTTAGCTCTAGCTCTAAACCTTTAACTAAACGTGTATAACCAATGAAGGTAAGTTGAGGTTTGTTATACAATCCAATATAGATGGTACCAGAATAGATTTGACTAATATAAAGAGATAATGTAAAAGAAACTAGTCAATACAACAACTGGTTTGAGGGATCAGAAAAAATAAGTGCCTAGGGTCGATCTATAAAACCCATTTTCTTAAGTTGGAACACACTATTTTAGATTTGAACAAGGTAATGTAAAAGTGGTACCAAAACTATAATATGGAGTTGGGATTTGGTATAAATTCGACCTTGACTCATCTGTTCTAGCTTGCCATATTTTACATTTTGTATACACTTCTCACTTAGTGCTGTTTTGGCTCAAAGGTATAGAAGATCCCAGAGGGAGATATTCCTTTGTTTACTAAACTTTGTATTCTGTGTTGAACTTATGAATGGTATACATGTATGTAGATGTTCTTTTTCAAGTTGTAGGCCTGAGATTCATAACTTAATAGTTTGGCCTCCTGTAGATAAGCAATTCAGTATTTTCAATGATGTGTTATGCATGAATAGTTGTTCTGCTTCACCTCATGGTTTTTGTCTTCTTCTGAAAGCTTCAAAGATAACATATATAAAAAAAGTAGAACAAAAAATATTTTTCTTAGATGGATTTTTGCATTTTCTGTTTCATTTCCCTAAAGAGTTTTCGATTTTTGAAACACAATTTTTCTAATATATGTTAAATAGCCTAAAACCCCATTTCAACTCCAACTTCTCTCATTAATTTATCAAATTCATGGATACTTTCAGCTCCAAAATTCAATATCATTTCAAACAATTCCCTAAATTCATCAATTCTACGATAGTGAATGAAGCCAATTTCAAGAAACTGAATTGCAGTAACAGCAACGCATTTTTGGAAATTGATAGAAACAGTTCATTAACTACAAGAAGCCCAGAAGGAAGAAAGAAGTTTCTAGTTACCTGGGGACTAATATCCAGTATAGCTTACAGCTGAAGCAGTGGACCAATTTTTTTGTTTTGGGGCGTACATAGTGATTGCAGTTAGAACAATCGTGCAAGTAAAATGATTGAGAATGGTCGGGAAGCGATATTTTTCCTTCCATGGGGAAAGTTTGTACCTGCAACATAAGTGTACAATAACATTAAAAACTTATTGAAAGTATCTGTGGTAAAACCTTAGATTACAATTCTGAAGTGTCTTTGTTCATATATATAATCTTTTAAGGTGGTAAAAATAAGTAAAAATTCACCTTTCAAAGCTAATTAACGTAAACCACTCAATTAGCATATTCAGGGGAATATGCATTTCTCACTTCTCCCTATAGGAAATGATTCTTTTTTCATCCAGCAAAATTGATCATTAAAATCTACTATGCTCAAATCTAAGTTGAATAAAGCTTCTTAGGTTGCACAGTTGAGCAATAATGTGAACACAATGATGGATATAGAATTTTGACAGTGCTTGTGTTGTATAACTAAGGTTGGCCATTCCTTTTCAGATATGAAAATAATTAGTATATACATATACATATTGTGGAACAAACTAACCGTAGATAACGACTCTGGAATGGTGGATACAGATAGTACTTGATCTTCAATAGGTACAAGATTCAGTGAAGAGGTTGATGACGATGAGCTTCTTAGTGTATAAGACAACAACATTTGTTTGTTGTGCTTCACCTTGGAAAATGTTAAATTTAAATAGGGAAAATATTTATGTACATCTCTATTAAGGGGAACAAGCTAATGTCTAACAGTTCATTAGTGTAATAGCGTGCACATATTGAGGATTTGTTAAGATTGTTGTTTGATATCTTGTTGCTAATCTCAGAGCTGCGCATTTGAAAAATAGAAAGCTTTTTTAGTCGAATACACAAAATGAAAGAGGT
Organism: Capsicum baccatum var. pendulum; assembly: GCA_030864225.1. Classification (NCBI taxonomy): domain Eukaryota; kingdom Viridiplantae; phylum Streptophyta; class Magnoliopsida; order Solanales; family Solanaceae; genus Capsicum; species Capsicum baccatum. The sequence goes on along the minus strand of CM061556.1, from coordinate 217,765,451 downwards.
AAAAGAAATAGTTGTAGAGAATGGCATAAATAATATACCACTGTGAAATTCGGTGACGCCTATACGCATGGCAAGAATGATGGGATACTTATGCAAGTGATGTAATAATGTAGCTCCTTCATTGTCAGTCAGGTCATCCCATATAGTAAATAGAAAAGGCTTTTTGCTGGTCGGTATACCAATCGCAAAAATTATTACAGTGCAAGCATATTTTACCAAGTAAACAGAAGGTTTGGTGAACTTCATGCAAGGGGAGACTAACTCACCTCAGGTCCATCACACTCGCTTCCCAAAAGTGTTTTCTGTAATCAGTTGTATATTGTATGGTGCTGCAATTACCAATAAGTTTGGTGTAATGGTAAGCAACATGTTGGGTAATAGTTCAATTAGTAAGGCCTATTTAGTTGATGGCGAAAAACGGCGAAGACGTAAACAGGGAGCTTACCAAATTCAACACCTGGGTATTGATGTTCAATAGTTGAGAAAGAAAGTGCGTTCAACTTTATTGGAGCAGGCAGTGGTGTTTCCAATCCATTGTTATTGGTAATAGGCTCAACAATTGTGTACCTGTCAACTACCCATTCATATGTACCAACTCGTATTGGTAAGCACGAGGATCCCTAACTTTCGCACAAGAAACTAGATATGTGTGGAAAAGGAGAAACAACTTCTCGTATTTGGGAATATCATCACCGTATAGTACTATGGAAAACTATTGTTCCTGTGGTTAAGTAAAAGAGAAAGAGTTTTAAATATGTTATTATAATTGATAAAGAAAGTTGTGAAAATTTTCAATTCTTCTTTTATGAGGTGTAAATTCACTTTTTCGTAACAACTATTTTGCAGTTTATAAGATGTTTTGTAGATACCATCTATGGTATCAACTTTGGTATTTAGGGAATATGTGTAGAGAGAAACTTATGCTTTCATCCTGCATAAGTATTGCGTGAAAATGGACAGATGAGTCTTTGCTCTCGCGAGGCCGGAACTTGTCAACGACCTGAACCTTGCAGGTCTATTCTGTAGCTTCTTTTCTGATGGCATCCACAAGAAGACTTTGATCCATTATATTGTCCGTTGTTGCATTATTAAAACAGAAGGTGAATTAGGTATCAAGATACATAACAAAAGGGAAAAGAACTGATAAATTTTTTCTATTACAGAATAGAGGATGGAAGTATTACAGGTGCCTGAAAAATCTACTCTACTGATTCCTTTGTCATGAAATGTATCAAGTGGTACCAGTACTTTAGATATCTGTACATATAATATTAATTTGAATAAGAAAAGCATATGCTGAAAGAAAATGCCAAGCTTTGGAACCAACCTAGTCAATTCATACAAAGAACTTCAGTACTTTATATATCGATACATATAACGTCAATTTGAATAAGAAAAGCATATGTCGAACGAAAATTCAGAGCTTTACAACCAACCTAGTCGATCCATACAAAGAACTTTCTTTGAACTATGTAGTTAAACGAAGTAAAAGTTCACATGTCGTAAATTTGTTGTCCAGCCAAAATCAAACAAACAAATTGGAGCGAACGGATTAATGAAGATTCCAACAAATCGATCAAAAAACAAAAAGAAAGAAAACACCGAAAAAGTGATTGACCAGCAATTAAAAGGGTAAATAGGAGAGCAACAGTCAGTACCTCGCCACCGATTTAATTTCCAAATTATGGACTCACACCACTAGATGAATTTATCAGGAATAACAAGAGTTAAAACAAATAATCAACAAACAATAATTGATCAATCTAGATATTTTTGAACACGTAGCGTAGAAGCCTTCATCCTATAGTTTGTCTATTCTCTAATTGATTCAGGACATGTATTTAGTTAGAAAATTTTCAATATAGAGCCAGAGATTTTACACCGGTAATCGTATAAAGAAATAAAGTTCACCTTCGAATCTACGAAAGTTGAAGTACATACACCGTGAGACATTGAGGAAATAGAATTGAAGCTTGGCGATTCAACTTTTTGGTAGGAATATGTAACACAAATACGGAAACATTTCAATTTTTTGCAGAGAAAAAACACACGGCAAACTGACAAATTTCACAAAACCATAAGATAACCATTTCAATCTTTTGCGCAGGAAAAAAATACGACAAACCCACAAATTTCACAGTACGTATACCAGATCAACAAAATGACTAAAAGAATGGATAATCTAATGGGTAAATCAGTTAGAAGAATCCAATAGCAAACAATCAAACACAAAATAATGAAATGTATTTATTACTACATGAGAATTGACATTATTATAACGTAAACAATAAACAATATGGTAGTCGACGAACATCCAAGACTCTTTCTTTACTGCTAAAGCACTACTCTTCCTTTACTTCTTTACTATATGTTTAGCCCCTTTCCTGTGTATGTATCTACAATTCATTCACATACCCACAAGCCCCCAACACTATGCTTCACTTGTAAAAGCTGTCAGATTTGTTCTTGGAGTCTAGCTTACAAAAAGGTACTACTACTACATGGGGTCTTTTCTTTTTTAGAGATCTTTTATCTTGTGTACTGATCTTGAACTAGCGAGGCAAGATTATCTGAAATCATATATTTATCAAATATTTGTTTTGATAGATCTGGCTCAGCTGTCGTACATTTCCTTATTTTTTAGATTTGATGAATTCGAACCACTTTTACTGTGAAAGATTGTTGTTCTGCATCCTTTTAAATGACTAAAGTTTGCTATTGAAACTATAAGATCTTAAAGCACATATACCAGATCAAAAAAATGACTAGTAGAACGGATAATCCAGTGTGAAAATTAATCATAAGAATCCAGCAACAATAATTAAATACACAAATAAAAACTCACACAAATGATAAAACCAGAATTCCAAGTACAAAACTGTTGTAGCAAAAGTTTTGAGATATGGACATGCGAAGATGTCAATAGATAAATGGAGATGTAAATATCGTCCAATCCAATTGACATATTGAACTTCGGTGAAAGAGGTGATAGCCATGTACGTGATTAGTCAGATATAAGCAATTAAAAAGACCAATTTAACCCTCCGTTGAAATGACAAAAATCTCCCTATGATGAAGATGGTAGGACAACCTCCACCAGCTTCCCACGGCTCAGTTATTGTACATTTCCTTCTTTTTTAGATTTGATGAATTTGAACCACTTTTACTGTGAAAGATTATTGTTCTGCATCCTTTTAAATGACTAAAGTTTGCTATTGAAACTATAAGATCTCAAAGAACATATACCAGATGAACAAAACGACTGGAAGAATGATAATCCAGTGGGAAAATCAATCACAAGAATCCAACAACAAATAATTAAACACAAAAATAAGAACTCACACAGACGATAAAACCAGAATTCCAAGTACAAAATTGATGCAAAAAAGTTTTGAGATATGGACATACGGACATGCCAACAAATATATGGAGATGTAAATATCCTCCCATCCAATCGACATGTTGAACTTCGGTGAAAGAGGTTATAGCCACGTACGTAATTAGTTAGATATAAGTAATTAAAAAGACCAATTTAACCCTCTATTGAAATGACAAAAATAGCCCTGTGAGGAAGCTGGCAGGATAACTTCCACAGCTTCCCACGACTCAGTTATTGTACATTTTCTTATTTTTTAGATTTGATGAATTCGAACTATTTTTACTGTGAAAGATTGTTGTTTTGCATCCTTTTAAATGACTAAAGTTTGCTACTGAACCTATAAGATCTCAAAGCACATATACAAGATCAATAAAATGACTGAAAGAACGAATAATCCAGTAGGAAAATCAATCACAAGAATCCAACAACAAATAATTAAACACAGAAATAAGAACTCAGACAGACAATAAAACCAGATTTCCAAGTACAAAATTACTGCAATAAAAGTTTTGAGATATGGACATACAGAGATGCCAAAAGATATACGGAGATGTGAATATCCTTTCATCCAATCGACACGCTGAACTTCGGTGAAAGAGGTGATAGCCACGTACGTGATTAATCAGATATAAGCAATTAAAAAGACCAATTTAACCCTCTATTGAAATGACAAAAATAGCCCTGTAAGGAAGCTGGCAGGACAACTTCCACCAGCTTCCCATGGATCTTCTATATATGAGGAATAAATAGTTTTGATTGTCATTAATGGAGTATTAATAAATTATAGTTTAAAATAATTTTATTTAAATAAATACAATCTTTAAAAATTTGACCTTAGTTTAATTTATTTTTTTGTTTCCTTCATCAAAATATATTTGTATAGTTATTATTTTCACTTGTATAAATTAATATTTAAATTTTGATTATTATTAATAAAATTAATTTTCTCATTATACTAATTTACTTCATTATTAACATCATTAGTTTATATACTTAGTTAGTGTTTCTTTCTTTTTCGCCCAAAAGATAATGCTTATGTTTTTTATGATAAATTTGTTACATAATTATAGAAAAATTTAAAATATCATAATTTTTAAAGAAGAAAAATGGATTTGGAACTCAAAAAGGGCAGAAAGAAGAGGGATGTAAAGGACTGTCCTAAGATTAAGTGGGATAACTTGAATTTGACTAGTGCTTGAGAGATTGGGGAGAAGTTGACAACAATGATGGCTTGGGAGAGTAGAAGAGATGTGTATAGTATGTGGTAGACGACTGTCAGCTACATCACGGAGATAGTTAGAAAGGTATTTGATATTTCAAGAGGCCGATCTAGCAAGCACCAAGGTGACTGGTGGTGGAACGAAGAGATTGAAAAGAAGGTAGAGACTAAAAATGTGGCTTATGCAAAGTTGGTTGAGAGTATGGATGATGAGAAGAAGTAGACTAATAGAGAGGAGTATAAGTTAGCGAGGATAGAGGCTAAGTTAGCGATTACAAAGGCTAAGACAATAGCTTTTGAGAGCTTGTATGTGGAATTAGTGGAGAAAGGCAAAGATAAAAAGTTGTATAGGCTTGCCAAGGCTAGGGAGCGGCAGAACCATGACCTTGACCAAATGAAGTGCATTAAGATGGAGAATGGAAAAGTGTTGGTGGAGGATGCCCACATTAGGAGGCGTTAACAGTCCTATTTCCATAAAATTTTGAATGATGAGGGGAACAAAGGTTTCGTTCTAGGAGACTTAGAGAACTCAGAGAGGTTTTATGATTACGGATATTGTAGGCGTATCACGACTGAGGAGGTTAGAGGTGCTATTCATAAAATATGGAGGGGTCGGGCGATTGGGCCGAATGAGATTTCAGTAGATTTTTGGAAGAACATCATTTTTAAGGTGACAAAAATGCTAGAAGCTTAGAGATAGAGTACAATTATTCCATTATATAAGAATAAAGAAGGATATTTAGAGTTGCAACAATTATAGGGTATTAAATTATTGAGTCATACCATGAAGTTTTGGGAAAGGGTAGTGGAGTTGAGGCTTAGGAGAATCGTGGATATTTTTAGGACCAATTCAATTTTATGCCAAGTCACTCAAATACTGAGGCCATTCACTTCGTGAGGAGGTTAGTAGAGCAATTTAGGGAGAAGAGAAAAGACTTGTCCATGATGTTCATCGATCTCTAGAAGACGTATGATAAAGTTCTCAGGGAGATTCTATGAAGGTGATTGGAGGCTAGAAGTGTGCCCGTGGCATACACTAGGTCCATTCAGGATATGTACAATGGAGTGAATACTCGTGTGAGGACGGTAGGAGGAGATTCAGAGCACTTTCTTATTTTGACAAAGTTGCACTAACAATCGTCTCTTAGCCTTTTTTTTATTTGCCTTGGTGAGAATGCATTGACGTAATGTATTCAAGGAGAGGTGCCTTGGTGTATGTTATTTGCTGACAATGTTGTACTAATTAAAGAGACTCGACGAGGAGTTAATGATAAGTTGGAGGTTTGGAAATAGACCATAGAGTCTAAAGAGTTTAGGTTGAGCAGGACTAAGACAGAGTACTTAGAATATAAGTTCAGTGATTTGACGCATGAGACTGGCACAGTAGTAAAGTTGGATCCTCAGGCCATTCGAAAGAGGGATAGTTTAAAGTATCTTAGGTCTATGATTCAGGGGAATAAACAGATCGACAAGGACGTCAAGAACCATATTAGCATAGAGTGGTTAAAGTGGAGGCTCGTATTGGGAGTCTTGTGCACTTTAAGCTTAAAGGTAAGTTCTACAAAATGGCAGTCCAATCAGCTATGTTGTATAGATCGGAGTGTTGGCCAGTTAAGAACTATCACATCTAAAAGTTGAAGGTGATAGATATGAGAATGTTGAGATAAATGTGTAGACTTACCAAAAGATTAGATTTAGAAATGAGGTTACTCGAGAGAAGGTGGGAATGGATTCGGTGGAAAACAAAATGCGGAAAGTGAGTTTGTGATGGTTCAAGCATATGATGAGGAAGTGCACGGATGCTTCAGTATGGAGGTATGAGAGGCTGGCTATGAATGGTTTTAAGTGGGGTAGAGTTAATCCAAAGAAATATTAGAGAGAAGTGATTAGGCATGACATAGAGCGGTTACAACTTACGGAGGACATACCCCTTGATAGAAAAATATGGAGAAAGCGAATTAGGGCAGAGGATTAATGGGTAGGAGTGCACCCATAATAGTAGGGAGGATTGCTTTATTTGTATTTATGTCTGTAATTTCTTGTTCGTAGTGTTCTGATGATGTTTATGATCTCGAATAGATAGTTTATAGTATTACTTCATTGGTATCTTGTTTCTTTTATTATATAGCGACATGTTATCCCATTTTCTTTTTTATTGTTATGTCTTTTTGTTTTACTGTTATATTTCCTGAGCCGGTGGTCTATTGAAAACAACCTCTCTACTTCATCTCAAAAAGTGGTATGGACTTCGTACACTTTATCCTCCCTAGGACCCCACTTTGTGAAAATACACTGGATATGTTGTTGTAAAAAAATAAGAAATTGATAATGAAAGAGTACAATATATTGTAAATGTATTTACATTATAGTAAATGTCTATCAAAATAAAGTAAATATCTATCAAAATATATTAGGTATCTATCAAGATATAGTGAATATCTATAAGACCCCGCAAAGTTCCCTTGTAGTTTGAGCCTTAGAGCGTGTCAACTAAAGTGAAATTCCGACCCTAAGAAAATTGAGAAGTCAGAGAAGTGACTTCCTAAGTGATTGGTGTTTCAACTATATAGAATTTTCTTAAATTTGACTTTTGTCATGTAGAGAATTAAATTACCTTTCTAACGATACCAATTTCGTCCAAATTTAGTATCGGGGTGAGAAGTTTTGATCATTTTACTGAGAGTTGTCAGAACCGCCCGGGTGCAACAGATAATCCGATGGGTCGTTGAGTCTGTGATGGATCGTAGCACAGCCCGTCGCACAGCTCATCGCAACCAAGGTAGTAACTCCCTTTTCTGGTCCAAGTGCGATGGCCAAAATGATGGACCGTCAAGGCTGCGATGGACCATCGCGCTCAAGAAGTATGGCCTCATCCTGGCCAATGTGAGATGGACAATTCAATGGACCGTCAGGTTGAGCGACGGACCGTCACTTTGACCGTCACATCGAGGTAGTATGTTCTTTTTCTGACCAGCATGCGACGGACGACCCGACGGACCGTCAGGCTAGTGACGGACCATCGCTTCGACTGTCGTAGCCCCCGTTCAGTATTTTTAAGTTCTTTTTAAAAGGGGATTTTGGGTGTTTTCCCTTTTAACCCTTAGATATATTCTAAACGAACTTGATAGCCTTATTATCTCCCAAAACATCCAAAGGCTAGGGTTTCTCCCTCAAGAGCAAATCTAAAACCCTTCTCCAAGAACTCACCATGAATTCTACAAATTGAGTTGAGATTTGAGTTTCCTAAGTTCAACGGTTGCAAGAACTCTCTCTCAAGAGTAAGAAGAAGAGTTTAGAGCAAGCTCGTTCATCCAATTTCATAATCGAAGGTATGTGGGGTTTTGAACAAGGGTAATCCTTTCATCCTTGTGCTCAAAGGCTTATTTAAACTATGATTTTCTACAATCTATGAGATTTTACATGAATTTGAATTAGGAATTTTCACCCATTTTTATTGATTGTAATATTTTGATGTTTCCCATGAAGTGAGAGTCTAATGGTATGATTTTCACATGTTATCTTGAGAAATTACAGCTAGGTCTATACCCCATGATTTTAATCCTTGAGAAATTAATAGTTGAATATTTGAGATATTGAAGTATATAAGTATGTTGAGATTTTGAGATAAATTGCTAAAATTTCTTGATTTCTACATGAGTTGTAAATCTATATGCTATCTATTATGCTTTTGATGAGTTCTACCTTGAGATTGAATTATGGGTTATTAAGCCGTACTTGAGACTTGAGATTTTATGAACTATTGTGCTATAAGCATCCATGATTTGAGTATTCTGAGATTATTGAGGAATATTTTAACCCAATGGTCATAGAGTTTTGAAATCCACTCTACTACATGAGATTACAGATTTGATTATTGGGTTCTTATTGAGCCATGAGATTATTCTAAAGTGGATTTTCATGAGACGAGATAGATAAACTAAAGGGAGTAGTATTTAGCACCGAGTTGGGTAAGTTACCATGGTTTCTTACCCCAGAACTACGTGTCATCGTAGCTTGGGCCTAAGGCCGAGATGATTGTTGGGCTTAAGGCTAATATATTGGGACGGAGTCCGAGATAAGTGATCACTAAGTTGAGGTTATACTCCTTGGAAAAGTATGACGCCTCTCCCCAACATGACGTCTCTTTCTTAGGAGGACAAAATATTAGACTCCATGTAGTTCGCAGGGTTTAAGTCGGTGAAGAGAACCTCCCTTGATACAAGTTATTTGTCCTAATAGTAAAGTAGTGGATTTGCTCTCTAAGACCAAAGTATTTTTCTTTGATATAAGTATTGTCTCTAAAACTATGAGATAAGTTATTTCCCTAAACTAGAGTATCTTTCCATTAGATAGAATGATTTCCCTAAAGTTTGAAATGAGATATTTTCCTAAAGTTAATGAAATGCCTTCAAGTATGTTTCAAAGTTATATGATTTTGAATTCCAAGTACTTGAGTTCAAAAGAGTTATGAGTTCTTGAGCATTAAAAAAGTTTTACTCTCCATGAGACATATGAATGAGTTGAAAGTATTGTTTAAAGTTTCCTTTAGCCTATGGGTAATGAGAATAAGAGAATATTACTGATTTCAAAGTTAAACTATGATGACTCATGAGATTTGTGTTACATGCTCCATTCTACATGATTCATGAGCTTTACATTTTATACTTATTCAAGCCATGTAAGTCATTACTTATTGCATGCATGATTTGATTAAAAAGTATTGATGTTGTTTTATATAAATGCATGCACCCCCACATACTATGTACATTCCCAAGTGTTGATCCACATATACGTCTATGTGCTATATTTTCTTATAATATTGGTTCAGGTGCTCAGTCCCAGCCTCATCAGTGACTTCCGAGTACCTCTATCTATATCCCTTATAGTGGTGAGTCCTCATGGATCGAGGACCTATTGTCAGACATTTTAGCATTTGAGAGACTATGTTATTACTTTCAGTTTATTTTGAGTCAGTTAGGGACCTGTCCCAATAGCTCTCTAGTTTATGGATTAGTAGAGGCTTTGTCAGACTAGTTATCAGATTATGGTTGTGTTGAAGATTTCTGGTATTGCTTGGTCGTTTAGACTGAGCATTTTCTCTGTATTTCCTTTCATATGACATGACTATGCTAGTGTTTGAATTATTTCATCTTGAAATGAGTGTTATTAGTAGAAACAGGCTCAAAGGGTTAGCTTGTGGCTACTTATAACCTTAAGCACCTGTGACATCCCGGGAGGTGATTTTAGGTCGTTACAAACTTGGTATCAAAGACTAAGATTTTAAGGATTCCTAGAGAGTCTGACAAGCTGCGTTAAGTAGATTCTTAATCATCGGTGTGTAGCACGGCAAATCTATGGGCAAGAGGCTGAGAGATATTTTAGGAAAAAAAGTTATTTCTTCTTTTTGAATCTATTGTGCCTACAGTTGTCCCTCTTATCTAATAATATGTGCTCTTTTATTTCAAAAAATTCCTCTTTAAAGTGCGAATGCCCACAGGAATGATGATGAGTAACCCTCACCTGTTGATTCTTTGAATGATATGTGTCTCATGCCGAGTTTCGAGCGATCTTTCAGGCGTTAGCCCAAGCACTTACCGCCAATGTTCAGGCAAATAACCAGGCCGCAGTTGCTAATCAGTAGAGAGGGGATGTAGCTGCAGCTAGGTTTATGATTTTATATGGATGAATCCGCCAGAGTTTTATGGGTCCAAGGAAGGTGAGGGCCTACAGTTGTACCTTAAAGAGGTAAGAAATATCACGCAGGTGATGCATATTTCTAAGGAGAAAAGTGTTGAGTTGGCGTCTTACAGGCTGAAGGACATTGCTTATGACTGGGTTGTATTATGAAGGAAGGGTAGAGGTGATAATGCTGCTCCAATGACTTGGCAGGTGTTCCAATATACATTCTTGGACAAACTCTTTCCACTTGAGATAAGGGACGCAAAGATTGAGGAGTTTATGAACTTAAGGCAGGGCTCTATGACTGTTAAGGAGTACTGCTTTAAATTCAACCAGTTGGCCAAGTATGCTCCTGATTTGATTTCTGACACCCGGGCTAGTATGAGAAAGTTTGTGATCGGTGATTCTGGGTTGGTACTGAAGGAGTGTAGGACTGTGATGCTGCATAGGGATATAGATCTAGCTAGGTTGATGACTTATGCCCAGCAGATAAAGGCGGATAAGATTAGGGAGAGAGATCGAGTGAGGGGTAACAAGAGGGCTAGATCTGAGCAGCATGAGTATAGCCAACCTAGGTTCCATGAAGGAAACCGCCCTCAGTTTCAAAGGCATCCGTCTATGCCAGCGCCTTCATCAGCTAGTGCTCCCATGCCTAGAAGCAGGCAAGAGCAAGGGGGCAGATCCTTTATGTCTAGGTCGCAGGACAGTGTTGGTAACAGGCCCCGTTATCCTCCTTGTGCTAAGGGTGGTAGAGATAATCCCGATGAGTGTTTCATAGATTTGAGGGGTTGTTTTGGTTGTGGCAAGCAGGGCCACAGACTTAGAGATTGTCCTCACGCTAGATAGGGGAATAGAGATGCTCGACCTCAGGCAATACCACTAGTGCACCAGCTCCTGTACTCTGTCCTGTATCTGCTCAGAGCGCTTCATCTAGCACTGTTGGCGGTCAGTGCCAGAACAAATTCTATGCCTTACCATCCCATCAGGAGAAGGAGGACTCTCCCGATGTTGTTACTGGAATGCTTCGCGTCTTTTGTTTGATGTTTATGTGTTGTTGGACCCCGAGTCAAGTCTCTCATATGTGACCCCACTTGTAGCTATGAATTTTAAAATGAGTCCCGAAAATATTTCTGAGCCCTTCCTTATTTCTACACCAATAGGGGAGTCAGTTGTTTATAAATAAGTGTATACAGATTGTCCTGTTACTGTTCTTCATAGAGTCATACTTACGGATTTAATAGAGTTAGACATAGTGGATTTTGACCATATTCTGGGTATAGATTGGATTCATTTTTATTATGAGTCTATAGACTGTCGTACCCACGTGGTCAAGTTTCAGTTCCCTGATGAACCAGCTTTTGAGTGGTCCGGGAGTTCGGTATCTCCCAAGAGTCATTTTATCTCCTATCTCACAGCCAGAAAGCTAATATCCAAGGATTGCATCTATCATCTAGTTAGAGTCAAAGACACTAAGTCCGAGGCTCTAACTATCCAGTCAGTTGAAATTGTTAATGAGTTTCCAGATATTTTTTCAGAAGATCCCCCAGGGGTACCTCCCGAATGAGAGATAGAATTCGAGATTGACCTTCTTCCCGACGCTCGTCCCATTTCTATTCTGCCATACCGTATGGCACCTGCAGAGCTTAAGGAGATGAAAGAGAAACTCAAAGATCTTTTAGACCAAGGTTTCATTAGGTCCAGTATTTCTCCTTGGCATGCACTTGTCTAATTCGTGCGAAAGAAAGACGGTTCTTTGCGTATGTGCATTGACTATCGTCAGCTTAACAGGGTCATAGTAAAAAATAAGTATTCTCTTCCGAGAATTAATGACCTATTTGATCAGTTGCAAGGTGCAAGTTATTTTCCCAAGATAGACCTTAGATTCGGTTATCATCAACTTAAAGTGAGGGAATGTGATATTTCAAAGACAGCCTTCCGAACCCGCTATGGTCACTTTGTCATAGTGTTCAAGCAATATCTCGATATGTTTGTCATAGTGTTCAAAGATGACATCCTTGTGTACTCCCGTAATTAGAGTGACCATGCGAATCTCCTTCAAATTATCTTGCAAACTCTTAGAGATCACCAGTTATTTGCCAAATTCAGTAAGTGTGAATTTTGGCTAAGGTCTGTAGACTTTCTGGGTCATGTTGTTTCAGCCAAAGGTATTAGAGTTGATCCCCAAAAGACAAAAGCTGTAGAAATTGGCCTAGGCCTATCTCCCCATCTGACATTAGAAGTTTCTTGGGTCTAGCAGGCTATACCATCATTTTGTTAAAGATTTCTCTTCTATTGCGTCTCCCATGACCCGATTGACTCAAAAAAAAGTTAAGTTCCAGAGGTCAGATTCCTGTGAGAAGAGTTTTCAAGAGTTGAAGACTCGACTTACTTCAACCCCTGTGTTGAATTTGCCTGATGGTACAGGTGGTTTTGTGGTGTATTGTGATGCCTCTAGAATTGGTTTGGGTTGTGTGTTGATGAAAAGAGGTAAGGTTATAGCCTATGCCTCTAGACAGTTAAAGCCGCATGAGAAGAATTACCCAACCCATGATCTTGAGTTAGCTGCTCTGGTCTTTGCTTTGAAAATCTGGAGACACTATCTTTATGGTGTTCATATTAATGTGTTTACTGATCATAAGAGCCTGCAGTATGTGTTTACTCAGAGGGAGTTGAATCTTAGTTAGATGAGGTACTTGGAGTTGTTAAAAGACTATGATATGAGTGTATTGTATCCCTGGGCAAGGCCAACGTAGTGGCAGATACCCTTAACAGATTGTCTATGGGTAGTGTTGCTTATGTAGAGGAAGGTGAGAAAGAGTTAGCTCACGATGTGCATTGTCTGGCTAGATTGGGTGTTAGGTTGCTTGATTTAGCTAGTTTCAAATCTTTATTAGTTTCAAAAGTGAAGGAGAAGCAAGATAGGGATCCTAGTTTGGTCAGACTGAAGGAGTCAATTAAGGGCTAAAAGGTAGAGGTTTTCTACCAAGGGGGAGATGGTGTGTTGAGATTGCAAGGTAGATTATGTGTTTCGTGTGTTGATGATCTGAGGTAAAGAAATATGGCTGAAACGCATGGCGTGCGGTATTCTATTCATCCCGGCACTACCAAAATGTACTATAACTTACGGGAAATCTATTGGTGGAATGGTATAAAGAAGGATATAGCCGAGTCCATAGCAAAATATGCAACGTGCCAACAGGTTAGGTAGAGCACCAAAGACCTAGTGGTGTGATGCAAGATTTTGGTATACCCACTTGGAAGTGGGAGGTGGTGAATATAGACTTCGTAATCGGGTTTCCTCTTTTGCGTCGTCATCATGATTCTATTTAGGTTGTTGTAGACAGGATGATTAAGTCCGTGCATTTCTTGCCCGTGCATACGTTTTATGTAGATGAGGATTATGCTAGATTGTATATCCGGGAGTTAGTCAGGCTGCACGAAGTTCCCTCGTCTATCATTTTGGATAGGGGCACTCAATTTACTTCTCAGTTTTGGAGGGCGTTCCAGCAGGGTCTTGGTACCCAAGTCCTTTTGAGTTTCGCTTTTCATCCGCAGACATATGGTCAGGCTAAGAGGACCATTCATATCTTGGAAGATATGTTAAGGACATGTGCTCTTGATTTCAAAGTAGTTGGGATGAGCATTCGCCATTGACAGAGTTTGCCTATAACAATAGTTAGCATATTAGCATCAAGATGGCACCATTTGAGGCCTTGTATAGTAGGATATGTAGATCACCCATAGGTTGGTTTGAAGTGGGTGAAGCTGCCCTGACTAGACCTAATGCAGTATTTGAAGCTATGGAGAAAGTTAAGTTGATTAGAGAGAGGTTGAAGACCGCCTAGAGTCGTCAAAAGTCTTATGCCGATGTGAGGAGAAGAGATCTTAAGTTTGAAGTGGGTGATTTGGTATACTTGAAGATTTCACCCATGAAAAGGGTGAAAAGGTTTCGTAAAAAGGGGAAGCTTAGACCCCGTTATGTTGTTTCCTATAGAGTCTTGAGCCATGTTGGTAAAGTAGCCTATGAAGTTGAGTTGCCCGCAGAGTTGTCAACCATTCATCCTATCTTTCATGTCTCCATACTAAAGAAGCACATTAGTGATTCCGTTATGGTAGATCCTTCAGAGAGTGCTGATATTCAGAACAGTCTTTCATTCGATAAGATTTCTGTTGAGATTCTATACTTTTAGATCCATAGATTGAGGAACAAAGAGGTTCCCTTGGTCAAAGTTTTGTGGCAGAACCAGTCAGTTGAGGGCGCTACTTGGGAGGCAGAAGCAGACATGCGAGTCAAGAACCCACACCTCTTTTCCGCGAGTTCAGATCAATCTCAAGGTATTATTCTTCCTTAATTCAGCCATTCTAATATAAAGCTCAGCTATATGTATCTGTTCTTGCAATTTCTGAGGCATTCGAGAGTTTAGAGAGATTTTAAACTCGTTTTAGCAACTTTCTTCAGCTATGTGTACCCTATTTTCCTGTGTTCCTAGTCTAACTAGCAACATTCTAGGACAAATATTTCCAAGGGGGAGATATTGTAAGACCCCACAAAGTTCCCTCGTAGTCTAAGCCTTAGAGCGTGTCAAGCGAAGTGTAATTCCAACCCTAAAAGGTTGAGAAGTGACTTCCCAAGTGATTGGTGTCTCAACCATATATAATTTTCTTAAATTTGACTTTTTATCATGTAGAGAATTGAATTAGCTTTCCAACAATACCAATTTTGTCCAAATCTGGTATCGGGGTAAGAAGTTATGATCGTTTTACTGAGAGTTATCGGAATCGCCCGGGTGCGACGGACGATCCGACAGATCGTCGATTCTGCGATGGACCATCGCTCGGCCCATCGCAACCAAGGAAATAACTTCCTTTTCTGGCCCAAGTGAGACGTCCAAAATGACGGACCGTCAAAGCTGCGATGGACCATCGTTGGGACCGTTGCGCTCAAGCAGTGTGGCCTCATCCTGGCCAATGTGCGACGGACGATCCGATGGACCGTCAGGCTGAGCAATGGACGTCGCTTCGACCGTCACACCGAGGCAGTATGTTCTTTTTCTGAGCAGCGTTGGAGAGATGACCCGACAGACCTTCAGGCTAGCGGCGGACCATCAGGCTAGCGACAGACCGTCGCTTCAATTGTCGCAACCCTCGTTCAGTATTTTTAAGTCCTTTTTAAAATGGGATTTTAGGTCTTTTCCCTTTTAACCCTCAGATATATTCCAAACGAACTTGATAGCCTCATTATCTCCCAAAACATCCAAAGGCTAGGGTTTCTCCCTCAAGAGAAAATCTAAAACCCTTCTCCAAGAACTCACCATGGATTCTACAAATTAAGTTAAGATTTGAGTTCCCTAAGTTCAAAGGTTGTAAGAACACTCTCTCAAGAGTAAGAAGAAGAGTTTAGAGCAAGCTCGTTCATCCAATTTCATAACCCAAGGTATGTGGGGTTTTGAAAAAGGGTAATCCTTTCATCCTTGTGCTCAAAGGCTTATTTAAACTATGATTTTCTGCAATCTATGAGATTTTACATGAATTTGAATTAGGGATTTTCACCCATTTTATTGGTTGCAATATTTTGGTGTTTCCCATGAATTGAGATTCTAATGACATGATTTTCACATGTTTGCTTGAGAGATTGCAACTGGGTCTATACCCCATGATTTTAATCCTTGAGAAATTAATAGTTGAAATATTTGAGATATTGAAGTATATGAGTATGTTGAGATTTTGAGACAAATTGCTGAAATTTCCTGATTTCTACATGAGTTATAAATCCATATGCTATCTATTATGCTTTTGATGAGTTCTAACTTGAGATTGAATTATGGGTTATTAATCCCTACTTGAGACTTGAGATTTTATGAACTATTGTGCTATAAGCACCCATGATTTGAGTATTCTGAGATTATTGAGGAATGTTTTGACCTAATGGTCATAGATTTTTGAAATCCACTCTACTACGTGAGATTACAGATTTGATTATTGGGTTCTTATTAAGCCATGAGATTATTCTAAAGTAGATTTTCATGAGATGAACGAGATAAACTAAATGGAGTAGTATTTAGCACCGAGTTGGGTAAGTTACCATGGTTTCTTACCCCAGAACTACGTGCCTCCGTAGGTTGGGCCTATGACCGAGATAATTGTTGGGCTTAAGGCCAAGATATTGGGCCTGAGGCCGAGATAAGTGATCACTAAGTTGAGGTTATACTCCTTGACAAGAGTATGATATCTCTCCCCAACGTGAGGTCTCTTCCTTAGGGGGATAAAACGTTGGACTCCATGTAGCTCGCAGGGTTTATGTAGGTTAAGAGAACCTCCCTTGATACAAGTTATTTTTCCTAATAGTAAAGTAGCGTATTTCCTCCTTAAGACCAAAGTATTTTCCCTTGATATAAGTATTTTCTCTAAAACTATGAGATATGTTATTTCCCTAAACTAGAGTATCTTTCCATTGAGATAGAATGGTTTCCCTAAAGCTTGAAACGAGATATTTTCCTAAAGTGAATTAAATACCTTCAAGTATGTTTCAAAGTTATATGATTCTGAATTCCAAGTACTTGAGTTCAAAAGAGTTATGAGTTCTTGAGCATTAAAGAAGTTTTACTCTCTATGAGACATATGAATGAGTTGAAAGTATTGTTTAAAGTTTCCTTTAGCCTATGGGTAATGAGAATAAGAGAAGATTACCTATTTCAAAGTTAAACTATGATGACTCGCGAGATTTGTGTTACATGCTCCATTCTACATGATTCATGAGCTTTACATTTTATACTTATTCAAGCCATGTGAGTCATTACTTATTGCATGCATGATTTGATTAAAGAGTATTGATGTTGTTTTATATAAATGAATGCACCCCCACATACTCAGTACATTCCCAAGTATTGATCAACATATATGTCTATGTGCTACATTATCTTATAATGTAGGTTTAGGTGCTCAGTCCCAGCCTCGTCAGTGACTTTCGAGTACCTCTGTCTATATCCTTTACAATAGTGAGTCCTCATGGTTCGAGGACCTATCGTCAGACATTTTAGTATTTGAGAGACTATGTTATTACTTTCAGTTCATTTCGAGTTAGTTGGGGACCTGTCCCAATGGCCCTCTAGTTCATGGATTAGTAGAGGCTTTGTCAAACTAGTTATTAGATTGTGGTTGTGTTGAGGTTTTTCGGTATTGCTTGGTCATTTGGACCGAGCATTTTCTTTGTATTTCCTTTCATATGATATGACTATGCTAGTGTTTGAATTATTTCATCTTGAAATGAGTGTTATTAGTAGAAACAAGATTAAAGGGTTAGCTTGGGGCTACTTGTAGCCTTAAGTACCGTGTGACGTCCTGGGAGGCGATTTCGAGTCGTTACAATATCTATCAAGATATATTGAGTTTCTATCAAGATTTAGTGATATCAATCAAGATATGGAATACTTTTCTTTTGAAGAGATATTAAGTGGCTATAAATAGAGGGACTTTATTCATTATAAATCATCCTCAATCTCTCACCCCTCAAGAGAAATAAAGAAATTACACTCTCTTCTCTATCTTCTCTATATTATTCTTCTTCTTATCTACTTTATATTTCATAACATGTTATATGCTCTAACCATCCCAAGAAAATATTTTGAAAATATTGTTTAATATATAAGAAAGTAATTTTCCATGTAAGTTCTATAATCGAACTTTATATTTTGGCTCTAAATGATAGACAAAACTTGAGAAAGAATATTATGATGTATTTCCTGGAGGTTATAATTGTTATTTAACTTTTGTTACTTCTTGTGGGATGGAGAAAAAATAATCCTCTATAATATTTTATTTGTTGGCAAATACCGTTAAGCTACAAACTTAGTATCTCCAATCAGTTTTGTTAAAAGCATATGCTAGCTTATTATTTAATTTGCTCTACCTGAGAACCCTCAACTTTAATAGAGTTCATAAGAGACGTACAATAATCACCGAAACTAATTATATTACATATATGGTTTATATTGTAACAACATTTGATCTCCACCAAAAGTGGAATGTACTAATGAGCAATTGACCACTAGAAGTATGTCTGCAACTGAATAGAAAAAAATAAAAATATTCAACATCATATGTATGGTTTCATTTGCTTTTGAAGTTGAGCTATCATAATTTGATACGCTTAAGACACGATTACATTTTATTTCTGGAGAATGAGAATTCTGATTATTATAAATACAGATCTATATCCTGAGGGTGAATATGACTGTATATAAATTTGAATGTGTTCTTAGTTGTGAAGATATCACAATCCACCTCCAGAAGAGGTAGAATAATTGAAAGATTAAATATCTCCAAGTTAATATAATAAGAAACACAAATGTGCAAAATTATTCGAGCATGATGAGATCACATGTCATAATAAACTAGGAGTTTATTGATACAAAATTCATGTCTTAGTAAACAAGATGTTTACTAAAGTAAAAAATACATGTCATGGTAAACTTGGGGTCTACTGATATAAATAAGTTCATAAGTTGGCATGAACGATTGTGACATTTCGAACATGTGAAAACGTATTTGAGTGATAGACATGTATTAAAGAACTAGTAGATTCTTCAAGAATTATTCATGTTGTTTGTTCTCATGATAAGTTGGTTGGACCAACTAATATTGTGATTGAATCCCTTATAATTCTGAAAAGTATAAAAGGCGAATATGGGCCCGTTCACCTATTATGTGATCTAAGGTGCATCGATATAAGATGATCACTCGTACGTTTATTGTCAATCTGCAGTTTGACATTCATAAAGTTGTTGCTCAATAAAATTGAGTTAAGAGCATGATTTTCAAATTGTGTAATCAAGACAATTCATTTTGATAATATTGGTTTGGTATTGAATGCCTTCGTTAAATAGCTGAATCACTGTTAATGAGAATAAAACTCCATGTGTTGGTTTGAAATATGATATATTATATACAAAAATACTTGTATGCATCAAACCATTAAATTATGATCAATTCCCCCTCAAAGTTAGTTCAAGGTCAGTAACCACATATTTTTTATTTAATAATTTTAATATGCGGTATACGATTTATGAATATACCATGATGCACAAAGATGGATTTATCAAAGAAGATGGAGGATGTAGGTTAGTTTTTAGGGGGAGATAATAAACAACTATAAAATATGATAAGAATTATCATTAGATCCTCATTCAAAAGATAATTTGAGTCAAATGACGAAAGCATCTGCTGGCACAAATTTAGTATCATATTTAAGCTATAAATACTCTTATTTATGTTATTAAAGGACAAAGTCTACACATACGTAAAGTGTGGTAGACCAATCAGTTCCAAATGAAATAATTCTTGGAAAGTATAAGGAGCAAATGATCATAATATGCAATGTGATCTTGAAGAGTCTACAACATAACACTTCATAAAATCTTATGAGAGGTTCAGGTACCTGAAAAATAATGAAGTGATGAGATCTCAAAATGTTATGTCACATCGTGAATCGATACAAAATATTATATCATCGATATTGTATTTGATACAATATTGACACAATATTATAAAAAATCACGAGGATCTGCATTCTATGTTTATTTAAGCATGCTTACGTAGAAATATTTATCAAGTGACATAAAAGAATGCATTCTGATAAGCATAAAACTTATTTGGTTTGCAGTCCTGATGCTAGAATATGTCACATATGAAATGCTGAAAATTGTCACTTGACAAAATTTATATGAAAGTTTTTTAAGGATTCAACATATTTGAAGCATATAAAAGTTTTTGGGAAACTTATTTATAATCCTTATATTGTATACGTTTATAACTTAAAAATTGTTGAAACTCTTGGAGAGTTTTCAAAAACAATAGATTATTTGCTGAAATGAGAAATATATCAAATTGGATTAGTCATGAAGTACCATATAGTATTGCAATTGGTGCACTCATATATCTTGCAAATACTACAAGGTCATATATAGACTTTTTGATTAATTTATTAGTAAGGTATACTTCTGCTCCTATTAGGAGACACTGGAACGAGATCAAACACATATTACGGTACCTAAAGACACTATCAATATGGAATTATTTTATTCTAAAGATTAGAGTCCCGATCTTATTGGTCATGCTGATGTTGGATACTTATCCGACCCGCATAAAATTCGGTCTTAATAGACTATGTGTTCATATGTGGTGGTATTGACATATCTTGGAGATCTACAAAGCAATCTATTGTAGCCACCTCATCGAACCATGCTGAGATAACAACTATCCAAGAAGCAAGCTAAAAGTATGTGTGATTAAGGTCCATGATACATCTCATTCGAGAAAAATGTGATTTTAAATGTGACAAAATACTTACGATTTTATATGAAGATAATGCAGCATGCATAGCACAACTTAAAGAAGGATTCATAAAATGAGATAGAACGAAACACAATTCGCCAAAGCTTTTCTATATACATGAGCTCCAAAAGAATGATGATATTAATGTGCAACAAATTCGTTCAAATGACAATGTGGTTGATCTATTCATCAAGTTGCTTCCAACTGTAATTTTCGAGAAAATGGTGCACAAGAGCAGGATGCAAAGATTCAAAAATATTCTCATTAGAGGTAGTTAATACACGATGTACTCTTTTTTTCTTACACGATTTTGTTCCACTGAATTTTTCTTGAAAGGTTATTAATGAGACGAAGTGTTATAAATCTATCAAGATGTATTGAGTATCTATCAATATATATTGAGTATATATCCATCAAGATATGAAATACTTATCTTTTTTGAGAGATATTAGGTGAAATTTTTTCTTATAAATAAAGAGGTTTTATTCATTGTAAATCATCCTTGATCTCTCATTTTCAAGAGAAATAAGCATTACTTTCTCTTCTTTCTATTCTTCTTTATTTTTTATTAGTTCATAATACAATAGGTATTTTAAAAAAAATTATTAGGATAAAATAAATAATTTGATCGTTGTTCAAAATTGAAAATAATTTTCACCCATTTTATTCTATGCAAAAGGGCCAAAAATACCCTTCAACTATAGAAAATGGTTCAAAAATACCCTCTATCCGCCTATTGGGACAAAACTACCCTCCCATCCACCTTTTTGGCTCACTTATACCCTTCAAACTAACAATTCCTTCTTTATTTTGTTTTTAAAAATATTATTTATTACGTGTCATTATCTTAATGATTGAAGTGAAAATCATACGTTCTTTAACCTATGACCGAAGAAAAATGAGTTTGTCACTCCTTTTCACAGCCACCGAGTTGATGACATGGCAAAAAAAAAACAATTAAACATTACATGTCAACAAATAAAAATAAAACTTTAAGAAAATTCTCGAAATATACTACTATATAGACAAGGTTGCTCCGTTCAACTGCACTTTCAACAAACTACAATTGTTCATTTAGGAAATTAGAATTGGGTAGTACATAATAACATACCATTAAAACAACAATAAAAGTATTATTTCAAAAACTACTAGACATTAATTTAGATATAATTTCTCAAAGCTTAACAATTAACTTTGTTAGACAACTCATATATATTTTGTATTCGAATAAACAACAATAAAACAATAAAAAACTAGAACGATGCTGCTCTTCAATACACTTCCAACTAGAGTAAAGTAAACAACAAATGTAAGCAAAATTACATAAAACTTATTAATGTGTTCATCAAAACTGTTGTTGAGCATCCATGTAACCAGCATCAACGAGAACCTTCTCCCTTTTCTCCGACTCAACATCCTTATCCACCATCATCTTCATCAGTTCTTTGAATCCAACTTTCGGCTTCCATCTCAAAACCTCCCTCGCCTTGCTCGAATCTCTCTTCAAATTATCCACTTCTGCAGGCCTAAAATACCTCATATCGATCACCACATGATCCGACCAATTCAGTCCAACATAATCTAATGTCACCTCCAAAAACTCCAACATAAACAAAATTTGAATTTGAAATTGATAGTAAATTTTATGGCGCGCTTTCTATTTCTGATTTCATTTTTTTTCTTTAATCCACGTACTCTATGATTCTTAATTAAGATTTTATTTTTATTTGCTGACATGTAGTTTTTAGTTGTTTTTTGTTTGCCATGTCATCAGCTTGGTGGAGTGTGATTTTCATTTCACCTAATAAAAAAATGACACTAATTTTTTTTAGAAAAATAAAATAAAGAAGGAATTGTTGGTTGCCAAAAAGGTGGATGGAAGGATATTTTTAGCCCAATAAGTGAATGAAGTATATTGTTGAACCATTTCTTATAATTAAAAGGTATTTTTAGCCCTTTTCCGTTTATTCTATCTTTAAATACATACTGGATCCACACATCACGTGTCAAAAAAATTAATGGTGCTGCACTCAATTTTTGTTTATCCAGTCTCTCATCCATATTAAAGTTTTTCAAAATTTTCTACTTTTTACTACAGTTTGCCCGTATTTCATCTGCTGCTGTTTTTCTTTTTTCCTCTTCTGAATTACTTCCATAGTCATCATTTTCACAAATTCATACAATTTCTCCATTTCGCATTACAAATACCTATCAAAAGAGCATAGTTTGATGTGCTAATGAGACCACCCTGTTAAGTCTTCAATTGTTCTTTGCGTGTCTCTCTCTTGGATGAGATAAAATTAAGCGTATGTAGCAGTATGAGGTGGAAGCAAATGAAGGGAAGAAAATGGTACGGATTAATTCCTGCTCCATTTCACTTGCGTCGTTTCAGCTCATTCGACCCTCCTCCTGCCCGCCCTCTTCGAAGAGTTGTTGTTACTGGTAAGCTTAAACCCTTTCCTCAATTCTCTTTCTCCATTCTATTACCTCTATCTTTTTCTTTATTAACCTTATAATCCTATTTGGGTTTCAAAATATGTTGTTTGTCTAATTTTCTGCTTACGTGTATGCAATTCATACACCTGCATATGCTGTGAATTGTTGTATCTTAATCTGAGCCAAACAAATATAGCATTTTTTTTAAACCGTGGTGTCTGGGCTCCATAAGATACCTGATACCTCCCACCAGCAATATCAGGTAAATCTATCCACCAAGGCTAGAATAAAGTGGACGAAATCACATAAGGTAGCAGGTTTCTTTTCATATTGACTTGTAAATTGGCTTAATTTCATTAAATCCAAATGCACTTAATGGGTTTCTTCAATCTTTGCTTGTCTTATTCTAAATGGTGTACATGTTCCCTCTTCAAACTCTATTTGAGTCATTTGTTAGAGTGCATAAGAATAATAGTGAATAAGTTGTGTTAGTGGACATTTGGCCATGCCATTGTGAAATTTGTAAAATAGTTTTTCAATGTGATAACTTTTTTTTTAATAAGCCATCCACACAGGTATTCCCTGTAGCGGTGGGGGCTAGGCGTAGACCCCTACCTCGTTTATTTAATATCCAAAAATGTACAACAAAGAGGAGGGTGGAGTGCCTTGCCTCTATTTGTAGAAACCACAAAATACTTCTACAATCTAATAGAGAATTTAGATTCTATTTCTAGGATCTAAACTACCTAGCCTTTTAAAAAAGATCTTGCTAAAAAAAGCTTAATACTTTTTAGTCTGCATGCAACAGAGTTTTTTAACAAGCTGAATCAAGCATGTAACCTATTCAAGGTGGGTCAAAATGCCAACTTGAGTGTTTGGTGACCTTTATTCTGAAAGTTGGCATGTCCATCTTTTCCATAATGTAAGCCCCTTTTACTTCCTTTGGTAGCTGATCTTCATTGTTAAAAACAACTTCTTGATTAAGGGAAGTGGCATATTTTGCTAGCACGTCTGCTACTGAGTTTCCTTCCTTGTAGCAATGGGAAACATGTATACCTCTTTCTTGTACTCTTTGTTGAATGTCTTCTATTATGGGGTTCAGATTCCAAGGAATACTATATGTTCCTTTAATCATATGGACTATAAGCATTGAGTCTAATTCCATTATGAAATTAGCATAGCCTTGATCACAGCACCAAGGGACCCCAAAGTGGGCTGCACTTGCCTCACTAAAATTGTTAATTAAGAAATGAATAGGATTAGATTAGAAAATCCCATTACTATATTCCCATTTCTTCCCTCCCCTAACAATTCCTCGCTCCATCTCTCCCTAAGTTAATCTTGTAGCTTCCATCAGTGTTTAAAATCAGATCCTCACCATGTCTATTCCATTTGACCATATTTGACCACACAGCTGGTCAGTTGGCCTGTAACATGGCGATGTTGCATACTCTTTTCCATCCCCATTGATCCTCCATTTTACCAAATATTTTAGCAATGGCGATTTTGGTTTGAAACAAAATCTGATTGTAAATCCATGCCCCAGAAATGGTGTTACTAAATTTCTTTGAGCACCTTGATTTCCACAATACCCAACACACCATATTTGGCGTAATGGTGGTTATCAAGTTGTGAACTGCATTGCTGTATTAGCTATCCCCCAGTTGTTTAGAATTTGGATGATATTGTGATTGCTTGAGTCAATCCCAACTTCCAAGTGGTCTTGAGACCCATTCCCAGGTTCTTCTTGCCATTTCTCCAGCTGCAAAAAAGTGGTTATAAGATTCTTGGATGGAAGCCCTGCAACAAACACAATCCATATTAGAGGTGATACCAAATTTTCTTAAAGAGTTTCCAAGTGGGAGCTTCTTCTTGAGAAGTCTCCACATTAGAAAAGAAATTTTAAAAGGAATTATTTTATTCCAAACAAGATCTAGTTGAGGAAGAGAAGGTCTCTTTTGTCCAAGAGCTTGAAATGCCGATGCACATTAGAAGTTTCTGTTGTATTCTGTTGTATTCAAGCTTCCACATAGGCACGTCCCTGCGATCTTCTTCATTCTTGGCGGCAATGATCTCATCAACTATCTGTCTAGGTATGATTGTTTCAAGAGCTTCCTCATTCCAGATGTTGGGCTGGAAAAACTACTTGGCCAAAATGTTGCTAGGTTTGCGAGTTTGAACAAGCAATGAGTGCAAAGGACCAATGCTCAACCATTGATTCCACCCGAAAAGTATTTTACCTTCTTCAAGCTTTCAGTAAATATTATGTTGAAACACCTTTCTAATATCCAACAAATCTCTCCCGTTGGCAGAATCTTTAGGATTCTTAATTTTTGAGATGTCATTGGATCTAGGAAAATATTTAGCATTGAGATGGCATTACATTAGTTCGAGCACGTGATGAGGAGGGGCTCTGATGCTCCAGTGCGGAGGTGTGAAACACTGGGTTTTAGGCGGGGTAGGGGTAGGCCTAAGAAATATTAGAGGGAGGTGATTAGGCATGATATGGAGCACTTACAGCTTACGGAGGACATGACCCTTGATAGAAAGTTGTGGAGGACACGGATTAGGGTAGAGGGTTGGGGGTGGGAGCGCGTCGGTAACAGTAAGGGAGCATTCTTTATTTGTGTATGAAGTTTCTTGTTCGTGGTGTTGAGAGATGTCTATGGTTTTGATAGATAGTTTTTAGTATTATCTTGTAGCGGTAGTATTATCTTGTGGCTAGCAGTGTTAGTTTATTTTGCATACTGTACTAGTTTATATACATTTATGTTTTGTGTTTGTTATACCGCTATCGATCCTAAGCCGGGGGTCTATCGGAAACAACCTCTCTACTTCACCTGAGGTAGTGGTATGTTCTGTACACTCTACCCTCTCTAGACCCCACTATATGGGAATGCACTGGGTATATTGTTGTTGCTGTAAGAAATTTGGTCTATATAGATGGATCACTTCTGAATCTCCACCATCTTTTGGCACAAAAAACATTGCTTATGTCCTGAATTTTCTTGAAACCAAGACCTCCTTCCTCAGATGAATAACACATGTTATTTCATGAACTCTGGTGATAATTATTCTTTCCTTCTTTGGTAACCCAGAAGAAATTGGTTAGACACATTTCTATTTGATCAATAATGGTCTTTGGAGGGACCAGACCAACCATATTATAGAGGATTTGGGGTTGTAGAATGTGCTTAATGATAATGGTCCTCCCTCCTGCTGATAACATGTTGCCTTGCCATCCTACAGCTTCGTTTAGGGCTTTGGTTTCCATATCTGCAAAATAGGCAGTCAATTTCTTGCGAACGTACATAGGGCACCCCAAATAAGTGAAAGGAAGTCTGCATCTCTAAAACCAGTCCACCTTCTCAGCCTTCTTTTGGGTCTCCTATCAGAACATCCATAGGTGTAGAAGGTAGTTTTTTCCTTATTGATCTATTGTCCAGAAGATAGTTGATAGTTATTTAATTCCCTCATAATTATTTTGATTGATTTCTTATCCCCGGAGGTAAATAAAATCAGATCATCTACATAGCACATATGATTAATTTGAGGGCCCTTCTTGCTCATAACATAACCTTTATAGCTTGGAGAGTTATGAAGTTCGGTATGATTTTGTTAAAGCACCTCTGCAACAATAATAAAAAGAGCAGGGGAGAGTGCATCTCCTTGCTTAACACCACTTGATGAATCAAAGAAACCATATCTGGTACCATTTATAATAATGGAGTACCAGTTATGGGAGATAATCCTATAAATAAGGCCAGTGATTTCATCTGAGAATCCAAATTTTTTCATGGCATTGATGAGGAAAGTCCAGGATAACCGGTCATAAGCTTTTGACATATCGTGCTTATTAACAAGGTTTCCTGAACCATCTTGTTGCTTGATATTGTGTACCAATTCTTGGGCCAGAGAGACATCCTCTATGATGAGTCTACCTTTGACAAATCCTGCCTGATTCTTTGATATAATAATAGGGAGGAGAGTAGCAAACTTCCTGGCCAAGATCTTTGAGATGATTTTATTAGTGATTACTCGGGCTGATTGGTCTTAGTTGAGAGAACTTAGTAGGTGTTTTGACCTTTGGGATAAGGACAAGACATGAGTGAGTGAAGAATCTGTTCAAGCTAGCACCATTAAAGATAGAGCTTACATAATTGCAAATGTCTATCTTGATAGTATCCCAAGAATTCTGAAAAAGGAAACCATTATAACCCTCAGGGCCTGCAGCACTATCAACATTGATAGAGAAGACTGCATCCTTCACTTCTTCTTCTATAGGAAACTCTTGGATCATCAAATTGTGTTCCTCATTAATAACAACCTCTACATTTCTGAAAACTCTTTCCAGCTCATCAGTGTCTTCCTCAGTGAATATATTCGAGAAATGTTCAATTGCTGCCTTAGAGATATCACAAATTCCTTCGAGCCATTGACCATTTTTATTCTTAATCCTCAGGATTTGAGTTCTCCTCCATTGTTTGATCCTGCTATGAAATATTTGGAGTTTGTATGTCCCATTTCTGCCCATTTAATCCTTGCTTTTTGTTTAAGGATAGAGTGTTCTTGTTTGAGCCAGTAAATATAATCTAATCTGCCAGAGCTTTGTGCATTTTTTCTCTGTTAGTATCTGAGTTATTTTGTTCATTAAGCTCCTCCATAGCATTAGTGTGTTTTTTGATTTGCTTGACTTTCTCAAAAACTGTAACGCCCCGCAATTCGAGCTACAATATAGACCATGATTTCGATGCGTTGTTAATCCCGAAGCCATAAAATCCTATGCCAATACGGCATGTTAATTATCGTGTAGCATGTGAAATCCACTCAAGCTTGAATTTAGACCATAGAGGTCCTTCAACTCAAGGACGAGTCGAAACTATTTTGATCGACTAAGTTTTAGTGGACGTTGTAAAGTGTGTCAGCTTCCTTTGACCATAACTCTCTGTATATGTTGAATTAGGGAACCTACTATGTGTCAAATGATAGGTATTCGAGTTAGCTTTCCAACAATACCAATTTGGCTAAAATCCGACACCCGAGCAAGAAGTTATGACCTTTCAAAGTGATAAGCGACGCCTAATCAATCGCCCATAGCCACTGGAAAGCATAGGCGATAGCCTAGGCGGCGCCTATGTGAACATAGGCGATAGCCTAGGCGGCGCCTAGGCAATAGGATGGGCGGCGCCTATGTAAGGAATTCTAGTGATTTAAACACTCCGTGTTGAGGACAAAGTGGTCCTTTTCCACCCTTACTTAGCCCTAAAACACGAGATTTAGTTCCAAGGACCCCAAAATACATATTCTTTCATCAAAAGTGCTCAAGATTCTCCTTAGGGTTTCAAAAATAAAAACCCAAATAGTTCAAGATTTGACCGTAGGTTTTCAAAGATAATTACATATTCGAAATCACCAATCCGCAAGCTTCAAGAAACATCTATTATCCTTGGAAATAGAGGTACGTGGGGTTATCCAAAAATCTCATGGGTGTAGTTTTATGAACATGCATGCTTTTAAATGGGGGTTTTCAATCAAATGCTAATATCTTGCTTTCAATATGATTTCTAAGTCATTTTCTTTATGTCATGGGAATTGTTTGCCTATATACTTCAATGATTGAAACCATGCATATATGATTTGAGATTTTCCATGGAAGATAAATATGAATGATAAATTATTTTCAAATTCCCATGATAATGTTTCGATACTCCATATTATATTGTGATCAACAAAGGAGAGCATGATTTTGAAATAAATATTGTTCACCACTTGTAAATGATGAAGCACCTTGTTTTTTACATGATTATGCATATGTGGATGTGACATTGATGACTTGCAAGTCGGGTATGACGATACCCTTCAAAATACGATATGTGAATGAAAAAAAAAATGAAATTTGAATGCATTGATTTTACATGAGAAAGGTGGATGCTCGAAGAAGGAGTTTGAGACACAAGGGCTCATCGCTGGAATAACGTGTTTGCCGACACGGAATATTGGTACCAGGCTAAGCGATCTGTGTACTTGACTTCATGTCATTCCCAAATTGGGACTATAGGTAGGAGCCCGAGCTAAGTGATCTTGGGCACTACCATTGGGTCGAGACACCATGCTGTGTGGTCTTGAGTGTCTCTCCCTCACTTATACTCTAATCTCGGCGGCAACCGAGGTTTGACAGTTGGTGTAAATTATGTAGGGTATTCCACCTAGCTCAGCTTCATTTCATTACTGTTGAGAAAAACTATTGCATTACACCCATGTGCTTTCAAATGATTTGATACGAAATTGCTTTATAATGGCTCTCAACTATATTTTATAAAAATATTATGTTTTGCTTTAATATCTCTACGTGCCAGTACTTTTGTGCTGACCCCCTCCCCTCTCCAACCTCTCAGGTTCAGAGGCCCAGTCTAGGGGTCAAGAGAACCAGTAGATCATTCAGACAGAGTTGCAGAGACAAGTGGTGAGCCTTCTATGTTTCGGAAGGTCTTATGTCCTGCAGTCCTTTTATCTTATATTAGTTTTGGGTCTGCTGGGGGCCTTATCCCAGTTTTCAGATTGTTACTTGTTTCAGTCATGTAGTAGATATTTCGCAGACGATTTTCGAGATGTTGATTGAGATTGTGGGACATTATTCCCCATTATTGTTTTCATATGATTCTTGACCATGTTTCCGTTATATTGTGTTTCTTCCGCATTACTTTGATCATATGAATTAGGTGCTTGATTACCAGACAGATAGGGGGTGTTTTGGGCCTCCATGGTTCGAAATGCTCATCACGGCCAGGCCCTAGTTCGGTTCGTGACAAACTTGGTATCAAAGCCAGGTTCATGGTCCTAGGGTGTCTGTGAAATCGCGTCGGGTAGAGTCTTATTTATGGGTGTGTAGCGCGCCACACTTATAAGCAGGAGACTGCTAGGCGTTTAGGAAATGTTTCCCTTCTTTGTGATTTAGTTCGTGCTTCAGAGTCTGAACTGTCCCCTAATCAATGATCACTTGTGTTTCAGAAAACACAGTTATGCCTCCACGTCGTATCGTCGATCAGAATGCTTAGGCAGATGAGGTCCGTCCCACCCATGGGATGTGGACCCGTAATAGGGCTCACACTCCAGAATTTGTCCCTACTCCGGGAGTCCCTCCAGTACCGACCAGTTCACCTCGGGCTCCGCGGACTAATGTCAACCGTCCCCTAACTGCTCAGGGAGATATTTCAAATGCAGAATTCCGACGGTCTATTCATATGCTGACACAGTTGGTAGCCAACCAAGCTCAACGATCGAAAGATGTTGGGTCTGCATCTGTTACATCTGAGGCTACTAGAGTCGGACATTTCATGAAGATGAACCCACCTAAGTTCACTGGCACCAAGGTGGAGGAAGATCCACAGGAGTTCGTGGATGAGATGGAAAAGATCTTTAAGGTGATGCATGTGGATGAGGTTGAAGGGGTGGAGTTAGCAACTTATCAGCTCAAGGACGTTGCGAGTCAGTGGTATGCCGACTGGGAAGATGAAAAAGGTCAAAGTGCTGAGCCCACAGTTTGGGGCGAATTTGTGGAAGCTTTCCTCGATCGATTCTTTCCTCTGGAGTTGAGGGAGGCCAAAGTGGAAGAGTTTATGAATCTGAAGCAGGACAGTATGAGTGTCCAGGAGTACACTTTGAAGTTTAATAAACTAGCCCGCTATGCACCAAAGTTGACTAGTAATATGAGGGCCCGAATGAGGAAATTTGCATCTGGCCTTGCTGATGACCTGGTACTTGAGTGCCAGGGGGCTATGTTGAATAAGGAGTTAGACTTTGCTCGACTGACCGTTCATATACATCAAATGGAAGAGAAGAAGAAAAAGATTGCTGAATCTAAAGAGAAAAGACAGACAAGCTAAGAGAGCTAGATCTGCGGACCAGCACTAGAGTCAGCCGCAGAGTGGTAACTGGGGTAATAAGTGGTCGAAGAAGAAGTTTTGGAATAATGCACAGTCAGCAGCTAGCGCCCCAGCAACCAGACCACCGACAGACAGAAAAACTCAGAGTTTTCAGACTCCTCATGGGTCCAAAGCTCTAGGTACACAGTCTCAAGGCAGTGTGGCCCAGCAGCATCGTACTCGTCCGCGGTGTGAAGTTTGCGGAAGGAATCATCTAAGGAAGTGCTGGTTTGAGGGGAGATACTGCTATACTTGTGGCAAAGTGGGTCACCTTCAAAGAGATTGTCCATCTGCGGGAATAAATGCGGGGGGAGCTAAGTCCTAAGCCGCCTCCACAGCTCCTTTTCCTAAGGGTGTCCCTTCAGCTGTCGGAAGCGGTCGCAACCGGTTATATTCTTTGACTAACCGCTAGGAGGCGGAAGCTTCACCAGATGTTGTGACCGGTATGTTACAAATCTTTTCTCGTGATGTTTATGTATTGCTTGATCCCGAGTTTACTTTATCTTATGTAACCCCTTATGTGGCTGTTGGTTTCGGGTTTGAGCCCAAAGTTATTGTAGAACCCTTCTCTGTTTCTACTCCAGTAGGTGATTCTGTTGTTGCTAGAAGGGTATATAGAAATTGAGTCGTGTCTTTTCATAGTAGGGAAACTGTGGCAGACCTTATAGAATTGGATATGATAGATTTTGATGCCATCCTTGGGATGGACTGGCTCTATTCGTGTTATGCCACCCTTGATTGTAGAACCCGAAAGGTCATTTTTTCTTTCCCGAATGAGACACCAGTTGTTTGGGCAGGGAGTTCTGTGGAACCTAGAGGTCACTTTATCTCTCATCTTAGAGCCCGGAAGCTTATCTCCAAAGGTTGTATGTATCATCTAATCCGAGTAAAAGATTCAAAAGTTGGAAACCTTCCTCTGCAGTAATGAATTCCCAGAAGTCTTTCTCAAAGATCTCCCAGGGATACCCCCTGATAGGGAGATAAATTTTGGCATTGATGTGTTGCCAGACACTCGTCCTATTTCTATTCCGCCATATAGAATGCTCCCGCGGAACTAAAGGAGTTAAAGGAACAGCTTGCAGACCTCCTAGACAAAGGTTTTATTCGGCCTAGTGTTTCCCCATGGGGTGCACCCATGCACTTCGCGTGAAAGAAGGATGGGTCCTTTCGGATGTGCATAGACTACCGTCAGCTGAATAAGGTCATGATTAAAAATAAATATCCTCTTCCTAGGATTGACGACCTTTTTGACCAGCTTCAGGGTGCCAAGTGTTTTTAAAAAATAGACCTTCGTTCGGGTTATCATCAGTTGAAAGTTAGGGAGTCAGACATACCCAAGACAGTCTTCCGAACCCGATATGGTCACTACGAATTTCTAGTCATGTCCTTTGGGTTGAGTAACGCCGCTGCAGCCTTTATGGATCTTATGAATAGAGTGTTCCGTCAGTTTTTTGACTTGTTCGTCATTGTATTTATTGATGATATTCTGATCTATTCTAAGAGTAAAGAGGATCACGCCAATCACCTCCGAATTATCCTTCAGACCCTTAAGGATCATCAGCTGTATGCCAAATTTTCTAAGTGTGAATTCTGGTTAGACGCTATTGCCTTCCTAGGGCATATTGTGTCCAGCGACGGGATAAGAGTGGATCCCCAGAAAGTTAAAGCAGTGAGAAAATTTCCCAAGGCCCATGCCCACGACTCCAACCGATATTCGGAGCTTCTTGGGTTTGGTGGGGTATTACAGAAGGTTCGTAGAGAGTTTTTCTTCCATAGCTGCTTCGCTTACTAAACTTACTCAGAAAAAGATAAAGTTTGTGTGGTCTGACTTGTGCGAAAACAGTTTTGAGAAATTGAAGGACAAGCTGACTACTGCTCCTGTTTTGACCCTTCCCGAGGGTGTAGATGATTTTGTGGTTTATTGTGATGCGTCCTGTGTGGAACTTGGTTGTGTATTGATGCAGCGTGGTAAGGTGATAGCTTATGCATCTAGGCAGCTAAAGTTGCATGAGTGCAATTACCCCACTCATGACTTGGAGTTAGCAGCCGTGGTGTTTGCACTTAGAATCTGGAGGCACTATCTCTATGAAGTGCATGTTGATATTTATACTAACCATAAAAGTTTACAGTATGTTTTCTCACAGAAAGAATTGAACCTCAGGCAGAGGCGTTGGATGGAGCTTTTGAAAGACTATGATATGAGTCTGCATTATCATCTGGGCAAGGCAAATGTTGTAGCCGACGCCCTTAGCAGGTTGTCTATGGGCAGCCTTTCTTATGTAGAAGAAAGAAAGAAAGAGATGGTGAAGGATATTCACCGCCTTGCAAATCTGGGAGTGTGACTCTTAGATTCCGAAGATGGAGGGGTGATTGTTCATGAGTTAGCTAAGTCATCTCTTTGTGCTGAAGTTAAGGAGAAGCAGGTTGAAGATTCCATCTTGATGCAAATCAAGAAAGATGTGGGTCAACAAAAGGTTATGTCGTTTGAAATTGGTGGCAATGGTATTCTGAGATTTCAGGGTAGGTTGTGCGTTCCGAATGTCAATGGGATACGGGAAAGAATCCTTAATGAGGCGCACACTTCGAGGTATGTCGTTCACCCAGGCTCTACTAAGATATACCATGATCTGAAAACCTTGTATTGGTGGAATAACATGAAACGTGATGTAGCTGATTTTGTGCCCAAGTGTTTGAACTGTCAACAAGTGAAGGTAGAACACATGAGGCCAGGTGGTACTTTCCAAGAGATAGCCCTGCCTTTATGGAAGTGGGAGATGATAAATATGGACTTCATTACAGGACTTCCGAGATCCCGAAACCAGTATGATTCTATATGGGTGATTGTAGATCGGTTGACCAAGTCAGCACACTTTTTGTCTATGAGGACTAATTATTCGGGAGAGGTTTATGCTAAGATTTATATTGAGGAGATAGTTCGATTGCATGGGGCACCAGTGTCCATTATATCCGATAGAGGTACGCAGTTTTCATCTCAATTCTGGAGATCTTTTCAGAAGGGTTTAGGTACACAAGTGAATTTGAACACATCTTTCCACCCTCAGACGGATGGGCAAGCTGAGCGTACCATTCAGACCCTCGAAGATATGTTGAGGGCATGCGTCATTGATTTCAAAGGTAGTTGGGTAGATCACCTGCCACTGGTTGAATTTGCTTACAATAATAGTTACCATGCCAGCATCAAGATGGCCCCTTTTGAGGCTTTGTATGGGAGGAGATGTAGGTCTCCGATAGGATGGTATGAAGTGGGTGAGACTCAGTTGTATGGGCCTGATCTTGTTCATCAGGCGATGGAGAAAGTGAAGATCATTAGAGAACGACTCAGGATTGCTCAGAGTCGTCAGAAGTCCTATGCCGATGTTCGGAGAAGAGAATTAGAGTTTGAAATTGGTGATTGGGTGTTTCTCAAGGTTTCTCATATGAAAGGAGTTATGCGGTTTGGAAAAAAGGGTAAATTGAGCCCTCGTTATGTAGGGCCATATCAAATTTTGAAAAGGATTGGTATAGTTGCATATGAGTTAGAATTGCCTGCAAGTTTGGGTTCCGTTCATCCGGTATTCCATGTATTCCTGTTGAAGAAATGCATTGGAGATCACTCTATGGTATTGCCAGTAGAGGGTATCAAAGTGACAGACTCCTTGTCTTACGAAGAAGAGCCTGTTGAAATTTTAGATCGCCAAGTTCGAAAGCTGAGAAGCAAAGAGATAGCCTCAGTAAAGGTACTGTGGAAGAATCAGAAAGTCGAAGAAGCAACTTGGGAGTCAGAAGATGACATGAGAATTAGATATCCCAATTTGTTTGCTTCGATGAAGGAGGACACAAAAGGTACTATTCCTATCTTATCTTTCTTAGTCCTTTATTATGCTTGAAATCATGTTTGTCTGTGTCCCGCATCATCATTCGGGGACGAATATCCTAAGGGGGGGATAATGTAACGCCTCGCAATTCGAGCTACAATATAGACCATGATTTCGATGCATTGTTAATCCCGAAGCCATAAAATCCTATGCCAATACGGCATGTTAATTATCGTGTAGCATGTGAAATCCACTCAAGCTTGAATTTAGACCATAGAGGTCCTTCAACTCAAGGATGAGTCGAAACTATTTTGATCGACTAAGTTTTAGTGGACGTTGTAAAGTGTATCAGCTTCGTTCGACCATAACTCTTTGTATATGTCGAATTAGGGAACCTACTATGTGTCAAATGATAGGTATTCGAGTTAGCTTTCCAACGATACCAATTTGGCTAAAATCCGACACCCGAGCAAGAAGTTATGACCTTTCAAAGTGATAAGCGACGCCTAACCAATCGCCCATGGCCACTGGAAAGCATAGGTGATAGCCTAGGCGGCGCCTATGTGAACATAGGCAATGGGATGGGCGGCGCCTATGTAAGGAATTCTAGTGATTTAAACACTCCGTGTTGAGGACAAAGTGGTCCTTTTCCACCCTTACTTAGCCCTAAAACACGAGATTTAGTTCCAAGGACCCCAAAATACATATTCTTTCATCAAAAGTGCTCAAGATTCTCCTTAGGGTTTCAAAAATAAAAATCCAAATAGTTCAAGATTTGACCGTAGGTTTTCAAAGATAATTACATATTCGAAATCACCAATCCGCAAGCTTCAAGAAACATCTATTATTCTTGGAAATAGAGGTACGTGGGGTTATCCAAAAATCTCATGGGTGTAGTTTTATGAACATGCATGCTTTTAAATGGGGGTTTTCAATCAAATGCTAATATCTTGCTTTCAATATGATTTCTAAGTCATTTTCTTTATGTCATGGGAATTGTTTGCCTATATACTTCAATGGTTGAAACCATGTATATATGATTTGAGATTTTCCATAGAAGTTGATAAATATGAATACAACAACAACAATAACAACAAACCCAGTGTATTCCCACCTGGTGGGGTCTGGGGGGTAAGATGTACGCAGTCCATACCTCTACCTCTAAAGAAGTAGAAAGGCTGTTTCCGATAGACCCCCGGCTCAAGACACAAGATACCACACAAATACAAAGTAAAACACCGAACAAGGTTACAAGATTACATAACATAACATGCATAACATAAATACGGCATAAATACGGCAGCCATAAGTAAAAGAAAAAGAAAACAGAAAACGAAAACAGAAAACATAAAGAAAACAGAGGAAAGCACCCAGATTCGTACTAAAACAAGGAACAAGGAACACGGAATCATAACCAGGATACTACCCCAACAAGTAATTCCCTACACTAGCGACCCAAACTGGCCCTAGTCCTCTACCCTAATTCGCGCCCTCCAGACCTTCCTATTTAGGGTCATGTTCTCGGTGAGCTGTAACTGCTCCATGTCCCGCCTAATCACCTCACCCCAGTACTTCTTCGGCCTACCCCTACCCCGCCTAAAATCATCCAACGCTAGCCTCTCACACCTACGAACCGGGGCATCCATGCCCCTCCTCTTCACGTGTCCGAACCAGCTCAATCGGACTTCCCGCATCTTGCACTCCATCGGGGTCACACCAACCTTCTCCCTGATAGTCTCATTCCGGACTCTATCCCCTCTAGTCAGCCCATACATCCAGCGCAACATCCGCATCTCTGCCATCTTCATTTTTTGGATGTGGGAATTCTTAACTGGCCAACATTCCGCTCCATACAACATCGCCGGACGGACTACCACCCTGTAGAATTTGCCTTTAAGCTTGGACGACACCTTCTTATCACATAACACCCCCGACGCGAGCTTCCACTTCATCCATCCCGCCCCAATACGGTGCGAGACATCCTCGTCAATCTCACCGTTACCCTGGATCGCGGACCCGAGATACTTGAAACTATCCCTCTTACATACCACCTGTGATTCCAGCTTCACTATCACCTCATCCTCCATCCTTACGTCATTAAACTTGCATTCCAAATACTCTGTCTTGCTTCTGCTCAACCTGAACCCTTTAGACTCAAGGGTTTGTCTCCACTCCTCTAATTATCATTCACGCCCCCTCGAGTCTCATCAATCAGAATTATATTGTCCGCAAAAAGCATACACCACGGCACCTCCCCTTGAATACGCCGCGTCAACACATCCATCACCAAAGCAAACAAAAAGGGACTAAGAGTAGATCCCTGATGCAATCCTGTCAAGACGGTGAAATGCTCTGAGTCTCCTCCCGCCGTCCTCACCTTAGTTTTTGCTCCCTCATACATGTCCTTAATTGCTCTGATATATGCCTGCGGGACTCCACTCACCTCCAAGCACCTCCAAAGCACCTCCCTGGGGACTTTATCGTATGCCTTCTCCAGGTCGATAAACACCATGTGCAGGTCCTTCTTCCTTTCCCTGTACTGTTCCACCAGCCTCCGTATCAGGTGAATTTGAAATAAATATTGTTCACCACTTGTAAATGATGAAGCACCTTGTTTTTAACATGATTATGCATATGTGGATGTGACATTGATGACTTGCAAGTCGGGTATGACGATACCCTTCAAAATACGATATGTGAATGAAAAAAAAAATGAAATTTGAATGCATTGATTTTACATAAGAAAGGTGGATGCCCAAAGAAGGCGTTTGAGACACAAGGGCTCATCGCTGGAATAACGTATTTGCCGACACGGAATATTGGTACCAGGCTAAGCGATCTGTGTACTTGAGTCT
Source organism: Capsicum baccatum var. pendulum (assembly GCA_030864225.1). Taxonomy (NCBI): domain Eukaryota; kingdom Viridiplantae; phylum Streptophyta; class Magnoliopsida; order Solanales; family Solanaceae; genus Capsicum; species Capsicum baccatum. Next base: position 217,727,817 of record CM061556.1, on the reverse strand, counting down.
GCTGGGGGCCTTGTCCCAGTTTTCAGATAGTTACTTGTTTCAGTCATGTAGTTGATATTTCGCAGACGATTTTCGAGATGTTGATTAAGATTGTGGGACATTATTCCCCATTATTGTTTTCATATGATTCTTGACCATGTTTCCGTTATATTGTGTTTCTTCCGCATTACTTTGATCATATGAATTAGGTGCATGATTACCAGACAAATAGGGGTGTTTTGGGCCTCCATGGTTCGAAATGCTCGTCACGGCCAGGCCCTGGTTCGGGTCGTGACAAAAACATTACCGATGGTATGTCTAGACCAATAGCTCAAATTCTTGGACAGATTACAGCTCCTTGTAATCCGGTTGTTGTGTCCAGGAGTTGGGAAATTTGAAGTACTTGGTGATCACTTGATTACTGTTGTAATTCCTCATGAGTAGAACATTATGGTCTGAACAAATTTTGGCCTTATGACCCACTCTAGTGTTTTGAAAGTGGTCCAACCATTGTTCATTCGTGAGAACTCTATGTTGCCTTTCATTGATTCTTTTCCTTTTCCTCCTTCCATTACACCATGTGAATCCATTACCTGTGTACCCTGCATCATGAAGGTCACACGCGTCAATACAATTAAGGAAGTCAAGGCTCTTGCACAACCTATGTTGCTTCCCCCCTTTCTTTTCCTCAGGAGACAGAATAGAGTTAAAATCTCCAAAAACTGCCCATGGACCATGGATAAGATCACTCATGTCTCCAAGATTTTTTCACAGATTCTTCCTCCTGGTTATTGTAGATTTGGCATAAACTGCAGTAATCCGGAAAATTAATGCTCCTTGTATTGTTACACTTAAGGTGTCTCCTGTCCTGAGCCGGGGGTCTATCGGAAACAGCCTTTCTACTTCTTTGGAGGTAGAGGTATGGACTGCGTACATCTTACCCCCCCCCCCTCCCCCACCCCCCACCCCCCCGACCACACTAGGTGGGAATACACTGGGTTTGTTGTTGTTGTTGTTGTATTGTTTCACTTAAGGGTGATTTCCTGCTTCTTGTTGGAAATTACTTCACACTCGAAGGCATCCTTCTAGAAGATCCAAATTTTACTATTAACGTTGTGTCAGGCATGATCCATATCAAGTATGACTTTGAAGTCTTCTAGCTGATCACTGTCAAGAAAAGGTTCTTGGAGAGCCACAATCTCAACCTTATGAGTGTAGATTAATTTGATCAATCTTTCTGTAGCCCCTTTGGACTTCATCCCCCTTATACTCCAAATTATGATAGTCATCATAAAGAGGTTGTAAAGGTGGCTTTATTATGAGAGTATCCAGGCAGTCTTGATTGACCTCTTTTTACTTTCTTCTGTTTGTGAATGTTTTTCCTTGGTGAGAAACCTTGGTTGTTGATAATCTCATTAGTTTCTTTGCTGACAGGATCCAATGCTTTTTGCCTTGTAGGAACAAAAGCTTCAATGAGACTGTCTGCAACCTCTTCATCAGAAGAATAGTTCTTTTCCTCATTGTCTGATACCTTTTCACTTGTGTTCTCTGCTTCTCCCATTTTATTGTTCGGATTGCTGCATTTGCGTACCTGTCCTTGTTGCATGTCTATTGATCTCAAGTCGACTACCAATTCACCATGGAGGTCAGGAATGTCATTAGTTGGCTTTAGGAAGTTATTAGTAGGCAATTGTCTCAAAGTGTTCCTTGTCTTCTTTCGGATTATGTTGTTCTGATGCTCCCTGAATTGCGAATTATTTTTAATTTCCATGTCCTCTTGTACCTTACTGATTTTCTCATGTGCTTCATCATGGATTGGGTCTGTAGAGGTCCCAATGTGTTCCTTTTGCAGATCACTTGCCCGTTTCTTTGGAGCATCTGTGAACTTGTTGCCTTGATGTTCCGGTGCGATATCTGCCTTATCTGTGTTGTTTTCTTTTCCTTTCGGCTCTTTGAACTTGCTAGTATTCATGACCTGTGGTTGTTTATAAGCTGTCTTTTTTTCTTTCTATTCTTCACTTCTATGAAACCTTTTTCTGCGTCTTTCTCATCTGTTGGTTGTTTATATGATGTATTTTCTTTTTCTTTCTATTCTTCACTTCTATGAAACTTTTTTCCGCGTCTTTCTCGTCTGTTTCAATATCATTTCTCCCTTGTTGTTCTGTTTGTCAACTGAATTTCCTTTGTGTTGATCTTCATGAGTCCCTTTTCTCTCCGTCGTTTTCTAATTCTCTGACCTCACTTCATTTTGCTTCTTCTTTACATCTAGCAAGGTCATGGCCTTGCATTTTTAAGATTTACAAAAGGCCGACACCCTTTCATACTCTAATTTCTGGTCATAACCTTTCCTTCCAGCCCCCTCACCTTCAAGATCTACCCAAACACAGTCTGTTAAAGGCTTCATTAGATCAATTTCCACTCTTACTTTAGCCAAATGAGGTCTGGATTTTCCTATAGTAGACACATCTTCTTTGAGCAGAGTGCCCGCAATTGATAAAATTTGTTTTAGATATTCCCATTCGAAAAAGATGGAATTTTAATTCAGGCAATAAGGCCCACCTGGTGCAAGGGAAGATTCCTCATTGGGGTTGAAGTCCGGAGTCCATTTTAACATGGAAATAAGACCCACACTGGTGCAAGGGAAAATTCCTCATTGGGGTCGAAGTCCGGAGATTATTTAAACATTCTCATCAAAGACCCATCAATGTCCATAAAGCGTTTATTAAACAGAGTTGAAATCTATTTCATCAGTAAAATTAAGAAACACATGTCTGTAGTCATAAGCTCCAATCCTGACCTTGCCCTTTAATAGAGTTTGTTCAAAGAATTTTGGTTGGATAAGCTCAATTCTGGGCCTCCCCATCGTGTATTTGCTGACCAGAATTAATTTGCATTCCTCCGCCATTACACCATAACAGTCAGTAGCTTTGAAGATCACAGCTGGTTTACCATTGTGGGTTGTGTGTTTGGCTATCACTAGATTTGTTAGTGGAGAATTTTAAGTACAGGCTCCATTGAAAGCTTGAAAATATGAGGGTTTCTGGGTGCTGCTGCTATTATCGTTAATTGGAGTTGGTGGGGGATCCTTAGGCTGAGTGATACGCGCCATTTTCTTTGCCGAAGATAGCTCCATGGTGGTGTCGCGTGAACTCACACAGTGATGGAGATAGCTTTTAAGCCGTTTGAAGTTAATATGGAGAGAGGAAAAAATTACTGTTGAAAATTGGAGCTATATTTGACAGTGAATACAAATGGTGTTATTTTTGAGTAATTTGGAGTGAAAATAAGTGAAAACAACTTTTTGTTCTTTCTCAATTTTCTTGAAAATTCTGGAATTCAACTTCAAGTTGAATTTCAATTTTTCCGGAATTTTATGACCAAACATGTTTTCCAGAGTTCTAACTCCAGAAAAAAGTGAAAACTTTTCATTGTGAAATGCCCTCTTAGCTGGGATTAGTTATGGTGGGATTATTTCTTACCCACTGTTTGGTTTGGTGTATTAATGATATTTCTGTCTTTAACCATGCTTATCCTTGTATTAATAACCATTTATTGTAAACATTATGGTTTGGCATGTATCAGTTATACTCTGTATAATATTGAATAGCGTGCATGTATTAGTTATGCATAATGCTGAACTACCAAACAATGGATTAAATAATATAATGACTAATACATGTATTGGTTTCTCTACTACATCCTACTAAACGACCTCTATGGGGTTACGTTACCCGCCACAACAAGTAATAAATCTAGCTCAGTAACCTAATAGACAAAGTAAATAACATATACACTGACATGAGATGACGTCGCCCGTTGGTGTATAAAAGTTGAATTCCTTGTAGATGAACCATTACTTTAGAGCTGCCATGTGGTTTAGGAAATTGTCTTTTTGGGATGTTCAGTTGTTTTAACTAAAGATTGGAATTATACGCTGGTGTCAATTTTGTCAAGTACTAGTTTCCGTATGGGGCTGAATAGCAGAATAAGAATGCTGTCTGGAGAGCATAACCTTGGACATCTCCAAAGTAATTTCATCTCTAGTTCACCTGGTTTAAATTGTCATTTTTTGTTTTTGGTCTGATTGTCTGAAAATTGTGAATGATGAAACAAGTTCTATGATGATTCTGTAAAGACATATGGATCTACAGGTGCACAATGTGCTTGAAATTTGCTATAGGTGGTGTTGGAAAGCCTGAGGTTTTTTGGTTGGTGGTTTTGCTTCAGGTGTAGGTATGGTGACTCCCCTTGGATGTGGAGTGAAAACCACATGGAAGAGGCTAATAGAAGGGGAGTGTGGTGTAAGAGCAATATCTCCTGATGATTTGAAGATGAATGGTTTTGACCCAGAAGTTATGTCGTATACATTTGATCAGTTGACATCCAAAGTTGCTGCAATTGTGCCCTGTGGTTCTGGATCAGGTGAATTCGACGAGCAGTTGTGGCTAAACTCTAAGGTACCGCCCAACCTTCAATGTCTATATTAATCTTTGTTGTATGAGTAGAAATGTTCTGGGACGAGGTCATCTACTGAAAAGGTAAAATGACACTTTTTTTCTTTGATAACTGTGGTGTCCAGGCCAGCTTGCGCGCACCTCGACTAAATCCACGGGATACCTGTCACCTCCCACCAGCAACAGGTACCAAGTAACTCTGTCCACCAAGGCTAGAATAGATGGGAAGAAAACACCTAGTGTTTGTCTCTGCTAGGAATTGAACCTGAGACCTCATGGTGCTCATCCCAACTTCATTGAACCACTAGGTCACACCCTTGGGTGCTAAAATAACACTTTTTCTAAAGTCATCATTAGCTCATGCACTTCCTCTACGTTGTCCTAATGTCTTGTACCTTGTGCCTCACTCCTCCATCAACCCACTCTTTACTCCTAACAACCTCTGCTATCGTATCATGGCTGTGTTAGATTCTCAACCCACTGCCTCTATCCAAGAATACACTTCATTGTTACACAAATTATTAACGTTTAGGGCTCGTTTGGTACGAGGGGTAAGGGATAACTAAACCCAAAGTTAATTTTAGGTTGAGTTTATCCTATGTTTGGTTGGAGTACAATCGTGAGATAAGTTATTCCGGAATTAGTTATCTCGGGATTGTAGTGTTATTTTTATCCCACATTAAAGATGGAATAACAATTTCTGGATAATCCAGGGATAACTTGATTCCCAACCAAACGAGCCATTAGTTTTGGAACTCTTTACAACTAAATGATGCAGGACATGTTTTAGATCCACTTTATCAGATAAAAGGTTTTAAAAAGGACCTCTTTAGGAATACAAATAAAAAAAGTTGTCTTTGTTGGAGAATCTTCAGCTTGGAAGACAAGCACATGAAACGAAAATTAATTTGTGGCAGCCTTTCGTCCTATGTTATGTGACCTTTAAATGGTCTTTAATTTATGCCACGATATAGACGATTTTGTTTACTTTCTCAAAAAAATAGTCGATTCTGTTTAAAAATGTGTCATCATATAAACGATTTAGGAAAAGGTTACATTCACTTAAAAGTCTGTTGCTTTCAATATAAATCATAGAATAGAACATTTTAGAACTACTAGTAGGAATTGATGCAACGTGTCATACATTATGTAGTTTGATGATGCATGCTTTCCATAAAGCATCATGAGTAGTCATTATTTTTTGTTTGGTAATTGGCAGATTAGCAAATACCAGTGATTGTTGATGGAAGAAGAACCCTTTGAGATTAAACTTTGTTGTTGTGGAAACATACAAATACAGTAGGTATGCTAAAATTAGTGATATATCACTTCATACTGGCTACCAGAAGTTTTCCCCTAAGACTAGATAATGGTATACAATAGTTGAAAGAGGTCGCTACGACAGCGGTGTTAAAATGAAACAATTGGTGCTTTAATTTCATTATCTCTCTACCCTTCTGTCTCTTCATGGGGAGAAAGGGAAAAAGATTCCAGAGATTATTGTGAGTGACAAATTTTTCAGCAATGCTGCTTTTGCATGACGACTCACATTGGTCCCATAATTGCCTTGTGATACCTACCTTTGACAGGAGCATAGATCAATTGCAAGATTTATAGGATATGCATTATGTGCTGCTGCTGAAGCTCTTAAAGATGCTAATTGGATGCCCAATGAGCAGGATGGAAAGGAACATACGGTATTACCTATTTTTTCCTGATGTTAGAATATCATTCTTTTTGCTTTTCATTGGTATCTAAGAGGAAACTATATCAGGGTGTCTCCTTAGGTGCTGGAACTGGAAGTATTAGTGACATATTGGAAGCGTCCAGAATGATCTGTGAAAAGGTTGGTTTGTAGCTGTATCTTGCTGAGTATGATGCAATAGTGAGACCATACCATCAAAAAAAGGAAAAAGTAGTTAACAATGTTGTCATTTTCTAGTGGTAGCTGCTACTAAATTGCTGTGAATTACCCATGAATATATAGATAGTGCAATTACTACTGAGACATCTACTTTCTGATGCCAGAATATACGCAGGCTTAGTCCATTTTTCATCCCACGGATATTGATCAACATGGCTTCTGGTCATATAAGCATGAAGTACGGATTTCAGGTATGTAATTGTATTGTGGAAATGTATGAAAATTGTATAGATCCAAATTAATAGAAGTTCACAAAGCTTGGAATCAGTAACTTATTAGGAAAGGGAAAGGGAATTTTTTTTCTTAAAAAGGAAAAAGCTTGATTATAAGAATCTGGTTTAATTCTTTGTTATAGGCTTGGTTATTAGGACCTACAAGTTCTTTGTTATTCATTTATTGCCTTATACGTTGATCATCAGCTAAGTGATTATTTCATCTGACCTTATAATTGGAAAGCAGAAAAACAAACGGATGTTCTGTCGGATTGCCACGGAGTTTAAGAAATTAATTTGACTTCTAAATTGTGTTCATAGTAGTGAAAAAAATACTAAAGAAATCACTGAGAAATAAAATTGATAGATAAAATATCACATTAAGCGTCATTTTGAAATCTTGAAAATTGTGACAGCTATACAGAATGAAATCATGAGAGAGCTGTTATGAGTCTTCTGATAAGGGGCACTTCCCCCTTTTTGCACCAAGTTCCTCAGTTGACAATGTTCAAGTGAGGTCTTGTGGTCCTTTAAACAGCTCTTTTGAGTTCTGACGTGATCTTCTATGTAGCCTCAGAAATGACTCTAAATCTGTAATTTGTTGAATTTAGTTTAAACTAACCAGAAAATCACTGTCGAAAGCTGAGGACTGCAGAGTAGTAGCTAATGTTATTCTGGTCGTCATCCCAACTTTAAGCAAAACATGAGATACTGCTCCTTGTTATTGCTGAAAGTGTCGCTTTCTAGATCTCAAGTTTAGTGTTATAAATAAATCAAGTCAAAGGGCTTAGGAGAAAGGATGCATAAAAGTAGGTAGCACATGATGTAGCTCGTATGTACAATTCTGGATATTGGTGTTCTGTTGGGTTAATCTTGTATTCTTTGAAGAGTAATCTATTACATATATGCCAAAACCAAATCAAGATATACGTCTGTGATGCTTATGGATGCACTAGTTATTCACAAAGATTGATTTGTGACATTTCATTTCATATGAAGCTTTCATGTGATAATTGATATCTAAGCTATGTGTTTATGTTGGTTTCAGGGAATTTTTTTTTTTCATGGGAGGCCCTAACATATTGGAATTGTACTTATCTTGTTTGGGTGATAATTCCTAGAATAATTTAAACTGGAAATGTATAAAGTGATGTCACTTTATCTGCTCGCCAACCCATGGCTGATTCACCATGTGTTAAATGCCAATTGCCAAACGGTATATTCATTGTACTAGTAAGACTGTCACGTCCCAGAATAATCCCTAGACGTGACTGGCTCCCGCTAACACCACCTGTCGGGAGAACCAATCTTCCTTACACTTTACCAGTTAATAAGCACTAAAATAAGATATGTTCAACTCCAACGCATACAATAAATAACGAATAATCATTCACAAAAAAATTCATAATCAAACTATAAATTCAACAATCACTCGAGAACTAAATCTTTGTCTCAAATCCCACACTAAGACATGGAGCATCTAAAATAGAGTTACATGAGTTCAATCTTCAGGCATGCAAACCCAATGAAAAGAAACATAAACTAGATAGTCAAAGCTGAAACGAAAGCCTCCACGAACAAAATGTGAAGGCTCACCTTAGCAATAGAATCCTTACGAAGGAATCGTCACCCACTAGTTTCACCTTGCTCGGTAGTATCTGCAGACATGTAAGTAAGGAGTGAGCTATGTCTAAATATAACTCAGTAAGATCATTGGCTCGCTACTTTAAGTACTCTTGGGACAAGTATTAGAAAATACAACAACACCAATAACATAAAATTACTACACAGGAATTATATCATAATAAGGTAACCTACGAGGACTAACAATCCTTCATCAAGAACCATATACCTTAGTACAATTCATACAAATCACTTATCATAATTTGTAATTAAAGTATTTAGCCAACACCAGGAGTTTCGGGCAACATACATAATGCGCCAACTATATCAGGAGTATACACAATACTCAGGGAAGCATACACAATGCTCAAGGGAAGCATACACAATGCCCCAATAGAATTAAAAAGCATGCACAATGCCCCAATGATTTAAGGAGCATACACAATGCCTCAATCTCACAGTACACAATCATATCACATCACGAAATAATTTATAACGGAAGAATTAGTATTCTTAAACATAAAGTATATGCGGATGGCCTTGAAGACCGTTGATTCTGCCAAGCACACGCTCGTCCCAACACATGGACCGGACTGATAAAAATATATTTTAAAAAACAAATTTGAAAAGCAAGCACCTAAAGCTTAAAGTCTTACTTACCTCGCTAAGGACAAGTTTCCCAACCTTGCAATTCGTAGAACACCAATCACTAGCCTCCAATGACTTCAATCTATGCAAAAATATTAAATATCAATATCAATTATGCTATTCGGGGTCAAGTCCCAATATTCCTAACATTTATGCTTAAAGTTAATCCTTAATATCTCACACTGTAAATCATGAATGAAGGATAATCTAACAAGGAAAAGCTGCCAAAACAAAACTTTCAAAATGCTGGCCAATAATTTCTGACCCTTAATGTCAATAATTTCCCTCATTCCGATCCAATCATTGCCTCATCATATTATTTCCTATTTGACAATTTGCTTAAAAGGATGGGAATAGAAAATTGAAACATCATCTGTGAGGAAAAATTGGTTTGTGGACGAAGGAACATACACTGCTTCCTTTTTTTTTTTTTTTTTTTCCACTGCCTATTCAACATTACTCAATATTAATTCCTTCACTTTAGCAACAGATAACTACCCACGCTATCTCCGATTTTGAATGACCAACTGATAACTATTAGAAAGAAATTACCACCTCTTGCTGTACAGACCCGACGCAATACGAAAATATGCCATCATAATGAATTCGTGAGGTCATTACCTGAAGGTTAAAATCACTTGAAACTGCAGCAAAAGTTCTCTAAGCCACCCCTTGAAGTTCACCCAAAATAACACAATAGTTCACCTTTTTTTTGTTTCAACAGTTAAAGGATCAATTGCCCTAATATACTGCTCCTTTTCCGTTTCTTTTTAGTCGTGAAACTGAAACAAGGGAGTGGGTGTGGCCCCCTCATTTTAAATTCTCTTAATTAATATTAATAATATGGCCAAATTACCCATTTACCCCTCATTAAAAGTCTGGGTTATTACAAAGACCATATGATATCTTTGGCTATGGAAATAAGGATAAAATTAAGAAATAGCTTTTGCTCTGTAAGGTAAGAATTTGAGCTAACATGGGTTTATGAGACCCAATATTGTCTATGATAATAAATGTACCTTGCGCACAACCTCATAATCTAGCTCATGGGGCGAGAATTGCCCAATGCTACAAGGAGACAACAATCAATTTCCTCTACAACTGTAGGCACTCTACACCCCCTACACCTTGAATGGACATTTGGATCATGGACAACATGTGTCCATAACATGAGAATCCAAGCTCTTGTTTCATGACATGAAATGGACTTTGGGTCTCACTCAACCCTAAAAGCTAGCTCATGATTTGAGGATTATCCCAGACCATATAAGGAGACATCAACCCATTTCCTCCACCTATGTGGGGCTGTTATGGCCCCGAGTTCTGGATTGAGTGGCTGGATGATTAATTTGGAAGTCAGGCCTAACATTATGGTCTAAGCCCTTGTTTTTGTTTCAAGACTTGCCTATGATTGCTGAATTTTGCAGTTCATTCAAGGCAATTGCAAACCTGAGAACTTGTTTGAGAAAGCCTCGACTCTCTTGATAAAATCCAACTTGCTTTATTAATAATGTCAACTCTCTTAAATAGATGTTTAAGTAGCAAAAAGTCCTAACAAACTAGAAATAGAGAAAGTCCTATAAAACTGAATTAACAAGAGTCCTAATCCACCCAGGGAAGTTCTATTCTACTAACAAAATAATTCAGAAAAAATTAATCACTATCTGTCCTATTAATCCTATTAATTCTTGCGTCTGGAATATTGTTTCCCTACAAAAGCATCAATAACATTAACCCCTTCCAGGAGGAAAAGCTTATACTCAAGCTTGAAGTTTGGAAAGGCAGATTTGAATTGATGCACTATCTCGGTATCTCCCAAGTGGAGTCTTCAACAGATAGGACGCATCACTGCACCAGAATTTCCCAACTACCATAATTTAGATGCGATTTGAGCACAGAGCAAGGGGTGGGAACAACATGTCCTCCTTCAACTGGTGGAAGAGTAGGTGGCGTTGTAGGTACCTTACCCTTGAATGGCTTAAGTGACATGAAACACATCATAAAGTTTGCACCCTGCAGGCAAACCAAGCTGATAATCAACATAACTGATGCACTTCAAGCCTGCAAAAGGAACATAATATTTTGATGAAAGCTTATGATGGATGCGACTAGCCAAAGTTTTTTGGCTATATGGATGTAGGCGTAACCCGACATAAGATCTTGGAGAAAATTCTACATCGCGCCGCCCCTTATCATAAACTGTTTTTATTTTGTGTTGTGCCTGTTGGAGCTTAGCTCGAAAATCCTGTAAGGAAACATCTCGATTAATTAATGCTCGGTCTACCGCATCAACTCAAAATGAACCAACCATGTAGGATTGCAACCGAGGAGGCTCACGACTGTAAACAACTTCATATTGGGATGCCCGAAGTGCTGAATGGTAAGAAGCATTGTAGCAAATTCAGGCCAGGAATCCAGTTTGTCCATTTCGTAGGATGATCACCCACCAAGCATCACAAATACATCTCTATCGTGCGATTAACATCCTCAGTTTGACCGTCCGATTGTGGATGATAAGCAGAGGAGAAGTTTAATTTAGTCTCACATAAACGAAACAATTCTTTCCGGAACGTATTAGTGAAGAGGCATCTCGATCACTGACAATTGATTCTGGTATCCCATGTAAACGAACAATGTTATCAAAGAAAATCTTTGCTATAGAAGTTGCGTTATATGGATGAGCAAGGGAGATAAATGTGCATATTTAGAGAATTTGACCACAACCACCAATAACATTGTTTTTTTTTAAACTGGTAATTGTATTCTTTAGCATTAAGCGCTATGCTGGCCACCTTCAAAATGTTTACAGAAAGAAAAAAAATTACTTACAGAGAACCTATAAGGTCCATTAATTGGATTTGCTCTTCTACACTCTGTTCTTTACACCAAAAACCTAGAGAAGTAATAACTTTCCACTTAATTTTCTGAATAGTGGATTCTTTTCCTTCAAAGATCCTCTGGTTCCTCTCCTTCCAAATGGTCCACCAGATGCAAGCTGTGACTGTCCTCCACCATCTTTTTTGGCTCTTGCTTCCTCCTTTTCTGATCCAGTAGCTAAGCAAGTCTGCAGTATGCTCAGGCATGATCCAATTAATTCCAGCAATGGAAGTGAACATTGTCCAAACTTGTGATGTTATTTTGCAATGCAAGAAGAGATGTTTGTTGGTTTCTAGTGCCTCTTTACACAAACGGCATCTAGATGCTATGTTGAACCCCATCTTTTGTAATGCCTCATGTGTCAAGCATGCTTTCCTAACTACTAGCCAAGTAAATCACTTTACTTTAGTAGGGGCTACGCTCTTCCAAATAGCATTCCAAGGTCCAGTTGATCTGCCCGCAGCTTCATTCAATCCCCTCTTGTATACCCTGTTAATAGTGAAAATTCCATCATTGTGGTGCTTCCAAATGAGACTGTCCCGATCTAAATTAGTGCCAGGGAAGTCTCCTATTAAATTTAGAAGATCAGCTACCCATGGTATTTCCCAATCATTTAGGAATCTTCTGAAGGTCAGGTTTCACCTTGAGGAGTCCACACTTCCTGTAGTCTGCAATTTGGATTCAAGCTTATTTGGAGAGATCCATGACCACTCCAGTCCTCCTTCCAAAAAAGTACCACGTCTCCCCTGCCAGCTCAAGCTTTAGTGTGAGTATTGAAAGTCAATCAGAGATTCCTGATTGACTTCCAACCCCTAACCCCATAGTATTAGTCACCTTATTAGTGCACTACTGCCTTTCTAGACCATATTTATGTAGAATAATCTCCTTCCACAACGAAGGTTCTTGGTTAAATCTCGATAGCCATTTCAAAAGCAAACTCTTATTATGAAGTTTTAGGTTTCTCACTCCCACACCTCCAAAACTCTTACTTTGCTGAACTGTGCTCTAATTCACTAGGTTGAAGCTTTTCTCAATTTTGTTTCCTTGCCACAAGAAATCCCTCAACTTGTTTAAAATTTTCACCACCTCACCAGGGATGGGAAATATACTCTATCTCCTAGGGAGAGATACTGTGAGTTCCAAAGAGCTAGGTTTTTTTTTTCTGTTTTTTCTATTATTCCGTTGCAAATACTCAGCTTTGTGTTTATCACCCAAAGGCATTCCCAAATAAGTAGTGGGCAACTCCTCTGTCCTGCACCTCAAAATATCTGCAAAAGCTTGAATTTGTTGCACCTCTTTGACCGGAAAAATGTTGCTTTTTCTCCAGTTGACCTTCAACCCAGAGCAGGCTTCAAATACAACCAGAATCACTCTAAGGAAACAAATTTTTTCTTCTTCATTTATTTATTATTTTCAGACGACTTACAATTAAGCGATAAGTCACCTCCTCCAATAAGTCACCGACGCCGGAGCAGCAGCACCGACGCCGGCGATAACCAGCAGCAACACCGACGCCGTCACTCCGTCCGACCATCGACGGCCGTCACTCCGTCCGACCGTCAGCCACCAGATCCCGTCGTCAGTGACCAGCTCCGGCCGCGGCGCGTCGGCCAGACCCGGCGGTCATCCCGTCTCCTCCTTTCCTCCTCTCTCTCTCTCTCCGGTCAACGACGGCAGTCAGCCCGTCGCCAACCTTCACGCCGTTCGTCGGCCGAGAATCGGCCAGATCTCTGCCGCAACGCGTCAGTCAGCCGACCAGCTTGTCGTTTCACCGTCACCGTGCGCTGGCCAGGACCCGACCTGAGATCCGACCAGATCTCCGTCACTAGATCCGACCAGCTCGATTTGTTTGGTGTTTCGGTTTCGTGTTGTCTTTGGTTGGTTGGTTGTCGGAGCGCCGGTAGCAGATTCCGACAGTACCGGCTCTGACTCCGGTGGCACTTGGGCGAAGCTCCAGCGATAATATTCCGGTGATCAGTTTCTGCATCATTTTGCGGGGATCAAACATACCTCGCAGGAAAGGAGAACTTGGTCTACAAGCGTAACCCGGTGACTTCTAACCTTTGCTATTTCATTCTTCGTATTATGCTAGTATTATCTCCTGTATCTTGACTTGCGTTTGATTTGTTGATATTGTCTGTTGTCGTTTCTTGCACTTTTTTTATTGGGTTATCGGCTTGGGGCTCTGTTTTTGGGGTTTTGGGTGTTGAGTCCATTGGTGTTTGCTCTCTATTTGAGTTTAGTTTTGTTTCTTGATTATTTCTTCGAATTTGTGTGAGCCTTGTATTTCTTGCTGCTGCTTTGTTACTACCTTTGTTTATTTTTTCTTATATTCTTTTGTAATAGTGGTTGTGGGCGTTGATGGTTGGATAGGGTCATGTCCGAGGGGGTTGGGGCGGGGGGCTGTTGTGGGGGCGGGGGAAGAGGAAACGGCGGGAGTGGGAGGGAGGCCAAGGTTTGGCCTCAGGGGTGGTAGAGGAAGACACGTGGATAGTAATGGTAGGCTGAGGGTTGGGTCTTGGAATATAGGGACTCTTCAGGGTAATTCTTAGAAAGAGGAGGATTAATATTGCGTGTGTTCAAGAGACCAAGTAGGTAGGGTCTAAAGCTAGGGATGTGGATGGTTACAAGCTTTGGTACTCTGGGAGCGAGAGGCGTAGGAATGGAGTTGGCATCTTAGTAGATGAAGAGCTTAGAGATCAGGTAGTAGAGGTAAAGAGGATCAACGATAGGTTGATGACTATTAAGTTGGTCATTCGGGGGTTTACCCTAAACGTGTGTAGTGCTTATGCGCCGCAAGTGGGCTTGGAGGGGAGGAGAAGATGCGGTTTTGGGAGGCTTTGGATGAGGTGGTGAGAGGCGTGCCTAGCTCGGAGAAGATTGTTGTAGCAGGAGATTTCAACGGGCACATCGGGGCGTTACCGGGAGGCTTTGGTGATGTGCATGGTGGTTTTGGTTTTGGGGAAAGAAATGAGGAGGGGGCTACTCTATTGGATTTTGCGAGGTCCTTTGGGCTGGTGGTGGTGAACTCGGGCTTCCCAAAGAAGGACGATCACCTGATCACCTTTCGAAGCGCGATAGCCAAGACCCAGATTGACTTTTTGTTGCTTAGGAAAGGGGATAGGGTGTTGTGTAAGGACTGTAAGGTCATCCCGAGTGAGAATCTTTCGACCCAGTATAGGATCTTGGTTATGGATTTGGGTATAAAGAAGAATAGAAAGAGGAGGGGTGAGGAGTGTAGACCTAGAATTAAGTGGGGCGGCTTGACGCCAGTGAAGGCGTGGGAGATAGGGGAGAAGTTGGTGGGAATGGGGGTGTGGGTGTGTAGGGGGGATGTGGATAGTATGTGGGATAGGGTGGCTAGGTGCATCAGGGAGAATGCAAGTGAGGTGTTGGGTGTTTCTAGGGGCCGGGCCGGGCATCATCGGGGGGATTGGTGGTGGAATGAAGAGGTTAAGAAGAAAGTGGGGACCAAGAAAGGGGCGCATGCTAAGTTGGTTGAGAGTAAGGACGAAGAAGAGAAGCGGGTAAACAGAAAAGAGTACAAGTTAGCTAGGAAGGAGGCTAAGTTAGCAGTTACGGCGGCTAAGACGGCCGCTTTTGAGAGCTTGTATGCAGGGTTACAGGGGAAAGGAGGGGAAAAAAAGTTGTTTAGACTCGCTAAGGCTAGGGAGAGAAAGGGTCGTGACCTCGATCAGGTGAAGTGCATTAAGGGGGAGGACGGTACAGTGTTGATGGAGGACGGCCACATTAAGAATAGATGGCAGTCGTATTTTCATAAGCTCTTGAATGACGAAGGGGATAGAGCTATTGTGTTAGGGGAGCTGGAGCACTCAGAGGAGCGTTGGGATTTTAGTTACTGTAGACGTTTTAAGGTAGAAGAGGTTAGAAGGGGTAAGGCGACGGGGCCGGATGAGATACCGGTGGATTTTTGGAAGTTCGCTGGAGAGGCTGGTGTAAGGTGGTTGACTGGATTGTTTAACGAAATCTTCAAGACGGCAAAAATGTCCGAGGCTTGGAGGTGGAGTACCATGATCCTTCTTTATAAGAATAAGGGTGACATTCAGAGTTGCAATAACTATAGGGGGATTAAGTTATTGAGTCACTCTATGAAGATTTGGGAGAGAGTGGTTGAGGTGAGGCTGAGACGGATAGTGTCTATTTCGAAAAACCAGTTTGGATTTATGCCTGGCCGCTCGACGACGAAGGCAATCCACCTGGTACGGAGGCTGGTGGAACAGTATAGGGAAAGGAAGAAGGACCTGCATATGGTGTTTATCGACCTGGAGAAGGCATACGACAAAGTCCCCAGGGAGGTGCTTTGGAGATGCTTGGAGGTGAGTGGAGTCCCGCTGGCACATATCAGAGCAATTAAGGACATGTATGATGGAGCGAAACTCAGGTGAGGACGGCGGGAGGAGACTCAGAGCATTTCACTGTCTTGACAGGATTGCATCAGGGATCTACTCTTAGTCCCTTTTTGTTTGCTTTGGTGATGGATGTGTTGACGCGGCGTATTCAAGGGGAGGTGCCTTGGTGTATGCTTTTTGCAGATGATGTAGTTTTGATTGATGAGATGCGAGGGGGTGTGAATGAAAAATTAGAGGTGTGGAGACAAAATCTTGAGTCTAAAGGGTTCAGGTTGAGCAGAAGCAAGACAGAGTATTTGGAATGCAAGTTTGATGACGTGAGGCTGGAGAATGAGGTGGTAGTGAAGTTGGAATCACAGGAGGTATGTAAGAGGAATAGTTTCAAGTATCTCGGGTCCGTGATTCAGGGTAACGGTGAGATTGACGACGATGTCTCGCACCGTATTGGGGCGGGATGGATGAAGTGGAAGCTCGCGTCGGGGGTGCTGTGTGATAAGAAGGTGCCGCCCAAGCTTAAAGGCAAATTCTACAGGGTGGTAGTCCGTCCGGCCATGTTGTATGGAGCGGAGTGTTGGCCAGTTAAGAACTTCCACATTCAAAAAATGAAGGTGGCAGAAATGCGGATGTTGCGTTGGATGTGTGGGCTGACTAGAGGGGATAGAGTTCGGAATGAGACTATCAGGGAGAAGGTTGGTGTGACTCCAGTGGAGTATAAGATGCGGGAAGTCCGATTGAGATGGTTCGGACACGTGATGAGGAGGGGCATGGATGCCCTGGTTCGTAGGTGTGAGAGGCTAGCTTTGGATGGTTTTAGGCGGGGTAGGGGTAGGCGGAAGAAGTACTGGGGTGAGGTGATTAGGCGGGACATGGAGCAGTTACAGCTCATCGAGGACATGATCCTAGATAGGAAGATCTGGAGGACGCGAATTAGGGCAGAAGGCTAGGGCCAGTTTGGGTCGCTAGTGTAGGGAATTACTTAGTGGGGGTATTATTCTTGTTATGATACCTTGTTCCTTATTTTATTACGAATCTGTTTGCTTTTCTCTGTTTTTATTACTTATGGGTGTCGTATTTATGTTATGACATCTTGTTCTATGCTTTACTATGTATTTGTGTAGTATCTCGTGTCTCGAGCCGGGGGTCTATCGGAAACAGCCTTTCTACTTCTTTAGAGGTAGTGGTATGGACTGCGTACATCTTACCCCCCCCAGACCCCACTATGTGGGAATACACTGGGTTTGTTGTTGTTGTTGTTGTTGTTGTTCAGCTTCACAAAAAACCATAATGTCATCAACATACAATAGGTGGGTCACCTCCATAATTTCATTGTTCTTGTTTCTAATGGCAAAACCCCTTATCCAGTTGCTTGTTGCAGCCTTTCTCATCAGATTGTCTAGCCCTTCCATAGGTATGATGAATAAGAAAGGAGATAGAGGATCCCTTTGTCTCAAACCTCTTTCAGCTGGAAAAAAACGTTCTTCATTTATCAGAATGGAGAAGTTGGTAGTTTTATACAGAACTATATCCATTTGAGCCACCTGCACCCAAATCCCATTTGTCCGAGTGTGTTCAACAGGAAGTTCCAGTTCAGATGATCAAAAGCCTTTTCTATATCCAACTTGCACATAACTCCTGGTACATCTCCTTTAATTCTAGCGTCAATGCACTCACTAGCAATTAGAGCAACATTCATTCTCTGTCTCCCTTTGATGAAGGTCATCTGGTGGTTGTTTATAACCTTGTTTCACCTTTTTTAATCTCTCAGCCAACACCTTTTTTATGATTTTGTAGACCCGTTTGCTATGATTTTATAGACCCCAGAGATTAGGCTGATGGGTCGAAATCTCTTAGATCATTTGCCCCTACCTTCTTAGGAATTAAAGCTACAAAAGTAGCATTGAGGCTCTTCTCAAACTTATGATGAAAATGAAATCTGTGGAATGTCTGCATCAGGTCATTCTTTATTGTTCCTCAATAAACTTGGAAGAAAGCCGTGATGTATCCATTTGGACCGGGGGCTTTATCTGTAGCATACAATTTTATCCCTGCCAATACTACTTCTTCTTCAAAAACTCCTTCAAGACTATCTTTTTCCCATGTACTTCATGAAGGTTCAAAGAAGGTCTCCATTTTTCTGATTCTTTTGTAAAAATCTTGATAAAATTCAACAATGTAGCCCTTAATAGCTACAGGATCATTGGTTTGCTCTCCATTGATCAACAGGGAATCAATAGTGTTGAGTCTCTTGTGTGCACTGGCTGTTCTGTGAAAGAACTTAGTGTTCTTATCACCACTTTTGATCCATTGCACTCTGGATCTCTGTCTCCAATAGATTTCTTCATTTCCAGCCACCTCCTCAAATTCCATAGCTAAATGAGCCTTTATCAGTTGTTCATCATTATTTAGAGGTCTGTTCTCTTGGATGGATTCCAAGCTCCCAATTTGATCTAGGATGTGACTTTTCCTTGTCTTCCAGTTCATTCTATGCTCCTTGCTCCGTTCTTTGAGTTTAACCTTTAACAAGCTTAATTTTGTCGCCAGGATGTGGTCAGGAGTACTAGACACTACAAAAGAACACCACATTCTTGGACTTTTTCTTTGAAGCCTTCTACATTCAACCACCATTTTTCAAAATTAAAGAAAGACTTCCTAAAATTTTCATCTCCTCAAGTCAAAATAATGGGGTTTCATAACCAAGGCTAGGAAGAGAACTTTGCCTAATCTGAGTGAACATTTCATCCTAAGGAAAAGAATACAGAAACTTGTCTATTCTAGAGGCATTCTTGTGATTTTCCCCTCCTTTCCAAGTGTAAGATACCCCAAAAAGAGGGGGTCTATGAGTTCCAGTTCATTTATGCAGTTAGAGAAATCTGCCACTTCTCCGGATAAGTTAACATAATTGGTTTTTCCTAAAGGGAATCTTGCTGTGTTGAAAATCTCCACAAACCACCCAAGGTCCCTCACACAAGCTCCTGACTGTCCCTGGTTCTTCCCATATATCTCTTCTTTCAATCCTATCACATGATGCATAAACAGCTGTGAGGCATAAACAACTATGAGAAACCAGTTTAAATCCTGGTTAATCCCACAAAGTTTACAAGTAATCATCGATTGCCACTCTCTACAACTTCCCCCTCCAAGCCCTATTGTCCCACATTATAATAATTCCATCCTTAGACCCTAAAGCTTTCATCCATCTATTTCCCTCCAATTGTTGAATATATCTACCCATTATCCCATTTAGTTTTGTCTCCACAAGTCAATTATGTCCACTCCCTCCTGTTGAATTCTACTTCTAACTAGTTCCCTTTTCTCCTCCCTATTCAACCCCCGACATTCCATGCTAGAATTTTCAGCTTCATTAACGGCTGAATTAATTGTTTCCTTCCTCTGCTTTTTGAATCACTCTTTGGTTCTGAATCTTTGAATTTTACATCAAAGATAAGATTTTTGAGCTCCTTTGGAACCACCTGTTTGTCAAGATTTCCTATTGCTGGGGCTTCTGTCTCTCTCCTTTGATCAATTTTGAGCAATAACGATGTGGCCTCTTCTATACACCCCTCAAAAGCAACCCCAAATTCTTGACTAAGTCTGACAATGTTTTGTTGGACCCATAAGTTTGCTTTTTTTCCTGCTTCTTTGCTACACTCTGATGGGACGGAACAAATTGGAATTGGATCCCCCAAAAGAGTAATCTGATTCATAGTGCCTTGGTCTTGTATCTCCCCTACACTACCTCCCCCTTCTCCCCCTTATAGTTGAATTTACTTCTCCGGCATGCAATTGAATTTCTGCTCCCAAATGATTTATTTCCTGTTGTTCGAGCAATATCCCAGCTTCGAAGGCTAAGCTTTAATCGACAAAGGCCAAAAAGTTGTCTTGGGTTTCTGAGGTGATGGGGCATAAATTTATTTCATCCAAGAAAGGCTCAACATTTTTTGGCTTAGAGGTCCGGCCCACAACCCTTGGCCCATCTGATATTTGCTGATTTGAAAAGTTAGTGGGTTCCACTAACACGTGGGATTTTCCCCCAAAAGGCCAATATCAACTTTATATTTTGAATTGCTTTGACCCCTTTCCTTATCCTTGTCTTGTCTAGATCCTATGAACCTAGGGTTTTCAGATGGCCCTTCACCTCGAAAGAAGTCCCCTTTTTTCTGCCTTCTCCGGCCATAAAATTCTCGTCGGCGATGTCAATCGATGTCAGAATTTTGGTCGTCGGATCTTTTACACGAATGAGAATTGTTGCCGTGACACAGTTCTGAGTTTCTCTCTCCTAAACTTTTTCTCTCCACTAACGTTCTCAACAACGCTCCTTCTCAACGTCACTTTTGAAGTGACTGATCGGCTCTGATGAAGCCGACGCCGGCGGCGTAACATCGCCGGTGACAGATAAGGGTACTACTCCCTTTCTCTCTCCCCTTTTCCCGCTCTTGGTCTCCCTATCCCCCCTTTCAATTTCTTTCCACACTGCTAGCCGTTCCTTTCTCGTCGGCGGAGTGGGTTTTCCGTTCCCGACTCCGGCGATGGTGTTAGAAGAAGCAGCACTGACGAAGAAAGATGATTTCAGTGGTGACGGTGGCTGACCGAATCCCAGTCCTAATCTAATCTAGCGATCTCCCGGTGAATTGTCCAGTTGACCAGATTCCGGCGACACACCTCTATATATCTCGGTGAATTCTAACCTTGAATTTTTTTCTCTTTATTTCTTTATTCCTTTATTTCTGCATTTTTCTAGCATCTGCTGTGTTTGAATTTTGGTTGCAGTTTGAGCTTTGCGTGCGCCTTTATTGTTATTGCTGTTTTTTTCCTTGGTTGTACTTTGTTTTGAGTAGTGGCTTGGGTGGCACATGGTGGAATAGGGTTATGTCCTGGGGGCCTTGGGGGTCGGGGGAGATGGGGGTGGGTTAGGTCCAACTTGCGAAGTGCGAGGTGTTAAGGGAGGGGAGAGTTGATAGTTTGAGGGTAGGGTCGTGGATCATTGGGACCCTGTAGGGTAAGTCGATAGAACTGATTAAGATTCTTAGGAAGGGAAAGATTAATATTGCGTGTGTCCAGGAGACCAAATGGGTAGGTTCCAAGGCGAGGGATGTAGATGGGTACAAGTTGTGGTATTCAGGTAGTGAAAGGTGTAGGAATGGCGTAGGTATCTTAGTGGACGAGGAGCTTAGAGAGCAGGTAGGGTTAGTGATAGCAGTTTTTAAGAGTTTGTATTAGGGGTTAGAGGAGAAAGGCGGGGAGAAGAGGTTGTTTAGGCTTGCCAAGGTTAGGGAGTGGAAGGGTCGTGATCTGGATTAGGTGAAGTGCATGAAGGGGGAGGATGGGAGAGTTTTAGTTGAAGACGCCCTCATTAAGAAAAGATGACAGTCAGATTTCCATAGGCTCTTAAATGATGAGGTGGACAGAGGGGTTGTGTTAGTAGAGTTGGAGTATTCCGGGAAGTGTCGCGATTTTGGCTTTTGTCGGCAATTTAGGGTAGAGGAGGTCAGTAAGGCTATTCGCAAGATGCGAAGGGGCAGGGCGACGGGGCCCGACAAAATTCCGGTGGATTTTTGAAAGTTCTCTGGCGGGTCAGGGTTGAGGTGGCTGACTAGCTTGTTTAAAAATATTTTCAAGTTAGCAAAGATGCTCGAGGCGTAGAGATGGAGCACGATGATTCCTCTATATAAGAACAAGGGTGACATTCAGAGTTGCAACAACTACCGGGGTATTAAGTTGTTGAGTCACACGATGAAGATTTGGGAGAGGGTGATGGAGTGGAGGTTGAGGAAGATTATGTCGATTTCGGAGAACCAATTTGGTTTTATGTCTGGTCGCTCCACGACTGTGGCAATTTATCTTGTGCGGAGACTGGTAGAGCAGTATAAAGAGAGGAAGAGGGATCTTCACATGGTGTTTATAAACCTAGAAAAGGCATATGACAAGGTCCCTAGGGAGATTCTTTGGAGATGCCTGGAGGCGAGGCGGGTTCCAGTAGCGTACATCAGAGCGATTAAGGACATGTATGAGGGGCGATGACTCAGGTAAGGACAGTGGGAGGAGATTCTGAGCATTTCCCAGTCTTGACAGGGTTGAACCAGGGATCAACTCTTAGTCCGTTTTTATTCGCTTTGGTGATGGATGTGCTAATGCGGAATATACAAGGCGAGGTGCCTTGGTGTATGCTTTTCGTGGATGATATAGTTTTGATTGATGAATCGCGACAAGGGGTTAATGATAAGTTGGAGATTCGGAGACAAACCCTGGAGTCTAAAGGTTTCCGGTTGAGTAGGACCAAGATGGCGTAGTTGGAGTGCAAGTTTAGGAGGAGGTGATAGTAAAGTTGGATTCTCATGCGGTTTGTAAGAGGGATAGTTTTAAGTATCTTGGGTCTACGATTCAGGGGAATGGAGAGATAGATGAGGATGTCTCTCACTGTATTGGGGTAGGTTGGATGAAATGGAGGCTCGCTTCGGGAATTTTATGCGATAAGAAGGTGCCCCTAAGGCCTGCTATGTTGTATGAAGCGAAGTGTTAGCCGGTTAAGAATTCTCATATCCAAAAGTTGAAGGTGGCGGAAATGAGAATGTTGCGTTGGATGTGTAGATTCACAAGGGCGGACAAGGTTAGGAATGAAATTATTTGGGAGAAGGTGAGAGTGGTTTCAGTGGAGGATAAAATACGGGAAGTGAGGTTAAGATGGTTTGGTCATGTGACGAGGAGGGGCATGGATGCCCCAGTTCGTAGGTATGAGAGGTTGGCCTTGGAAAGTTTCAAGCGGGTTAGGGGTAGACCGAAGAAATTCTGGAGAGAAGTGATTAGACGTGACATGGAGCAGTTACAGTTGACTGAGGACATGACCCTGGATAGGAAGATATGGAAGAAAAACATTAGGATAGAGGGCTAAGAGTGTGGTTGAGTTGTAGTCAGTAGGTAGGGGAATTGTGGTATCCTTTGTTTGGCAATGTACTTTTTTGTGGATGTCATATCTATGTTATTTTATCATGTTCTATGCTTTTAATGTTTTTGTATGCTGCCTTTTATCTTGAGCTGGGGGTCTATCGGAAACAGCCTCTCTACCTCGTTAGAGGTAGTGGTATGGACTGCGTATACTCTACCCTCCCCAGACCCCACTATATGGGAATATACTGGGTTTGTTGTTGTTGTTGTTGGATCTTTTACACGAATTCTAGCCCATCTCATGTGATTCTTTAGTTCTATTTCTTCTTGTGTTTCGAGCCACCCCCCACACCTTTCACCTATTTTCTTCATCACTGAACTGGACCCGAGGTGGAGAGGAAGCCCTAGCACACTAGTCCAGCACCAGTTGAATTCATGACTCACAAGGAAAGAGCCAACAATCGGATTCCACCATTGAAGTTTAAGCGTACAACCTTGTCTCTTCCAGGATCCCATCAGGATGTGTTCAGCTTCCTTCCTAGAATGTAATTCAAAAAGAAAGATTTCTCTGAGACTCCTTGTGCTCCCTTCCAAGTTTGCTGATCCCATGGCCTCTCCTTAGTAATAAAAATGTACTTTTTCTAGCAAGAAAATATTCCAGCAAATGACTCAGGAGGGGTTTTAGTATGAGATTTCTTCTTAGTAGTAATTATTGTATGTAACACTAACATTCTCTCAGGCACGTTCTCCTAGGCAAAGCTTTGGGACCCTTCAGGCCCTTAGCTCTCTTCTCCGGTGAACTTCCTTCACCGGTGTTACATCGCTCCTTTCTCTCTTCTTGTCTTCTCTTTTTTCTTCTTTAGGATGGAGAACATAATATATTTTAGATTAGGGCGTAAGTCTTATGACTTGACTGAATCCAGATCAGCTTCAGAATCTTGGTATGAATGGGTGGAGAGTGCTAAAATCTACATGAGAAGGATGAAGTTGAGTAGGGCTGCTTTAGTGTGGTTATGCAGTAGACTGAAAGAAGCTTCAGAAATCAAAGGAAATACATTCAAAACCTGGAAAGGCAGAGACTTAACTACCCTCATTTATTGCTCTTTAAAGTTCAATAAATATGGTAGATTTGTGTTTGTTATTACCGTTACAGGGGAGATGAGGTCTGTCATTATTCTCCCTGAGGTCACATTCAATGCAGGGTGGGCTGGTCTTTCTAAGAAAATCGAGTTGAGGCCAGTATATTTTCTTGCTAGAAAATACATTTTTATTCTGACTGTCCCCTTCACTGTAATCAAAGATAGAAACCTTCCATATTTGTTGGCTTTCGGAGAAAGAAAAATGTTAGTGAAATAGTCTTTGCATTTCCAAGTTTTAAAAGATCCCCCTCTCGATTCTGATCTTCGTAAAATTGCTTGCAAATCTAGAGAAATGATTTTTTGCTCAACACCGTTCTACTCAGATGGTGTCTGCCACTTTCTACCCAGTCATACCAAGTCTCCGCTCTGGCTCTTGAGTCGGTGATGTCGTAGGATTTCCCCCCTGAGCGAAAATAGATCCTATTTTCCATCCTTTCGTAAGGAGAGGATTGTAGATCTAAAGAAAAAAAGGAACAGAAATTTAAGGTAGAAGAGGTTAGAAGGGGTAAGGCGACGGGGCCGGATGAGATACCGGTGGATTTTTGGAAGTTCGCTGGAGAGGCTGGTGTAAGGTGGTTGACTGGATTGTTTAACGAAATCTTCAAGACGGCAAAAATGTCCGAGGCTTGGAGGTGGAGTACCATGATCCTTCTTTATAAGAATAAGGGTGACATTCAGAGTTGCAATAACTATAGGGGGATTAAGTTATTGAGTCACTCTATGAAGATTTGGGAGAGAGTGGTTGAGGTGAGGCTGAGACGGATAGTGTCTATTTCGAAAAACCAGTTTGGATTTATGCCTGGCCGCTCGACGACGAAGGCAATCCACCTGGTATGGAGGCTGGTGGAACAGTATAGGGAAAGGAAGAAGGACCTGCATATGGTGTTTATCGACCTGGAGAAGGCATACGACAAAGTCCCCAGGGAGGTGCTTTGGAGATGCTTGGAGGTGAGTGGAGTCCCGCTGGCACATATCAGAGCAATTAAGGACATGTATGATGGAGCGAAACTCAGGTGAGGACGGCGGGAGGAGACTCAGAGCATTTCACTGTCTTGACAGGATTGCATCAGGGATCTACTCTTAGTCCCTTTTTGTTTGCTTTGGTGATGGATGTGTTGACGCGGCGTATTCAAGGGGAGGTGCCTTGGTGTATGCTTTTTGCAGATGATGTAGTTTTGATTGATGAGATGCGAGGGGGTGTGAATGAAAAATTAGAGGTGTGGAGACAAAATCTTGAGTCTAAAGGGTTCAGGTTGAGCAGAAGCAAGACAGAGTATTTGGAATGCAAGTTTGATGACGTGAGGCTGGAGAATGAGGTGGTAGTGAAGTTGGAATCACAGGAGGTATGTAAGAGGAATAGTTTCAAGTATCTCGGGTCCGTGATTCAGGGTAACGGTGAGATTGACGACGATGTCTCGCACCGTATTGGGGCGGGATGGATGAAGTGGAAGCTCGCGTCGGGGGTGCTGTGTGATAAGAAGGTGCCGCCCAAGCTTAAAGGCAAATTCTACAGGGTGGTAGTCCGTCCGGCCATGTTGTATGGAGCGGAGTGTTGGCCAGTTAAGAACTTCCACATTCAAAAAATGAAGGTGGCAGAAATGCGGATGTTGCGTTGGATGTGTGGGCTGACTAGAGGGGATAGAGTTCGGAATGAGACTATCAGGGAGAAGGTTGGTGTGACTCCAGTGGAGTATAAGATGCGGGAAGTCCGATTGAGATGGTTCGGACACGTGATGAGGAGGGGCATGGATGCCCTGGTTCGTAGGTGTGAGAGGCTAGCTTTGGATGGTTTTAGGCGGGGTAGGGGTAGGCGGAAGAAGTACTGGGGTGAGGTGATTAGGCGGGACATGGAGCAGTTACAGCTCATCGAGGACATGATCCTAGATAGGAAGATCTGGAGGACGCGAATTAGGGCAGAAGGCTAGGGCCAGTTTGGGTCGCTAGTGTAGGGAATTACTTAGTGGGGGTATTATTCTTGTTATGATACCTTGTTCCTTATTTTATTACGAATCTGTTTGCTTTTCTCTGTTTTTATTACTTATGGGTGTCGTATTTATGTTATGACATCTTGTTCTATGCTTTACTATGTATTTGTGTAGTATCTCGTGTCTCGAGCCGGGGGTCTATCGGAAACAGCCTTTCTACTTCTTTAGAGGTAGTGGTATGGACTGCGTACAT
Source organism: Capsicum baccatum var. pendulum (assembly GCA_030864225.1). Classification (NCBI taxonomy): domain Eukaryota; kingdom Viridiplantae; phylum Streptophyta; class Magnoliopsida; order Solanales; family Solanaceae; genus Capsicum; species Capsicum baccatum. The sequence continues at coordinate 217,701,534 of CM061556.1, read as the reverse complement.
CTTACCCCCCCCAGACCCCACTATGTGGGAATACACTGGGTTTGTTGTTGTTGTTGTTGTTGTTGTTCAGCTTCACAAAAAACCATAATGTCATCAACATACAATAGGTGGGTCACCTCCATAATTTCATTGTTCTTGTTTCTAATGGCAAAACCCCTTATCCAGTTGCTTGTTGCAGCCTTTCTCATCAGATTGTCTAGCCCTTCCATAGGTATGATGAATAAGAAAGGAGATAGAGGATCCCTTTGTCTCAAACCTCTTTCAGCTGGAAAAAAACGTTCTTCATTTATCAGAATGGAGAAGTTGGTAGTTTTATACAGAACTATATCCATTTGAGCCACCTGCACCCAAATCCCATTTGTCCGAGTGTGTTCAACAGGAAGTTCCAGTTCAGATGATCAAAAGCCTTTTCTATATCCAACTTGCACATAACTCCTGGTACATCTCCTTTAATTCTAGCGTCAATGCACTCACTAGCAATTAGAGCAACATTCATTCTCTGTCTCCCTTTGATGAAGGTCATCTGGTGGTTGTTTATAACCTTGTTTCACCTTTTTTAATCTCTCAGCCAACACCTTTTTTATGATTTTGTAGACCCGTTTGCTATGATTTTATAGACCCCAGAGATTAGGCTGATGGGTCGAAATCTCTTAGATCATTTGCCCCTACCTTCTTAGGAATTAAAGCTACAAAAGTAGCATTGAGGCTCTTCTCAAACTTATGATGAAAATGAAATCTGTGGAATGTCTGCATCAGGTCATTCTTTATTGTTCCTCAATAAACTTGGAAGAAAGCCGTGATGTATCCATTTGGACCGGGGGCTTTATCTGTAGCATACAATTTTATCCCTGCCAATACTACTTCTTCTTCAAAAACTCCTTCAAGACTATCTTTTTCCCATGTACTTCATGAAGGTTCAAAGAAGGTCTCCATTTTTCTGATTCTTTTGTAAAAATCTTGATAAAATTCAACAATGTAGCCCTTAATAGCTACAGGATCATTGGTTTGCTCTCCATTGATCAACAGGGAATCAATAGTGTTGAGTCTCTTGTGTGCACTGGCTGTTCTGTGAAAGAACTTAGTGTTCTTATCACCACTTTTGATCCATTGCACTCTGGATCTCTGTCTCCAATAGATTTCTTCATTTCCAGCCACCTCCTCAAATTCCATAGCTAAATGAGCCTTTATCAGTTGTTCATCATTATTTAGAGGTCTGTTCTCTTGGATGGATTCCAAGCTCCCAATTTGATCTAGGATGTGACTTTTCCTTGTCTTCCAGTTCATTCTATGCTCCTTGCTCCGTTCTTTGAGTTTAACCTTTAACAAGCTTAATTTTGTCGCCAGGATGTGGTCAGGAGTACTAGACACTACAAAAGAACACCACATTCTTGGACTTTTTCTTTGAAGCCTTCTACATTCAACCACCATTTTTCAAAATTAAAGAAAGACTTCCTAAAATTTTCATCTCCTCAAGTCAAAATAATGGGGTTTCATAACCAAGGCTAGGAAGAGAACTTTGCCTAATCTGAGTGAACATTTCATCCTAAGGAAAAGAATACAGAAACTTGTCTATTCTAGAGGCATTCTTGTGATTTTCCCCTCCTTTCCAAGTGTAAGATACCCCAAAAAGAGGGGGTCTATGAGTTCCAGTTCATTTATGCAGTTAGAGAAATCTGCCACTTCTCCGGATAAGTTAACATAATTGGTTTTTCCTAAAGGGAATCTTGCTGTGTTGAAAATCTCCACAAACCACCCAAGGTCCCTCACACAAGCTCCTGACTGTCCCTGGTTCTTCCCATATATCTCTTCTTTCAATCCTATCACATGATGCATAAACAGCTGTGAGGCATAAACAACTATGAGAAACCAGTTTAAATCCTGGTTAATCCCACAAAGTTTACAAGTAATCATCGATTGCCACTCTCTACAACTTCCCCCTCCAAGCCCTATTGTCCCACATTATAATAATTCCATCCTTAGACCCTAAAGCTTTCATCCATCTATTTCCCTCCAATTGTTGAATATATCTACCCATTATCCCATTTAGTTTTGTCTCCACAAGTCAATTATGTCCACTCCCTCCTGTTGAATTCTACTTCTAACTAGTTCCCTTTTCTCCTCCCTATTCAACCCCCGACATTCCATGCTAGAATTTTCAGCTTCATTAACGGCTGAATTAATTGTTTCCTTCCTCTGCTTTTTGAATCACTCTTTGGTTCTGAATCTTTGAATTTTACATCAAAGATAAGATTTTTGAGCTCCTTTGGAACCACCTGTTTGTCAAGATTTCCTATTGCTGGGCTTCTGTCTCTCTCCTTTGATCAATTTTGAGCAATAACGATGTGGCCTCTTCTATACACCCCTCAAAAGCAACCCCAAATTCTTGACTAAGTCTGACAATGTTTTGTTGGACCCATAAGTTTGCTTTTTTTCCTGCTTCTTTGCTACACTCTGATGGGACGGAACAAATTGGAATTGGATCCCCCAAAAGAGTAATCTGATTCATAGTGCCTTGGTCTTGTATCTCCCCTACACTACCTCCCCCTTCTCCCCCTTATAGTTGAATTTACTTCTCCGGCATGCAATTGAATTTCTGCTCCCAAATGATTTATTTCCTGTTGTTCGAGCAATATCCCAGCTTCGAAGGCTAAGCTTTAATCGACAAAGGCCAAAAAGTTGTCTTGGGTTTCTGAGGTGATGGGGCATAAATTTATTTCATCCAAGAAAGGCTCAACATTTTTTGGCTTAGAGGTCCGGCCCACAACCCTTGGCCCATCTGATATTTGCTGATTTGAAAAGTTAGTGGGTTCCACTAACACGTGGGATTTTCCCCCAAAAGGCCAATATCAACTTTATATTTTGAATTGCTTTGACCCCTTTTCTTATCCTTGTCTTGTCTAGATCCTATGAACCTAGGGTTTTCAGATGGCCCTTCACCTCGAAAGAAGTCCCCTTTTTTCTGCCTTCTCCGGCCATAAAATTCTCGTCGGCGATGTCAATCGATGTCAGAATTTTGGTCGTCGGATCTTTTACACGAATGAGAATTGTTGCCGTGACACAGTTCTGAGTTTCTCTCTCCTAAACTTTTTCTCTCCACTAACGTTCTCAACAACGCTCCTTCTCAACGTCACTTTTGAAGTGACTGATCGGCTCTGATGAAGCCGACGCCGGCGGCGTAACATCGCCGGTGACAGATAAGGGTACTACTCCCTTTCTCTCTCCCCTTTTCCCGCTCTTGGTCTCCCTATCCCCCCTTTCAATTTCTTTCCACACTGCTAGCCGTTCCTTTCTCGTCGGCGGAGTGGGTTTTCCGTTCCCGACTCCGGCGATGGTGTTAGAAGAAGCAGCACTGACGAAGAAAGATGATTTCAGTGGTGACGGTGGCTGACCGAATCCCAGTCCTAATCTAATCTAGCGATCTCCCGGTGAATTGTCCAGTTGACCAGATTCCGGCGACACACCTCTATATATCTCGGTGAATTCTAACCTTGAATTTTTTTCTCTTTATTTCTTTATTCCTTTATTTCTGCATTTTTCTAGCATCTGCTGTGTTTGAATTTTGGTTGCAGTTTGAGCTTTGCGTGCGCCTTTATTGTTATTGCTGTTTTTTTCCTTGGTTGTACTTTGTTTTGAGTAGTGGCTTGGGTGGCACATGGTGGAATAGGGTTATGTCCTGGGGGCCTTGGGGGTCGGGGGAGATGGGGGTGGGTTAGGTCCAACTTGCGAAGTGCGAGGTGTTAAGGGAGGGGAGAGTTGATAGTTTGAGGGTAGGGTCGTGGATCATTGGGACCCTGTAGGGTAAGTCGATAGAACTGATTAAGATTCTTAGGAAGGGAAAGATTAATATTGCGTGTGTCCAGGAGACCAAATGGGTAGGTTCCAAGGCGAGGGATGTAGATGGGTACAAGTTGTGGTATTCAGGTAGTGAAAGGTGTAGGAATGGCGTAGGTATCTTAGTGGACGAGGAGCTTAGAGAGCAGGTAGGGTTAGTGATAGCAGTTTTTAAGAGTTTGTATTAGGGGTTAGAGGAGAAAGGCGGGGAGAAGAGGTTGTTTAGGCTTGCCAAGGTTAGGGAGTGGAAGGGTCGTGATCTGGATTAGGTGAAGTGCATGAAGGGGGAGGATGGGAGAGTTTTAGTTGAAGACGCCCTCATTAAGAAAAGATGACAGTCAGATTTCCATAGGCTCTTAAATGATGAGGTGGACAGAGGGGTTGTGTTAGTAGAGTTGGAGTATTCCGGGAAGTGTCGCGATTTTGGCTTTTGTCGGCAATTTAGGGTAGAGGAGGTCAGTAAGGCTATTCGCAAGATGCGAAGGGGCAGGGCGACGGGGCCCGACAAAATTCCGGTGGATTTTTGAAAGTTCTCTGGCGGGTCAGGGTTGAGGTGGCTGACTAGCTTGTTTAAAAATATTTTCAAGTTAGCAAAGATGCTCGAGGCGTAGAGATGGAGCACGATGATTCCTCTATATAAGAACAAGGGTGACATTCAGAGTTGCAACAACTACCGGGGTATTAAGTTGTTGAGTCACACGATGAAGATTTGGGAGAGGGTGATGGAGTGGAGGTTGAGGAAGATTATGTCGATTTCGGAGAACCAATTTGGTTTTATGTCTGGTCGCTCCACGACTGTGGCAATTTATCTTGTGCGGAGACTGGTAGAGCAGTATAAAGAGAGGAAGAGGGATCTTCACATGGTGTTTATAAACCTAGAAAAGGCATATGACAAGGTCCCTAGGGAGATTCTTTGGAGATGCCTGGAGGCGAGGCGGGTTCCAGTAGCGTACATCAGAGCGATTAAGGACATGTATGAGGGGCGATGACTCAGGTAAGGACAGTGGGAGGAGATTCTGAGCATTTCCCAGTCTTGACAGGGTTGAACCAGGGATCAACTCTTAGTCCGTTTTTATTCGCTTTGGTGATGGATGTGCTAATGCGGAATATACAAGGCGAGGTGCCTTGGTGTATGCTTTTCGTGGATGATATAGTTTTGATTGATGAATCGCGACAAGGGGTTAATGATAAGTTGGAGATTCGGAGACAAACCCTGGAGTCTAAAGGTTTCCGGTTGAGTAGGACCAAGATGGCGTAGTTGGAGTGCAAGTTTAGGAGGAGGTGATAGTAAAGTTGGATTCTCATGCGGTTTGTAAGAGGGATAGTTTTAAGTATCTTGGGTCTACGATTCAGGGGAATGGAGAGATAGATGAGGATGTCTCTCACTGTATTGGGGTAGGTTGGATGAAATGGAGGCTCGCTTCGGGAATTTTATGCGATAAGAAGGTGCCCCCTAAGGCCTGCTATGTTGTATGAAGCGAAGTGTTAGCCGGTTAAGAATTCTCATATCCAAAAGTTGAAGGTGGCGGAAATGAGAATGTTGCGTTGGATGTGTAGATTCACAAGGGCGGACAAGGTTAGGAATGAAATTATTTGGGAGAAGGTGAGAGTGGTTTCAGTGGAGGATAAAATACGGGAAGTGAGGTTAAGATGGTTTGGTCATGTGACGAGGAGGGGCATGGATGCCCCAGTTCGTAGGTATGAGAGGTTGGCCTTGGAAAGTTTCAAGCGGGTTAGGGGTAGACCGAAGAAATTCTGGAGAGAAGTGATTAGACGTGACATGGAGCAGTTACAGTTGACTGAGGACATGACCCTGGATAGGAAGATATGGAAGAAAAACATTAGGATAGAGGGCTAAGAGTGTGGTTGAGTTGTAGTCAGTAGGTAGGGGAATTGTGGTATCCTTTGTTTGGCAATGTACTTTTTTGTGGATGTCATATCTATGTTATTTTATCATGTTCTATGCTTTTAATGTTTTTGTATGCTGCCTTTTATCTTGAGCTGGGGGTCTATCGGAAACAGCCTCTCTACCTCGTTAGAGGTAGTGGTATGGACTGCGTATACTCTACCCTCCCCAGACCCCACTATATGGGAATATACTGGGTTTGTTGTTGTTGTTGTTGGATCTTTTACACGAATTCTAGCCCATCTCATGTGATTCTTTAGTTCTATTTCTTCTTGTGTTTCGAGCCACCCCCCACACCTTTCACCTATTTTCTTCATCACTGAACTGGACCCGAGGTGGAGAGGAAGCCCTAGCACACTAGTCCAGCACCAGTTGAATTCATGACTCACAAGGAAAGAGCCAACAATCGGATTCCACCATTGAAGTTTAAGCGTACAACCTTGTCTCTTCCAGGATCCCATCAGGATGTGTTCAGCTTCCTTCCTAGAATGTAATTCAAAAAGAAAGATTTCTCTGAGACTCCTTGTGCTCCCTTCCAAGTTTGCTGATCCCATGGCCTCTCCTTAGTAATAAAAATGTACTTTTTCTAGCAAGAAAATATTCCAGCAAATGACTCAGGAGGGGTTTTAGTATGAGATTTCTTCTTAGTAGTAATTATTGTATGTAACACTAACATTCTCTCAGGCACGTTCTCCTAGGCAAAGCTTTGGGACCCTTCAGGCCCTTAGCTCTCTTCTCCGGTGAACTTCCTTCACCGGTGTTACATCGCTCCTTTCTCTCTTCTTGTCTTCTCTTTTTTCTTCTTTAGGATGGAGAACATAATATATTTTAGATTAGGGCGTAAGTCTTATGACTTGACTGAATCCAGATCAGCTTCAGAATCTTGGTATGAATGGGTGGAGAGTGCTAAAATCTACATGAGAAGGATGAAGTTGAGTAGGGCTGCTTTAGTGTGGTTATGCAGTAGACTGAAAGAAGCTTCAGAAATCAAAGGAAATACATTCAAAACCTGGAAAGGCAGAGACTTAACTACCCTCATTTATTGCTCTTTAAAGTTCAATAAATATGGTAGATTTGTGTTTGTTATTACCGTTACAGGGGAGATGAGGTCTGTCATTATTCTCCCTGAGGTCACATTCAATGCAGGGTGGGCTGGTCTTTCTAAGAAAATCGAGTTGAGGCCAGTATATTTTCTTGCTAGAAAATACATTTTTATTCTGACTGTCCCCTTCACTGTAATCAAAGATAGAAACCTTCCATATTTGTTGGCTTTCGGAGAAAGAAAAATGTTAGTGAAATAGTCTTTGCATTTCCAAGTTTTAAAAGATCCCCCTCTCGATTCTGATCTTCGTAAAATTGCTTGCAAATCTAGAGAAATGATTTTTTGCTCAACACCGTTCTACTCAGATGGTGTCTGCCACTTTCTACCCAGTCATACCAAGTCTCCGCTCTGGCTCTTGAGTCGGTGATGTCGTAGGATTTCCCCCCTGAGCGAAAATAGATCCTATTTTCCATCCTTTCGTAAGGAGAGGATTGTAGATCTAAAGAAAAAAAGGAACAGAAATTTAAGGTAGAAGAGGTTAGAAGGGGTAAGGCGACGGGGCCGGATGAGATACCGGTGGATTTTTGGAAGTTCGCTGGAGAGGCTGGTGTAAGGTGGTTGACTGGATTGTTTAACGAAATCTTCAAGACGGCAAAAATGTCCGAGGCTTGGAGGTGGAGTACCATGATCCTTCTTTATAAGAATAAGGGTGACATTCAGAGTTGCAATAACTATAGGGGGATTAAGTTATTGAGTCACTCTATGAAGATTTGGGAGAGAGTGGTTGAGGTGAGGCTGAGACGGATAGTGTCTATTTCGAAAAACCAGTTTGGATTTATGCCTGGCCGCTCGACGACGAAGGCAATCCACCTGGTATGGAGGCTGGTGGAACAGTATAGGGAAAGGAAGAAGGACCTGCATATGGTGTTTATCGACCTGGAGAAGGCATACGACAAAGTCCCCAGGGAGGTGCTTTGGAGATGCTTGGAGGTGAGTGGAGTCCCGCTGGCACATATCAGAGCAATTAAGGACATGTATGATGGAGCGAAACTCAGGTGAGGACGGCGGGAGGAGACTCAGAGCATTTCACTGTCTTGACAGGATTGCATCAGGGATCTACTCTTAGTCCCTTTTTGTTTGCTTTGGTGATGGATGTGTTGACGCGGCGTATTCAAGGGGAGGTGCCTTGGTGTATGCTTTTTGCAGATGATGTAGTTTTGATTGATGAGATGCGAGGGGGTGTGAATGAAAAATTAGAGGTGTGGAGACAAAATCTTGAGTCTAAAGGGTTCAGGTTGAGCAGAAGCAAGACAGAGTATTTGGAATGCAAGTTTGATGACGTGAGGCTGGAGAATGAGGTGGTAGTGAAGTTGGAATCACAGGAGGTATGTAAGAGGAATAGTTTCAAGTATCTCGGGTCCGTGATTCAGGGTAACGGTGAGATTGACGACGATGTCTCGCACCGTATTGGGGCGGGATGGATGAAGTGGAAGCTCGCGTCGGGGGTGCTGTGTGATAAGAAGGTGCCGCCCAAGCTTAAAGGCAAATTCTACAGGGTGGTAGTCCGTCCGGCCATGTTGTATGGAGCGGAGTGTTGGCCAGTTAAGAACTTCCACATTCAAAAAATGAAGGTGGCAGAAATGCGGATGTTGCGTTGGATGTGTGGGCTGACTAGAGGGGATAGAGTTCGGAATGAGACTATCAGGGAGAAGGTTGGTGTGACTCCAGTGGAGTATAAGATGCGGGAAGTCCGATTGAGATGGTTCGGACACGTGATGAGGAGGGGCATGGATGCCCTGGTTCGTAGGTGTGAGAGGCTAGCTTTGGATGGTTTTAGGCGGGGTAGGGGTAGGCGGAAGAAGTACTGGGGTGAGGTGATTAGGCGGGACATGGAGCAGTTACAGCTCATCGAGGACATGATCCTAGATAGGAAGATCTGGAGGACGCGAATTAGGGCAGAAGGCTAGGGCCAGTTTGGGTCGCTAGTGTAGGGAATTACTTAGTGGGGGTATTATTCTTGTTATGATACCTTGTTCCTTATTTTATTACGAATCTGTTTGCTTTTCTCTGTTTTTATTACTTATGGGTGTCGTATTTATGTTATGACATCTTGTTCTATGCTTTACTATGTATTTGTGTAGTATCTCGTGTCTCGAGCCGGGGGTCTATCGGAAACAGCCTTTCTACTTCTTTAGAGGTAGTGGTATGGACTGCGTACATCTTACCCCCCCCAGACCCCACTATGTGGGAATACACTGGGTTTGTTGTTGTTGTTGTTGTTGTTGTTCAGCTTCACAAAAAACCATAATGTCATCAACATACAATAGGTGGGTCACCTCCATAATTTCATTGTTCTTGTTTCTAATGGCAAAACCCCTTATCCAGTTGCTTGTTGCAGCCTTTCTCATCAGATTGTCTAGCCCTTCCATAGGTATGATGAATAAGAAAGGAGATAGAGGATCCCTTTGTCTCAAACCTCTTTCAGCTGGAAAAAAACGTTCTTCATTTATCAGAATGGAGAAGTTGGTAGTTTTATACAGAACTATATCCATTTGAGCCACCTGCACCCAAATCCCATTTGTCCGAGTGTGTTCAACAGGAAGTTCCAGTTCAGATGATCAAAAGCCTTTTCTATATCCAACTTGCACATAACTCCTGGTACATCTCCTTTAATTCTAGCGTCAATGCACTCACTAGCAATTAGAGCAACATTCATTCTCTGTCTCCCTTTGATGAAGGTCATCTGGTGGTTGTTTATAACCTTGTTTCACCTTTTTTAATCTCTCAGCCAACACCTTTTTTATGATTTTGTAGACCCGTTTGCTATGATTTTATAGACCCCAGAGATTAGGCTGATGGGTCGAAATCTCTTAGATCATTTGCCCCTACCTTCTTAGGAATTAAAGCTACAAAAGTAGCATTGAGGCTCTTCTCAAACTTATGATGAAAATGAAATCTGTGGAATGTCTGCATCAGGTCATTCTTTATTGTTCCTCAATAAACTTGGAAGAAAGCCGTGATGTATCCATTTGGACCGGGGGCTTTATCTGTAGCATACAATTTTATCCCTGCCAATACTACTTCTTCTTCAAAAACTCCTTCAAGACTATCTTTTTCCCATGTACTTCATGAAGGTTCAAAGAAGGTCTCCATTTTTCTGATTCTTTTGTAAAAATCTTGATAAAATTCAACAATGTAGCCCTTAATAGCTACAGGATCATTGGTTTGCTCTCCATTGATCAACAGGGAATCAATAGTGTTGAGTCTCTTGTGTGCACTGGCTGTTCTGTGAAAGAACTTAGTGTTCTTATCACCACTTTTGATCCATTGCACTCTGGATCTCTGTCTCCAATAGATTTCTTCATTTCCAGCCACCTCCTCAAATTCCATAGCTAAATGAGCCTTTATCAGTTGTTCATCATTATTTAGAGGTCTGTTCTCTTGGATGGATTCCAAGCTCCCAATTTGATCTAGGATGTGACTTTTCCTTGTCTTCCAGTTCATTCTATGCTCCTTGCTCCGTTCTTTGAGTTTAACCTTTAACAAGCTTAATTTTGTCGCCAGGATGTGGTCAGGAGTACTAGACACTACAAAAGAACACCACATTCTTGGACTTTTTCTTTGAAGCCTTCTACATTCAACCACCATTTTTCAAAATTAAAGAAAGACTTCCTAAAATTTTCATCTCCTCAAGTCAAAATAATGGGGTTTCATAACCAAGGCTAGGAAGAGAACTTTGCCTAATCTGAGTGAACATTTCATCCTAAGGAAAAGAATACAGAAACTTGTCTATTCTAGAGGCATTCTTGTGATTTTCCCCTCCTTTCCAAGTGTAAGATACCCCAAAAAGAGGGGGTCTATGAGTTCCAGTTCATTTATGCAGTTAGAGAAATCTGCCACTTCTCCGGATAAGTTAACATAATTGGTTTTTCCTAAAGGGAATCTTGCTGTGTTGAAAATCTCCACAAACCACCCAAGGTCCCTCACACAAGCTCCTGACTGTCCCTGGTTCTTCCCATATATCTCTTCTTTCAATCCTATCACATGATGCATAAACAGCTGTGAGGCATAAACAACTATGAGAAACCAGTTTAAATCCTGGTTAATCCCACAAAGTTTACAAGTAATCATCGATTGCCACTCTCTACAACTTCCCCCTCCAAGCCCTATTGTCCCACATTATAATAATTCCATCCTTAGACCCTAAAGCTTTCATCCATCTATTTCCCTCCAATTGTTGAATATATCTACCCATTATCCCATTTAGTTTTGTCTCCACAAGTCAATTATGTCCACTCCCTCCTGTTGAATTCTACTTCTAACTAGTTCCCTTTTCTCCTCCCTATTCAACCCCCGACATTCCATGCTAGAATTTTCAGCTTCATTAACGGCTGAATTAATTGTTTCCTTCCTCTGCTTTTTGAATCACTCTTTGGTTCTGAATCTTTGAATTTTACATCAAAGATAAGATTTTTGAGCTCCTTTGGAACCACCTGTTTGTCAAGATTTCCTATTGCTGGGGCTTCTGTCTCTCTCCTTTGATCAATTTTGAGCAATAACGATGTGGCCTCTTCTATACACCCCTCAAAAGCAACCCCAAATTCTTGACTAAGTCTGACAATGTTTTGTTGGACCCATAAGTTTGCTTTTTTTCCTGCTTCTTTGCTACACTCTGATGGGACGGAACAAATTGGAATTGGATCCCCCAAAAGAGTAATCTGATTCATAGTGCCTTGGTCTTGTATCTCCCCTACACTACCTCCCCCTTCTCCCCCTTATAGTTGAATTTACTTCTCCGGCATGCAATTGAATTTCTGCTCCCAAATGATTTATTTCCTGTTGTTCGAGCAATATCCCAGCTTCGAAGGCTAAGCTTTAATCGACAAAGGCCAAAAAGTTGTCTTGGGTTTCTGAGGTGATGGGGCATAAATTTATTTCATCCAAGAAAGGCTCAACATTTTTTGGCTTAGAGGTCCGGCCCACAACCCTTGGCCCATCTGATATTTGCTGATTTGAAAAGTTAGTGGGTTCCACTAACACGTGGGATTTTCCCCCAAAAGGCCAATATCAACTTTATATTTTGAATTGCTTTGACCCCTTTCCTTATCCTTGTCTTGTCTAGATCCTATGAACCTAGGGTTTTCAGATGGCCCTTCACCTCGAAAGAAGTCCCCTTTTTTCTGCCTTCTCCGGCCATAAAATTCTCGTCGGCGATGTCAATCGATGTCAGAATTTTGGTCGTCGGATCTTTTACACGAATGAGAATTGTTGCCGTGACACAGTTCTGAGTTTCTCTCTCCTAAACTTTTTCTCTCCACTAACGTTCTCAACAACGCTCCTTCTCAACGTCACTTTTGAAGTGACTGATCGGCTCTGATGAAGCCGACGCCGGCGGCGTAACATCGCCGGTGACAGATAAGGGTACTACTCCCTTTCTCTCTCCCCTTTTCCCGCTCTTGGTCTCCCTATCCCCCCTTTCAATTTCTTTCCACACTGCTAGCCGTTCCTTTCTCGTCGGCGGAGTGGGTTTTCCGTTCCCGACTCCGGCGATGGTGTTAGAAGAAGCAGCACTGACGAAGAAAGATGATTTCAGTGGTGACGGTGGCTGACCGAATCCCAGTCCTAATCTAATCTAGCGATCTCCCGGTGAATTGTCCAGTTGACCAGATTCCGGCGACACACCTCTATATATCTCGGTGAATTCTAACCTTGAATTTTTTTCTCTTTATTTCTTTATTCCTTTATTTCTGCATTTTTCTAGCATCTGCTGTGTTTGAATTTTGGTTGCAGTTTGAGCTTTGCGTGCGCCTTTATTGTTATTGCTGTTTTTTTCCTTGGTTGTACTTTGTTTTGAGTAGTGGCTTGGGTGGCACATGGTGGAATAGGGTTATGTCCTGGGGGCCTTGGGGGTCGGGGGAGATGGGGGTGGGTTAGGTCCAACTTGCGAAGTGCGAGGTGTTAAGGGAGGGGAGAGTTGATAGTTTGAGGGTAGGGTCGTGGATCATTGGGACCCTGTAGGGTAAGTCGATAGAACTGATTAAGATTCTTAGGAAGGGAAAGATTAATATTGCGTGTGTCCAGGAGACCAAATGGGTAGGTTCCAAGGCGAGGGATGTAGATGGGTACAAGTTGTGGTATTCAGGTAGTGAAAGGTGTAGGAATGGCGTAGGTATCTTAGTGGACGAGGAGCTTAGAGAGCAGGTAGGGTTAGTGATAGCAGTTTTTAAGAGTTTGTATTAGGGGTTAGAGGAGAAAGGCGGGGAGAAGAGGTTGTTTAGGCTTGCCAAGGTTAGGGAGTGGAAGGGTCGTGATCTGGATTAGGTGAAGTGCATGAAGGGGGAGGATGGGAGAGTTTTAGTTGAAGACGCCCTCATTAAGAAAAGATGACAGTCAGATTTCCATAGGCTCTTAAATGATGAGGTGGACAGAGGGGTTGTGTTAGTAGAGTTGGAGTATTCCGGGAAGTGTCGCGATTTTGGCTTTTGTCGGCAATTTAGGGTAGAGGAGGTCAGTAAGGCTATTCGCAAGATGCGAAGGGGCAGGGCGACGGGGCCCGACAAAATTCCGGTGGATTTTTGAAAGTTCTCTGGCGGGTCAGGGTTGAGGTGGCTGACTAGCTTGTTTAAAAATATTTTCAAGTTAGCAAAGATGCTCGAGGCGTAGAGATGGAGCACGATGATTCCTCTATATAAGAACAAGGGTGACATTCAGAGTTGCAACAACTACCGGGGTATTAAGTTGTTGAGTCACACGATGAAGATTTGGGAGAGGGTGATGGAGTGGAGGTTGAGGAAGATTATGTCGATTTCGGAGAACCAATTTGGTTTTATGTCTGGTCGCTCCACGACTGTGGCAATTTATCTTGTGCGGAGACTGGTAGAGCAGTATAAAGAGAGGAAGAGGGATCTTCACATGGTGTTTATAAACCTAGAAAAGGCATATGACAAGGTCCCTAGGGAGATTCTTTGGAGATGCCTGGAGGCGAGGCGGGTTCCAGTAGCGTACATCAGAGCGATTAAGGACATGTATGAGGGGCGATGACTCAGGTAAGGACAGTGGGAGGAGATTCTGAGCATTTCCCAGTCTTGACAGGGTTGAACCAGGGATCAACTCTTAGTCCGTTTTTATTCGCTTTGGTGATGGATGTGCTAATGCGGAATATACAAGGCGAGGTGCCTTGGTGTATGCTTTTCGTGGATGATATAGTTTTGATTGATGAATCGCGACAAGGGGTTAATGATAAGTTGGAGATTCGGAGACAAACCCTGGAGTCTAAAGGTTTCCGGTTGAGTAGGACCAAGATGGCGTAGTTGGAGTGCAAGTTTAGGAGGAGGTGATAGTAAAGTTGGATTCTCATGCGGTTTGTAAGAGGGATAGTTTTAAGTATCTTGGGTCTACGATTCAGGGGAATGGAGAGATAGATGAGGATGTCTCTCACTGTATTGGGGTAGGTTGGATGAAATGGAGGCTCGCTTCGGGAATTTTATGCGATAAGAAGGTGCCCCCTAAGGCCTGCTATGTTGTATGAAGCGAAGTGTTAGCCGGTTAAGAATTCTCATATCCAAAAGTTGAAGGTGGCGGAAATGAGAATGTTGCGTTGGATGTGTAGATTCACAAGGGCGGACAAGGTTAGGAATGAAATTATTTGGGAGAAGGTGAGAGTGGTTTCAGTGGAGGATAAAATACGGGAAGTGAGGTTAAGATGGTTTGGTCATGTGACGAGGAGGGGCATGGATGCCCCAGTTCGTAGGTATGAGAGGTTGGCCTTGGAAAGTTTCAAGCGGGTTAGGGGTAGACCGAAGAAATTCTGGAGAGAAGTGATTAGACGTGACATGGAGCAGTTACAGTTGACTGAGGACATGACCCTGGATAGGAAGATATGGAAGAAAAACATTAGGATAGAGGGCTAAGAGTGTGGTTGAGTTGTAGTCAGTAGGTAGGGGAATTGTGGTATCCTTTGTTTGGCAATGTACTTTTTTGTGGATGTCATATCTATGTTATTTTATCATGTTCTATGCTTTTAATGTTTTTGTATGCTGCCTTTTATCTTGAGCTGGGGGTCTATCGGAAACAGCCTCTCTACCTCGTTAGAGGTAGTGGTATGGACTGCGTATACTCTACCCTCCCCAGACCCCACTATATGGGAATATACTGGGTTTGTTGTTGTTGTTGTTGGATCTTTTACACGAATTCTAGCCCATCTCATGTGATTCTTTAGTTCTATTTCTTCTTGTGTTTCGAGCCACCCCCCACACCTTTCACCTATTTTCTTCATCACTGAACTGGACCCGAGGTGGAGAGGAAGCCCTAGCACACTAGTCCAGCACCAGTTGAATTCATGACTCACAAGGAAAGAGCCAACAATCGGATTCCACCATTGAAGTTTAAGCGTACAACCTTGTCTCTTCCAGGATCCCATCAGGATGTGTTCAGCTTCCTTCCTAGAATGTAATTCAAAAAGAAAGATTTCTCTGAGACTCCTTGTGCTCCCTTCCAAGTTTGCTGATCCCATGGCCTCTCCTTAGTAATAAAAATGTACTTTTTCTAGCAAGAAAATATTCCAGCAAATGACTCAGGAGGGGTTTTAGTATGAGATTTCTTCTTAGTAGTAATTATTGTATGTAACACTAACATTCTCTCAGGCACGTTCTCCTAGGCAAAGCTTTGGGACCCTTCAGGCCCTTAGCTCTCTTCTCCGGTGAACTTCCTTCACCGGTGTTACATCGCTCCTTTCTCTCTTCTTGTCTTCTCTTTTTTCTTCTTTAGGATGGAGAACATAATATATTTTAGATTAGGGCGTAAGTCTTATGACTTGACTGAATCCAGATCAGCTTCAGAATCTTGGTATGAATGGGTGGAGAGTGCTAAAATCTACATGAGAAGGATGAAGTTGAGTAGGGCTGCTTTAGTGTGGTTATGCAGTAGACTGAAAGAAGCTTCAGAAATCAAAGGAAATACATTCAAAACCTGGAAAGGCAGAGACTTAACTACCCTCATTTATTGCTCTTTAAAGTTCAATAAATATGGTAGATTTGTGTTTGTTATTACCGTTACAGGGGAGATGAGGTCTGTCATTATTCTCCCTGAGGTCACATTCAATGCAGGGTGGGCTGGTCTTTCTAAGAAAATCGAGTTGAGGCCAGTATATTTTCTTGCTAGAAAATACATTTTTATTCTGACTGTCCCCTTCACTGTAATCAAAGATAGAAACCTTCCATATTTGTTGGCTTTCGGAGAAAGAAAAATGTTAGTGAAATAGTCTTTGCATTTCCAAGTTTTAAAAGATCCCCCTCTCGATTCTGATCTTCGTAAAATTGCTTGCAAATCTAGAGAAATGATTTTTTGCTCAACACCGTTCTACTCAGATGGTGTCTGCCACTTTCTACCCAGTCATACCAAGTCTCCGCTCTGGCTCTTGAGTCGGTGATGTCGTAGGATTTCCCCCCTGAGCGAAAATAGATCCTATTTTCCATCCTTTCGTAAGGAGAGGATTGTAGATCTAAAGAAAAAAAGGAACAGAAACTGAGAAGGAGGGAAAGGAAGAGTGTTTTCTGGTGGAAGAAGTTCACCGGAGATTAAATCTCAAAGTCCAGAAGGGACCTTAAGTCAATGCCTCAAAAAGAGTGCCTGAGAGCATTTTAATTTTAATCTCAAAATCCAGAAGGGACCTATCAATTCCAAGTCTTTCTACACACAAGGATGTCAGCAAAATATACCAACAAATTGATGTAGGTACCTTTGGAATACCTCATTCATCAATGCTTGAAAGGTAGAAGGAGCATTAGTCAACGCAAATTACATGACAAGGAACTCAAAATGTCCATGATGTGTTCTGAAAGCCGTCTTCTCAACATCTGTAGAGTCTATGCGAACTTGATGATAACCCAAGCGAAGATCAAACTTAGTGATAAATGTTGGTCATGCAATTCCTCAATTCCTCCACCACTAGAACAGGAACTTTGACCTTCACTGTTTTGGCATTTAGCTCACTATAATCCATGCAAAAGCGCCATGTTTCATCATGTTTTCGGACCAGCAGTACAGGTGATGAGAATGGGAACAACTGGGTCGAATAATGCCTTGCTGGAGCATTTGATCACACGGTTTCTCAATCTCATCTTTCTGAAAATAAGGGTATTGATAGGTCGAACTACCACCGGATCAATTCTCGGTAGTAAACATATGTGTTGATCATAGGAATGCATAGGAGGCAGACCTACATGTTCTTCGAACAACTCAAATTCGGCTAATACTTTCCCAAGCTCATCTTGCTTAGAATCCAGCAAAATATGTAGGTGTGGCTGAAATAATGGTGGTTGTCCATGTAGAATGATCTGCTTCTCTTTTACTTGAAAGCTCATGGTCAGTAGCGCAAAATCCCACAGAATAGGGCCTAGTTTTTGCAGCCACTTGATACCTAGGACAATATCAAAAACATCCAAAGGAATCACATATAAAACAACATTGAAGGAATGGTTAGCTACACAAAATTGCACGGCCATGCAAATGCTCAAACTGGAAAGTTTCTCTAGATTTGCCAATGATACATAAAGATTTATTCGATGTTGGATAGGCAAGTCTAAATGTTGGGTAGCCATAGAGCTAATAAAATTGTGTGTACTGCCCGAATCGACTAAGCTAAGCAACAACTTATCAATTACAACTTGCAACTGCATAGTATCGACATGTTGTTTGCCTGTGATAGCATGGAGTGAAATGACAAGTTCTCCATTATTCATTGGTACATCTTCAGATTCTAACCTCTTATCAATTACAGCTTGCAACTGCATAGTATTTGCATGATGTTTGCTTGTGATGGCATGGAGTGAGATGGAAGTCTCTCCACTTTCTGTTGGTACATCTTCAAATTCTGCATCCTCTAATACCAGCCAAAATAACTCTTTGCGTTGATTGCCTTGAACGTAAGGATCATCACAGTTGTACCACAACCCTTTTGTACGTTGAGCAGCCATCTCAGCACGAATCAACCTTTTCACAAAAGGATTAGTAATAGTTACCTTAGCCCCCGAGTTACTATTGTAGCGGGAACCCTTGAGGTTGAATTATTACCCCTTTGTGTGCTAGAAGAAATTTGTATCTTCTCAAGTGCTCTCGCCAGACTCATTGCTTGTACTAGGTTTTTGTAATTCAACATTGAGACGAATCAAATCACTTAACCCTGTTGTAAACATATCTACTTGTTGGTCTACACGTACAGATGACCTAAGTTGCTTGGACTCTTCCCTTTTGGTGCCGTACCTATGTCAACACGACATGGGTGTGAGATCCGTGTCCGATTTGGTCAACCAATTGGATACTTTGACCAAAATCAAAGGGGAAAGTCTAGACAGTTTTAATGATTTGTGTAATCAATGTAAAAACTCAGGTGAAGTTGAAGAAAACAAAATTCCTTTCATATAGAAATTTCTATGTCACTCTTTTTCCTTTAATCTCCTTCCAGGATTCTCCTCAAGTTCTCCACATAATATCTTATAATTTATGTTTTATAACTCTATTTTTAGATAATTTTAATTATTTTTAGGAGAATCCCTGCACCCGTATCCATACATGGATCTGTATCCCCGAATTTTAAAATTTAGATCATGAAAGATCCAACATCTAGATCCGCACTCGTATCGGACACCCGCACCCAAGTCCTAGCAACTTAGCAAATGATGTACGAGCCAACATCCTTTAGAAGTCCCTCTAATAATCTTCAATAGAACCAGTTTGTTTCAAGTTAATCAATTCCCCTAATGAATTGCTTTTCATTGGTGGACCAAAATGAAGAGTACAATATTCTTTGAAGATACCAATGTTAAATAGGGTTCCTCCCGTTCTAGTTGATAAACCCGCAATTGCTTCCCCCTACCATTTGAAAAATAGCTATGCCTACTTTTTCTTGGTTGGCGGTATGCAGGTTAGCGAAAAATTTCTCACAACAGTGAAGCCAAATAGGAGGATATTCACGTCCTTCACAAGTAGGAAAGTCTAATTTAGTGTATCTGGGAACTATACCTCTTCCTTCATTGTTGTCATCATTCTCAAGGTGTTGGTTGTTGTTTCTTCCTCCTAGACGCACATCCAGCTGTTCGCCTATGTTACTGGTTCGTTGGACATAAGCAGCACTATGGTCTCCAACTTTAACTCTCTTTGCACTTGTCGTGGTGCGGATTAAGGTTTCAATTTGTTGCAATAGTTGTTGGACTTGGCGTCCATCCTTGCTTTCGAAGCTGCTACTTTTGCTTCGGATTATGGTCTCCATCCTTGCTTTTGAGTTTGGGCTTCACAGCTTTGCGTCTACAGTACTCTCGTCCATGGTGACAAGTTCTGATGCCAAATTGTTATGACCTCTAGTTCTGGATCGAGTCGCCGTACGATTAACTTGGAAGTCAGACCTAACGTTGTGGTCTAAGTCCTTGTTTTTGTTTCGTGACTTGCCTATGATTGCTGAATTTTGTAGTTCATTTAGGGAACTTGTTTGAGAAAGTCCCGACTCTCTTAATTGAATCCAACTTGTTTTATTAATAGCGTCATCTCTCTTAAATAGAGGTTTACAGTAGCAAAGAGTCCTAACAAACTAGAAATAGAAAAAGTCCTGTAATACTGAATTAACAGGTCCTAATCCACTCAGGGAAGTTCTATTCTAAAAGGGACGACCCGGTTCATACCTACTCCGTAGGTGTCGGGGAGGGGGGGGGGACCACTCCGGGCCTGACCTACGCGCCTTCACCCCATCTTTGCTGGAGGGGCGTTTCGAACCCCCGACCCTGGCACACCACGGTAAGCAAGCTTACCGCTGAGCCAAGGCCATCCCTCAGGGAAGTTCTATTCTACTAACAAAATAATTAAGAAAATATTAATCATTATCTGTCCTACTAATCCTATTAATTCTTGCGTCTGGAATATTGTTTCCCGACAAATGCATCAATAACAGAGACCCTTAATAGTCTATATCTTCATTCTTTGGTAAATGAGTGGTGAAACATTGTTGGACTTGGCATGTGCCATATAGTAATTTCCTAATTTTTTGCATGTGCTTGAAAATGTATAAGAAAATGTTCTAACATATTTTTAAGAATTTCAGTACATACATATACATACTTCAAGCTTGACTGCATTTTAACATTCTGCATTAAAGGTACTTTTGTTGCTTATGCATAAACGTAAAGGTTATATGGCAGCCTTAACCTCCTCGCTTTTATTGCTTTTCTGTTGGTACTAGATTGACGTATACAATCTAATGAAGAGTAATGCCTATCCTATTTGTGAATATAGGGACCAAACCATTCTTCAGTAACAGCTTGTGCCACTGGAGCTCATTCAATTGGTGATGCCGCCAGGATGATTCAGTTTGGAGATGCAAATGTGATGGTTGCAGGTGGGACAGAAGCCAGCATTGATGCCTTATCTATTGCTGGATTCTGTAGGTACACCAAATATCTTGGTCTATGGCATTACTTGTTCTCCCTATCAAGGCCTACTTGGATTATGAATGTTATGACCTCTTTTAAAGCCTTGACACCTTCTCTCAGTGTGTTATCTATCTTTTTGACAATTGCCATTTCTGATTTAGGTTAAGGGCATTGAGTACGAAGTATAATTCAAAACCCCATGAAGCCTCCAGGCCATTTGATTGTGGTCGTGATGGATTTGTGTAAGTAATATCTGTACTTTAAGGTTGTATATCCTATATATCTCAACAGATTATGATTCACCTTCGTATTTCATCCTCATTTTGAAGCGCAGGATAGGCGATGGTTCTGGTGTGATGGTATTAGAGGTGAGTTTGGATTTTTTTAAATTGTTCAGATATTAAATAAGGGTAGGGGGCTTATCCCCTTTAACATACAGAGTTTGAGTTGCCTTGTCCTAAAGTTTTAGCCATGAAAAAACCTCCTTGATTGTTCAATTTGATCCTTTAATCGAGATATAGCTTACTAAAAGATAATTTATTTTCCCCTTTCCTTTTTCTGCTTGCCTATGTGCTAGTTAGCATCACCTGGACTATTCTTTCATCTTACATATGGTATAATGTCCCAAGGAACTGGAGCATGCAAGAAAGCGAGGAGCTAAGATATATGCAGAGCTACGTGGCTATGGAACATCAGGTATAGTTTGGTTATATTCACCTGTAAAGCTGATTTGCTTTAGGTTGGTCCATTCATTATGCTTCTGCTGGTAATCTTATATCACCTATCCATTTTGCTTAGGTGATGCACATCATATCACACAACCACATATTGGTGGAAGAGGTGCAGTTTTGGCTATGACACGTGCTTTGAAACAGGTAATGTATTGTGGTTTGTGACCTCTGTCATTTTCTTGGTTGTGGTTTTAGGTCCCACTAAATTCTATGAGCATGTGTTTAAAATCAGGATAAATTACATTGAATTGACCTCAAGGTTGCAACTTTGCACGAACTACCAGTATCTCGGTCACTTTTCTTGACTATTATGATCGAAGATTATGCCAATCAAGAAGTTGAATAATATCTTCTTTTCTTTCTTAGCACTTTTGTACTATAATCATTCAACTTGCATCTACTTCCCCACCTGTCTGTTTATTTTAGTACAGGATCAGGGTTGCTCCCAGTGTATGTGGCTTTTAGAAGTTACCAGACAAAGCAATAGATGATAAAGCAAGATACAGTTAGTGAAATTCTATTACGTGGAAATTGGAATAAACAGGGCTCTTTCCTGTCCTGCATCAGTATATAAATAAGCAAAACATTCTGTAACCAGAAAAAGAAGTTAAAATAGCCAATGGACTGTGACACATTCTACAAAACTTTCACATGTATTAAAAATTCAATTTTCATATGGCAATTGAATTTTACAGCATTACAATGGTCTTCATGAATCCCTTAGCTGTTTTAATATTCTGTACCTGCGACAATATGATATACATGTCAGTTTAACACCTTCATATCTGTGTTTAGTTGAAACTGTTTCACATGGATTCTAACTGAGTGAGTAACTATCAGCCTTTAGCTTTCTCTTACATGAGAAAATTTTAGGCCAAAATGCAGTTAGAAGAAAGAAAAGAAGTAGGTGATTGTTATAATTACAATTATGTTTGTAAATTTAGTTGCTTTAGCACCTAGGAAATAATTAATTAAAGAGATGTGAAGTCCTAGTAAAATATTTCTCTGATCAGAATTAAAATTTCCTGTTAAAGCATTACTTTCATTATTTCTATTGTCTAGTTGCTTGAGCATTGTGTTTTTTTTTTGGGGAATGTAAATTGCAATGGAGTTATAAAACTTAATTATCTTTTGTGGCATGACCATTCTTGATCTATCATTCCTCAAACCTCTAGTATGGATCTGATTGAAACTTAGAAACTTGGAGTGCTGTGTAAGTTTCAGAAAGTAGAGCAAGACTCGTCTATTAATCGCGCAACTTAAGAGAAAATACTCATCTAGCCTTCTAAGCAGAGAGTTAGATTGTGATATTATTTTGATACGTTTTAACCTAAAGCTTCTTTTTTCCCCTCGTCATTGGCAGTCTGGTATTCGTCCTAGTCAAGTGGATTATATAAATGCTCATGCTACATCTACACCCCTTGGTAATCATTTGCAATTGTGAAGGTGCTCTGTAATGATTTTGAATTTGTTTTGCCTCAATGGCAAATAGAAAGTTGACTTTTTTGTGTGTGACTGAAATGCCTTGCTCAGGTGATGCAGCAGAAGCAAATGCAATAAAATATGTATTCTCTGATCATGCTACATCAGGGGCGCTGTCCTTATCCTCTACAAAGGTAATCAGAGTCGAGCACCAAGTTCAGTCTCTAATTAGATTAGAGTAGAACCAGTAATTACTGAGTCTCCTAAGAACCAAAGTTGAAGGAGAGGTTGGTGTCCAGGTCATGTCTTTTCTGCATCAGATTAATCAAAAGCTTAGAATTCTTCATTTTCCTTCAGCAAACTATCACGTTTTAATTATTTTTACATTATTGTGATTATTAGTGGATGCTTAGCATTTCATCTGCAATAGCCTTTTTTTCTCGATTTATAGCACGTTGTCTGCAATATTGACATGGTGAAATATATTTTCCCCCTTGGTGAACTTCTCTGGATTCTTTTTCCCAACACATTAGGGTGCCATAGGTCATCTCCTTGGAGCCGCTGGAGCTGTTGAAGCAATTTTCACTGTCTTGGCAATACACCACGTAAGAATGTTTCATTTTTATTAGAGAAGACCTTCCAGACAACGCTTAAAATTTGATGATTCTAAATTCTTCGTACTCAATTTTATCTCCTGCTGTGCTACATGGTGAGTTTTATTTTGTTTCTGAAGTTACTAACATTAAGGTCATTTTGATTCTGACCTTACATTAGTAGACCGTGCAATATCTATATTTCTGCTGGATAATTTGAGGCAATTATGTTGCTCTGAGTTTTATACAGAAATGTAAAACTGATGGAATTATGATCTTTTTTGGTCATTTAACTACAAACTACATTTAAGCACTTCAATGTGAAGGTTGGGATTCTAATGGGGTCATGGGTTTTATGCCAATTATATTGTTTTTCCTGCGGAATAAAGGTCACACTTACTGATGTTGTCCATCAGAGGTTGTAATAAGGAGTTGTTGTAAAGTAAACAGTCCACTAAGTTATTACCATGAGCATCTTATTAGAAGAGCACTGTCATAGGCTGAATGATCACCTGAGCTTGAGAGCTTTAGCGAAGTGGATAAGTTAACAAATTGTGGCACGAGTTGATATTGTTGTGGTTGGAAAGAGAAATCTGTGTATCTGCTGACTCTTTCTTAGTTTTACTAACTTGTTTCTTTAGTGGCTTCATGTTCAACAGTTCAGTATCCTTTTAAGTATATAACAAGAAAAATGACACAAATAGACAGTAAATGAAAGAATTATACAAAAAGAACAAGATAGAAACCAGGTGTATTTATGGATGTCAAACATGAGAGTTACTTTTGAGACTTCAGAGGTTTTATTGGCACAAAACACAGTGGTTCAGAACGTGATATTTTGTTATTATATCGTAAATCTAATAACCTAGTGAATTTTTAGCTGTAAGATTTATTTAGATGACAAAACGGCTAGTTATATTGGGATAGAGGTCAAGGCTGTAGATTCATGCATTAACTATTGCCAGCATCGTGCTTCTTTCTAGACTTGATGAGGTAGCTGTAAAATTTTCTATTTCATGAATGAATTGCTGACTTCTCTGATGTTTATTTGCAGAACATCGCGCCTTTGACGCTGAACCTTTCTGAGCCTGATCCAGTATTCAATGGCGGTTTCATGCCTTTGACTGCTTCAAAGGAGATGGCCATTAAAGCGGGTTTATCAAACTCATTTGGGTTTGGAGGAACGAATTCTTGCTTGCTTTTTACTTCAAACAACTGAATACTGATCCAATTAACAAAAAACCCAAATGAACCACGTGTTTTGTTAGGTATTAGTACTATGGTTAACCAGGTGACGCAAACAAAAGCCCTCCCGCCCCGTCTCAATAATCAACTACAATAGGGAGCAAGTGGAAGGAAGAGTGGAGGTTTGAGGGCTATATGTCTCTTAAATTAAACGTTTTGGCCAACTCTTTTCTTGCCTTGAAGGTTCAGTTTCATTCTGATTTCCTTAATTTATAATCATTATTGCAGTTCTAGTGGTTTTTTCTTAGATGTGTCTTGAGAACCAAGTAGAACATATACAGAAACTTCTATTACCAGAAAACCAATTTGTTTTTTTTTGTTGTTGTTGCAAATTTTGGATTAAGATGCTGTCATGAATAGTAGGGATTGTTGTATTGATTCCAACTATATTGGGATTCAAATTTTGGATTAAGATAGTGCATGGATAGTTCAGAACTCAACTGATTTCATCGACTTGAAAATTGGTGTAAAAGCTGCTAATACAATTTCTAATAGACTTGATGTTCTGCAGCTCGGGGAGAAAGATTTGTAGCTGATTCCAACTTTATTGGGACTATGGTGTAGTTTTATTGTTGTCATCATCTTGTGAAACACTTGGTAGACACATTGCGCTATAGAAAGGTTGATTGGCTAAAACAGCTCAAAGATACTTTCATCATGCGTGCTATATTGTCCATTGTTGACAAATACTGCACGTTTATCATTCAAAATGCCTCCATCATTAAGAGTATCGTCACACATTGTTCTTTCATTTATTTACGATTGTGGAATTTTGTTAGCACATTCAATAATAGGTTGTGACTTTTGCCCTAGTGTATGCTATGTTGTAGCCAGCAGTTTAGCACTGTGGTATCAAAAGATCTCTATTTGTCAAACTTTGCTTTGCTATTAACGCGTGAGATCCGAAGTGTAGATTTTCATTCATACTAATGCGTTGCATGAATGCAAGACAGGAAATAAAAGTGGGACCCCTTTGTTATTATCAAATGCAGTCAGTTTCCAGGAACTGCATTTGCAATTTATTTATTTGGATACAGAATCCATTTAAGAACTAATGATGGAAGTCAAATGTCCAAATGACTGAGTCTCTGACATGTTCTTTTTTATTTTCTTTAAAGCTAGTACAAGAACACTTGTTTCACTTGGTGTATTATACTTAAAAGTGATTTTCACTTTTAGTTGTTGAAACTAGGATGTAGAGGTGCCCGTGCTAGCACGGGTTTAATATTATTACTTTCTCTGTCTCAATTTATTTGACAAGATAGAATTTAGAGAGTTGATTAAAATTTTTACATGATATTTAGATATTTTAAGTTGTTAACTATTGTTATTTATAATACTCTATTTGTCCATTTTATATGACACTTTTCGTTTTGCAAAAGTCAAACAGTTGAACTTTGACGTGAATTTGGGCATGAAGTTTTCAAGTTCCTTGAAATAAAATTTATACATTTAGATAGGGGTGTACATAGGTCGGGTTGGTCGGTTTTTATTAAAAAAAAAATCAAATCAATCATGTCGGTTTATTAAAACTATAAACCAAATCAAACCAACATACAATTGGTTTTTCCGTTTAGGTTTTAGTCGGTTTTTTCGGGTTTTTCGTTTTTTTTTATAATCTTTAGTTTTTACAATTATATTGTGATCGAAGACTAGATCAAATATGTTTTCACTCATGTGCTAATGAAAAACCATAATTATGATAAAATGAGGAGCGAAAAACTCTCTTGAAACTAAAAAGTGAGATGAAGAGTGAAAAGTTTAGGTTTTACTAAGTTTATATTGAGTTTTCGATCATTTAATTAGCAATTAATAGACAAATATTACAATTAAATAAAGACCAAATCTAAATATGTATCTCCCAAATCTAAATATATATCTACATCTACTTTCAAATTATTGAAAATTACTAAAACTAGTTGAAAAAGTATTTAAAAAGTAAATTATAATTAATATTTTATGTATAAAAAAGTATGAATATTTTATATATATATATTATATTATATGTCGGTTTGGTTCAGGTTCGGTTTGACTTTATTTTTGCTAACACCAAACCAAACCAAGCAGTTTTATTTTTCTAACGCCAAACCAATTAAACCAAATCATAAGTCAGTTTTTTTTTTCTCGGTTTGGTTTGGTTCGTCGGTTCGGTTTGACTTGATGGTTTGGTCTGTACACCCCTACATTTAGAAACTACGTAAAAAGAGATACAAATAACTGATAATTCTAAACATTTAGAAGATAAATGAAAAGTAATGGTTAAAGATAAACTTGTTTTAACTTCAAATTCAAAAAGTGACAAATAAATTGAAATGGAGAGTAATTTTTACGTGATTTGAAAAATAATATATGTTGCTCATTCTGTTTCAATTTATGTGGCACTCACAAAATTTTGAGTCAATTAAATTTCCTATATATCATACAAGTATTTTAAATTGTTAATTATTGTAACTTGTAGTACCTTTTACATCATTTTTAAATAAAATATATTATTTCATCTATTTCAATTTATGTGACATTATAGAATTTCGAGATTTAATAACCAGATTTTTTTATGTCTTTTAAAAATTTTAAATTATTAATTAATGTAATTTATAGTTTTTACGTAATTTTCAAATATGTAATATATTAAAAAGAAAAAATAAATAAATTGAAACGGGAAAAGTATAACAATTTGTTTCTTATGTTGTTAAGTTAAAAGTGTAATAAACAAAAAATGTTTGTATTAAATCAATAGTGGCAACAAAAGATATGAGCCGAAAAAGGGGAAGGAATAGAGGTTAGGTTTTGCTGGGCAAGCCCACGTGTAAATTACAGTGGTTGTGTGAAAAAGTATGGTAACGAATGCTGACATTAGTAGAGGATAATTTTTTCAAGATGCTCAAAACATTTCTACTACAACTACAGTGACTTATTTGATTAATTTTATATCAATTGAAATGAGCAAAACACCATCTAAATTGTCACAACATATATGTTGACCTGTTGTGTGCTTATCGCCACTTATTAGATAGTAGGATAGTGACAATATCTTGTTTTGATCCCTTTAACATAACACGAGTAGTTGACGGGTTAATTGTTGACAGTTTGATAATTGTGAAGGATCGCAACGAAAAAGATCAGAAGTACATCGTTTTTATTTATTAAAAGTTGATCAGAAAATACACGTCTAATTCAAAGTTAAATTTGTTTAATGACATATTACAAGGACAAAAAAGTGTAAAATGTTCAATTTAACCTTTTTTGGTTGAGTTTGGGAAATTTGATTGGGATATTCTTTGAACAATTGAAATTTTACACTTCTATGGAATCTTTCCTATCTCCTTATCGAGTTCGATATTTAGTTTGAGTGATGATATGCTATCGAATAGGTTTTGTCATGTGAGTGGTTGTCTTGTAAACTTTGTCATAACTCTATAGATCTTTTGGTCTCTTGCCAGTATAAGCCAATATTTTTATGTGCAAAAAGAAACAAAAAGTTAGACGTTGAAGTCCATAAGTTCTTTATCTACTACATAAAAAAACATTAGTTATAAGTAGATCAACAGGGAATAATCTATATTTTACTCCATTGAACTCCTTAAATGATAATCGATACATCAAATTAGGAGAAAGAAATCCTTGAAACTGTGCATTGTTCAAGCAACTACACGTCTCAGTCTCACAGTAGATGAGATCAAGTACATGAACTCATCTTTATGCATTACAATAACTTCACAAATATTATTTTCAGTTTTTTTTCTTTCAAAAGCTGTCCAAGCAATATAATTGCATTACTTGGATGTTTTAGGATGACATTATATTAGTTAGGTGTGGACACATTGATTAAAGTCTGGATATATATCTCTTTTGAATTTGTCTTTCCTATATCCCAACAGTGAATATGATAGGATTTATGAAAGATGTCCCATTTTGTATGGTATAATATTACCTCTGTTTTGCATGTATCGTTTTCGTGAAGCTATTGTTGCATAAAAAGAGGATCAGATTTCCATGTTTAAGTGATTGAGAAACATACTCTCTCCGTTCATCTTTACTTATTCATATTATTATAAATAAATATTCAATAATTCAATTCGAAAATCAGTGGATAATTTATCCATTTATATCCTTTAACCAGTACTAAACAAGTAAACCAAAACTTGTAAGATGGACAAATCAAATTGATTTTGTTTCACTCAAGAAAAAGTAACAAGACAATAATAATACAGGATGATTGCATTTTCCACATAATGCTTATTTTCAAATTTTATTCTTGTAAAGTCAATAAGAAGATTGTAAATATTTATTGAAAGCAAGTAAAATTACACTATGCATTTAATTGAGGGAGGCAAACAAATGTGTGGAATTTTTGGCAAATAAAGAATCATGCACCAAAATTGGAGTAGAACTCAATTGACATCCGACTCTAATGTATTGACCGTCGAGTGAACTCATATATTTTATTGGATATGAGATAACTTGATTAAATTATCTAATTTAACTAGAAAAAGACCAACATACCTAGTAATACTTAATCATTTCGAATTTGAATGAAACTAAAATGTATGAACACACGCTAAACTAAGTCATGAGCCATTGAAAATACTAAATAAATACAAATATTTTTGGCTACTCCTGAATACTGAATTGTCTAAACTAAGTAAT
The DNA here is from genome assembly GCA_030864225.1 of Capsicum baccatum var. pendulum. Taxonomy (NCBI): domain Eukaryota; kingdom Viridiplantae; phylum Streptophyta; class Magnoliopsida; order Solanales; family Solanaceae; genus Capsicum; species Capsicum baccatum. Next base: position 217,672,702 of record CM061556.1, on the reverse strand, counting down.
AAAAGAATAAACTCTCACCACAATAGATTGTATTTGCATCCAAGAAAATGGAAGCACTCTCTCGTGGGCTAAGTATCATTAATTAATAAAATATCAGTATCATAGACAACATTCTAGAAACGAGGAATAAGACTTTCTAGGGTAAAGCAGAATAATCAAAACAAGAAAATTTTCAAAAATTAAGATCGTGAACTGATGATTGAATTATTTTAAAATAACAAATACTAACTTTTTTAAGAAAAAGAGTTTCTCATATTGTGGCTCTGCGTACGTGAGATCTGACAACACACAAGGGTGTGTTATTAGCTCATCTCACCAACAAATAATTAACACATTAGAGCGTGTAGTAGTTAACTCTAGCTTTGTAACATTCACATAAGAAAAAGTTGGCTAATTCGTTCAAATTGAATGTGATCACACTAATAATAACTAAATGTGAATTGAATATACGCATCACAAATAGTAATTTATGTAAGCTTATAATTTCATAATAATAATGGTTAGGCAAGGTAACATAGAAGTCATATATAGTGGATACAAAATTACATATAATACTACTCCCTCCATTTCAAAAAGAATCACCTAATTTGACTTGACACGAAATTTAAGAAAATAAAAAAGACTTTTAAATTTTGTGATCCTAAATTAAAGTTATGTCAAATATATCAAAATGTCCTTTAATCTTGTGATTTTAAATATGCCACGTGGAAAGTTGAATTAAAAGTATTGTCAAAAAAAAAAATAATCATTCTTTTTTAAATAAACTAAAAAAGAAAGTAATTCATTCTTTTAGAAAGGAAGAGAGTATTACAATTTCTCATATAAGTAAGACACTGCTAAATATAAGTGTGGGATGGACTGAGTGGAATCACAAGAAATCTTCCTTAGACATTTCATCAAAACATGCATGTTCAAAAAATAATTTAGTCGAAGGTCCAATTGCAAAGTTCATCCAACTTTTTCATTGGTAAAGTGAACTCATGTCATGTAACTTGAGAAAATTGCAGGAAAGGTATCTTTTAAGTCTTGACTGAAGGATTAGTGACATTGACCAACTTAAAGGGTCAAACATCATTAGGAAACTTGATTAACTTAATTGTGAACTTGATTAATATTTTCAAAACTTTTTAATTTTTTCAAAAATACAAATCAACCCAGCCCATACCCCTCTTCAATCCAAATCAACCACTCTCTCTCGACAGCTTCTCTTAACTCTCTCTCAACCAACAGTTCTGCAAAATTTCTCCTTTCAACCTCCAGCGACAAATAGTCGAGCGAGTTCCTTTTCGACTTTCAACCGTCAATCGACGTGAAGACTTCTCTGGAGACAACAACTTCGAGTTCTTCGTCATCCCATTTTCTTTTTCACAGGTAAAAAATTATGAAGAAATAAAGGAACTTGAGCCAACTACTCTTCTAGTATTGAAATGTGGACTGAATAAAATCATAATTTTGGCATTTCTTCATCTTGTTGTCACACTGTTAATTCGAATTTGTTGGTAATTTTTTGTTATAGTTGATGTTCTTAGTGTGTGTGTGTGTGTGTGATGTGTTGGATGTTGCTGGGTTGATTTATTGTTTGCCTTGGTAAAAATGGTATTGCAACAGATGAAATATCTGATATAACAGATAAAAAGTCTGATGTAACAGATGAAACATCTAATACAACATATGAAAATCTGATGCAACTATGAAAATCTGATGTAACAGGTGAACAATCTAACAGATCATTCATCTGTTGCGATAGAAGACTCTTCTGTTTGGAAGAAATTTAAACAATATTGATCCAACAGATAACTGATTAGTGATCTGTTTTTATTCTTTCCAACGGTTTACTCTTCATTTTGCAACAGATTAGTGACTGTTTTTATTCTTTCCAATGGTTTACTCATCCATTGCAACAGATCGGTTATATATTGTAACAGATAACATACATGGTGCAATAGATTAGTGATCTGTTTTTATGATTTCCAACGGATTACTCATCCGTTGTAACAGGTTGGTTATATATTACAACAGATAAACTACCTGGTGCAACAGATTAGTGATCTATTTTTATTCTTTTCAACGGTTTACTCATCCATTGCAACAGGTCGATTATATGTTGCAACAGATAACATACCTAGTGCAACAAATTAGTGATCTATTTTTATGGTTTCCAACGAATTACTCATCCATTGCAATGGGTTGGTTATATGTTGCATCTGATAAAATACCAAGTGCAACAGATTAGTGAACTATTTTTATAGTTCCCACGTATTACTGATCCGTTACAACAGGTCAGTTATATGTTGCATCAGATAAAATATCAGGTGCATCAGATTAGTGATCTGTTTTTATGGTTTCCATGAATTACTCATCTGTTGTAATAGGTCGGTTATATGTTGCAAAAGATAACATACCTGGAGCAATAAATTAGTTGTCTGTTGAAACTGTTATATTACTATTATGCATTAATCAATTATAATCTATGTTATGTTCCTGTTAATTTAAGATAATATTGTTCCCAAAATAAGAAAAAACGAATCAAGTCCAAGTGAAGGAACAAGTGCAACAGCTCGGCTACATCCACCACTCTATGATCTTGCTTTACAAGCGTTATCTCAATTAGGAGCAGAAGATAATAAACACGGGGAGGAGGAACTTTCAAAAGAGATGATCCAAACGCTAATAACCCTTCCGCCGAAGAGTTGGTCAAAACCTTCAGCATTGATCATTATCCTGTGAGAATGCAGTGCGATGGTGCCATAAATTTAATGGGTGATCTCGTGGTTAAGTCAGTCATGGAAAAATCTTTCGACGCCTTTAGAAAAATACTTCAAGAATAAAAATTGGATTCTTATTTCAGGGAAAGCTGCTTTGGAAAAATCTTGATTTTCCAGAGGATAACAATGCTCATTTCCAAATGAAAATGGTATATGATCTTCTCAAGCGCAGGTTTATGTATGAAAATAAAGATAAGATGTATGAGGTTTGGATAAATTACTGTAGCATGCCTATTTATTTTGGTTAGAAGGAGTTTGCCATAGTTACCAGACTAAACTGTTATCCTCCTTCTCCTTCTCAAGTTATACCTACTCTGACCCAAAAAAAACACCCCGCGCACCCAAAAATAGCAAAGGCAAGTCGAGCAATCGTGATGACCTGGTGTCCATTGTTGGTCTAAGCTTCAAAAATAAAAATCTGATAGAAGCGTTGAAAGGTAAAGGACTTTCAAAGAAGCACAAACAATCATTGTACTTGGTTTGGTTTGTACATAATGTTCTTTGGGCGAGAGTCGTTAACAACAACATAAGCCTCGGTTTAGTAAATCTCTCCGAGGATCTTGAGGCATTTAACAGCTATCCTTGGGGTTATGAAAGCTTCAAAATGATTGTAGAATATTTGTTGACTTCGTTAATGCCAAAAATAGTCAACTTATATGGCTTTTCATGGGCCTTCATGGTAAATATTTCTTTTATCATGATAATGCTTTTGATTTATTGGCGTTATGTTAAAGGCTTGGGCATTTGAAGTCATTCCTTATTTGAGACAACAAGTGAACAAACAGGAAAAAGTTTTTTGTTCAAGAATTTTGTGATGATTGTCGGCTAAAACTGATAAAAATGCAAAATTTCTTAATCTTTTCAATCCTCCCAAGGAAGCAGTAAGTCAAATTCTAATTAAGTTTTTGTTTTAATTAATGATTAACTGATTTCATCATCATTCTTAATATATGTACCAATTTATTTTATATTGTCCATCCGTGGCTTGTTTCAACCAACCGAGAGTTGAAGATGCCATTTTTCTTACTTTACGGTCTGTGCAAACTTTATCGGACCCTAAGGTCTTTAATAGAATAAAAATGGAATTGTTTGGAGCAACAACCATCACAAGAAAAATAATTTTGGAGGGTGGGGCTAATGATGCTCCTCTTACAGTTTTTGAAACAACAAGCCATTATGATTATGATCATAATGGTTGTACAAAATTTTCTCTAGTTTTTGCCGCATCTAGCAAATGTTCTGCATACAAATGTCAAGACTGCAGGTGAAATACGATGGAATGATTAATGTTATTAATGCACTAACTACTTCTGTAAAGGAAATGACATCTAAGAGGGGTGCCATTCCATCAAAGAAGATTTCATATCCAGACACTCCACTAGAGATCAAGGTGGCTAAGAGAAGTAGGAAAGACACTTCCAAGGCATCATCAACCATAAAAAAAAAGTAAGATTGCAACGCCTCTGTCTTTGTCTTGCACCGATGTTCAGTGTGCAAGGGCCACAGGAAAGCAGCATAACCCGAAGAAGGTGAATGCACATCATCTGTTCCAAAAAACAAACAGCCACATATCTGTTTCAATAGATGATACATCTGCTAAAAATTATCAAATAGATATATAGATCTGTTGCAACTGTTGTCTAACTTGTTGCATCAGATCCGTTATTTGTTCAAAATTATCTTACTGCTCTGATTTACCTGTTCAAATTTGTCCCAACAGATAATCCATCTGATGCAATATAAGACTCATCTGTTGCAATAGATGTACAATATGTTGTATATCTCTACTTAGCATTGACAATTATGGCTTTCCAAGTGGATGTCACAGTAGAAGCTACTACCGAAGAGCATAATATCACAGTTGATAATCCATCAACTTCTTTCAAAGAAGAAGAAAAAATGGAGCCTGTCCGTTTGGGAGAACAAAAGAATTACCCGTTTTAAGGGTTCAACATCTCGAACGAGGCTTCAAAAAAACTAACACAGTTGATCAACGACTATTCAGAATGGATTATTGATGGGTTGTTAAAGCATCATGCCGGCAGGTACATAAATCAATTTTATAGATATTGGTTTGTACAATTCTTGTTGTACGAACCTGATATTAACACATACAAATCATCATGTAGAAAACAAAATAGCGAGCGCTACAAAGTGAACGAATCGAGTCTTGGTTTTGATATGTTCGACTTTGTTGTTGCACATCCCGAATTAAAAAATTGGTTCTATTTGATGTCACAGCCCCAAACTTGCTGGAATGATAAGGTTTAAATGTCATACATATTACTATTAATTAATACTTTATTTAATTGCATCTGTATATTGATTTTTTTATCATGTAATTCAAAATATTTGATAATATGTGCAGCACATTGATGTCATTTTTTACTACCTCCGAAAGAAGGCCAAGTTGAACATACAAGAACAATAAAGATACATGACAGACAATTGTTTGTACAAAGTTTACATCAATAATGCCTACGATAGGTATTGTCAACAACAGCCGAAAGTTTTTCGAAATGAGGAATGCTTAATCAACATCATCAAAGGTTTTAGCATTTCGGCTGGCTTACCTTGATATTTGATCGACGAAGTGTACATCCCAATCAATTGTGGTGATGAATTTCATTGGGTATTAGCTGTCATCGTTGTAAGAGAGAGACGCATTCGATTTTATGGATCGATGTCGTGAAGGAGATGTTTCAGGCCATCGTCTGAGATACAAAATCTGGCCAAAATATTGCCTACTTACCTTGATATGAGTGGCTTTTTGGACTAAAAAGTTCGTACTGATTGGTCGACGATTGAAGCATACCGGGATAAAATGGCTAATTCATTTGATGTACAATATGTTAAAGGAATTTCTCAACAAACCATTGGTAGCCTGTAAGTTTAAGTGTCACAATTTAGTTTCATTTCACAAATTTTACAACGCTTGCATGAACTGCAAGATATAGATTATTTATTTTTTATAACGCAGGGATTGCGGTTCTTTTGTTGCCGCCTACGCCGAGTATTTGATTGATGGATTACAAGTACCAAATGATGGACTTGATATCAAATTAATCCGCAAAAGATATGCTGCTCTTTTATAAAAATATGGAGAAGCAAAAGCTCAGAAGCCGTACGCAACCGACCTTAAAGATCCACGATGACCAAAGACGAATTTCGTAGCAACGAATGAAGAACAACTTGTCCATATTGATTAGATCTTTATATATTGAGTCCATCAATGTAATAACCTATCCTCCTTGGTTTAACTTTATGATTTATTTGTAGAGTAGATCGTTTGTACCCATAATAATTTTCTTATATTTCATTTATTTGTTGAGTTATTTCATGTAATTTTCGAAGGCTTTGATTTATTTTATTTTGTCTATGAATATAATTTAATCCTTAGTTTTGAACATGTTAATTGAAATTGAGTACAAAATTTAAATATCGCAACAGATATACATCTGCTGCAATAGACGACATATCTTATCAGACAGATTTAGACATATGTTGCAATATGAGATGCAACACGTAGGTCATCTGCTAGAAATTATATAACAGGTCTTTCTACTTTTTTTATTTACTCCAACAGATTACCGATCAGTTGTAACAAATAGATTATAGTTACAACAGATCGTATATCTGTTGCGACAGACAGACTGGGAACATCTGCATAACGCAACAGATGACCAACCTATTCCAACAGATAATCAATCTGTCATAACAGGTACTATATCTGTGACGACAAATATAAAATCTTTTGCATTATAAAAATTCAACTTGGCCAGACATAAAAATTTTGCCACTATATGTAAAGTGAATTGGCTTGAAATGAAAATTTGTTATCGTATTCGTCTCTGTCTTTGTACATGTTCTTTTTTATACACGAGATCCAACCATTTAGTTAGTACCCCATATGCCCAGACCCATTGAATCTTTCCAACAACAGTGTCACACACACCGATTATTTATGTGCCAGTCAGCAAACACTCGATGTATGCAAGCGAGTACGACCCGCACGCTGCACCAGTTGTTTTTCTTGGGAGCTGGATATTCTTATTTTGACCTTCAAAATCCTATGATTCATTCCCAATACTTCAGCCGGCAAATGATCCATCAACTTACTCTGCATCAACAACTTGGGCAACAACTTCAAGAGTGGCTGCATGTGGGTTAAAAACGTCTTCTCGCTGAAGACAGGTAAGTTACAGTCATAAACCTTAATCTTTACCTCGTATAGTAGTATCTCAACAGTGAGAAAATGTGTGACATCCACGTTCATGACTGCAAGGATTCTCTTTGCCTTGGTCCAGCTCTTGTCGTATTGATATGGCCTCTTTCCTCTAATATATTTAATCGCTTCTTCATTCCATTGGAACTTAGAAACTAACTGATCAAATACTGGGCCACCGAAATCAACTATCTTATAGAGTTTAACGTACCTATCCTTGAAATTATTGCAGAAGTTGAGGTCCATTATCCTATCGACAACATCATAAGCATCCGAATACGCTAATTGTCTACCCCTCATGAGGCAGAGAATTTCATCAATATACTGTAGTATAAGAAGATAATTTTTAAATAGGTTAGTAATTGTAAAGAAGAAAAACACAGTGGAAAGAATCCGATGCAGAGGGTTCTCTGAATTAGTTCACAGATTACCTAGCCAACGCAACTTATGCAACAGATGTGCATTATGTTGCAACAGAATACCAAGTTTTTGCAATAGATTATACATCTGCTGCGTAGATTCTTCTTCATGGAGTGGATTGGAAGGCTAAGTTAGCAAAAGTAAACTTATCTTGTCCTCGTACCATACGCGTATATTTGTCATATTCGAGAAGTCTTTGGCGGCAAATAAATGCATGGTGTATTCTTTTTGAACCTTCATCTTGATGAATTCTTCCAGTTCCTTCTCCTTCTCCTTACCAAGCGCCGCGAATATGTCCACCTTCTTCGGCGGCCCCTGAACTTCAACAACTCTTGGAGCTGGAGGAGTTGCAATTTTTGCTGATTTCAGAACAGAGAGAATTTGTCTAATTTTTCTTTTTTTCCTCCTAACCTCTACTGTAGGAGTGCATGGATCCCTCACCTTATTGGATAGTATGACACCCCTATTGGATTTCAACTCCTCAGCAGCTTCAGCAATAGTCTCTAGTTTTTCAAGGAGTTTATCCTCTCTGTCCTTGCATACTTTGTATTTACAATGAGAACATAAGGGTGAGGAGGGGTGAGAGAGACCACTGTAAGGGTGGAAGAGACTGGTGTCGGGGTAAGAGGGAGGACCTGTGCAAGGGGTGTTTTCAAACATATTTATTTTTTGCTGAGCACCAACATACTCATAATCACGACTAGCAGCAGCAGCAGCATGATGGCTGCCACCATCACAAACAACTCCACCAGCAACACCCCCAGAAGAAGCATCCGTATCAGTTGCAGTTTGAGGTTGGTCGTGAAGAGCTTCAACATTAGGCTGACCTTGCCTAACTGCTCTTCTTATGGATGTTGCTCCAGCCAATTCCTTCTTTATTAACTCTACCGTTGGGTCTTCTTTTGTATCAACAAGACCCAGAGTAAGAAAAAAAGTCATCCTCGGCTCATCAATGGTAGGCACGATCCAAGGATGCACAACCTATAAAAAATATAGGAGGAATTTAAATTATATAATAATAATTTGCAGTCAATTAGGTTACATGTGGCTCGGGATGGATATTAACACAGCCAACTTATGCAACAAACGATCTAGCTACTACAACAGCTGATCTATATGTTGAAACAGATTGATAATATGTTGCATCAGATTACCCATATGTTGCATAATTTATAGTAGATGGGTAATCTGTTGAGTAGGGTTCAGAGAACTAGAGCAATAGATGGTTAATCTGTTGCACCAGTTACAGATGACGGGTAATCTGTTATAACAGACGGCCCATCTGTCGCAACAGATGGAACATCTGTTTCAATATCTTTCTTTGACGCAAATTATTTTAGTTGAAAGAAGACGTAATGCGTCATCCGAAGGGTTAAAGAGATCAACCTTGTTAATATTTTTTTGCTGCTCTCTGCTGCAGTCAACCACCTAAGGATCCTTGAATGAGAAACCTTATCCAGATAATCCTTGAAATACTTTAGGAGGGGAGGAATGGCTTCACGTTCCCAAGCCTAAAAATTGTAAACAGAAAGCAAGCAAGAAAAAAGACATAACTATATTCAATATAAATTAATGAATGAGTAAAAATAGTGATCAATTTTACCATAAAAGCCCAACAAAAGCCGTATAATGTGGTCGTCTTTGGCTTTAGCTTTTTCAGTAAATATTTAACAGTCAAGTAGTAGCTGTCGTATCCCCAGGGATAATTGTTGAATTTCCCCAAATCATCAGCAAACGCCAAAAAATCATGTTCTATGACTTTCCTGACGTCTCTTGCCAATAAAACGGAATTGACAAACCAAACTAAGCACAATTTCTCCCTGTAGTGCTTTGGTATGTCTTTATTCTTGAGATCCGCCATCAAATCTTCCACTTTGTAGCTAGGTCCAACAATGCCCAACAACCCATCTTTTTTTACCTTGCGTTTGTTGAACCCTTTGTGGGCTGTTTTCTTTATGAGAGGTTCTTCTGGACGATCGCATCTCAAGCTCGTCACTATAACAAACTCTTTTAATCCAAAACAAATCGGCATGCCACAGTAGTTGATCCAGACTTCATCTATCTTATTTTTGCCCTCCTTCAGACCTCCATCATTTCCCGCATACTTGATCCTTCGCTTGAGGAGGCCATATACCATGATCATTGGAAAACGGAGAGGGCGGGCTCCAAACAACTCAAGAAAGTATACAAAGCAGTTCTTCTTAAAAATTCCATCTATGTTTTCCTTCTTCATAATACTCTTAAGTTCGTTAAAAGGTTTCCTTAGCTGACATTTAGTACAACATCGTGAAATACTGCATTAGGGTTACTCATCGGCATCGCAACTCGAAACCCGACGATACTAATAGTTTTGACAAAACTATGCTGGGATTTCGATGTTATTTCATGCTCTATTGGTGAGAAAGAGTTATCACTTTCCTCAGCTTCATTTTTCCCAGACTGAGATTGTTCTAAAAGTTCCTCCGAATCTATCTGTAGTCTAGCTTTTTTTGTTGGGTGGTTAGAAGTTGATCCACTTTCAGTTTCTTTTCTTTTGGAAAATATCTTTTAACTATAAACAATAGAAAAATAAAAAATACATTTCATTTGATGTTTGCATAATTTTTTTAAAAAGGTGAGACAAATTTAAATAAATTATTCTACGCCACATAACAATAAAAAATACTCCAACGGACAACCCATCAGTTAGAACAAATGGGGAATCCAAATTTGCTTAAAGATCTATTTAATATCTCCCAACAGATATTTCACCTGTTCCAATAAATGGACAAATTTCAATAAACTATTCTACGCCACATTACAAAAAAATACTCCAACGGATAACCCATCAGTTGGAACAGATAGGGAATCTGTTTGAAGACCTATTTAATATCTCCCAATAGATCTTCCATCTGTTGCAACAGATGGACTACCACCACCACAACCAATGCCACCACCAATGCCACCAATGCCACCAATGCCACTAATACCAACACCAAGACCACCGATACCACCGCCAAAAAACACAAATACCAACACCACCACCAACAGCCACCAACAATACCACAAACACCATCCAATAATACCATAATAGTCAACAAAATACTGAGAGAAAAACTAGAGATTTCTCGGGTGCTTCCTACTTTTTTAGCATCAAAATTTAAAATTGTTAACCCATTCTCGAAGATAATACAACTAAAAGTCTTCTTTTTCATCATTAACTAAAAAACCCTATTTTTTAGAGTAAAGAGCAAGAAATCTTCTCGAACTCTGTTACCTGCGAAGACAAAGAAAATGATGGATACAAGCGGGAATGAAGTCGAAAAAAACAACTATATGTGGTCGTAAATGGGAAGAAAATCGACCTGTTTTGAAGGGTTGAGCAATATATTGAGTAGTTGTTATTTGTATTGTTGAGAGAGAGAGGAGACCCCGAGAGAGAGAGAAGAGAGAGAACTTTAAATTTGAAATGAAAAGTTTTTCACGCAAATGGATGATTTGTATGGGTTGATTTGTAATTTTGGAAAAGAATGACAAGTTTTGAAATTGCTCATTTGGTCAGAATTGATCTTAATTAATTTTAAATTTTTTATAAGATATAGTTTTTAAAACATTGAGTTGATGAGAACTCATTTCAACTCAGAGTGATCAATCGATAACTCGGGTCGAGATGAACGCAATACCAACGCCATGCAATTGCAAAGACTCGATTGAATTTGTAGTTGACCTTGTGATCTTATTCATTCATACCTAGTTCCATATAAATCAACTTAGGTACTATTACTATCCTAACATTGAGTTGATGAGAACTCATTTCAACTCAGAGTGATCGATCGATGACTCAGGTCGGGATGAATGCAACACCAACACCATGTAATTTCAAAGACTCGATTGGATTGTAGTTGACCCTGTGAGTTCATTCATTCATCCCTAATTCCACCTAAATTTACTTAGGTACTATCATTATCCTAACAATGAGTTGATAAGAACTCATTTCAACTCAGAGTGATCGATCAATGACTCAGGTCGGGATGAACGCAATACCAATGCCATGCAATTGTAAAGACTCGATTGGATTTATAGTTGACCCATGGAGCTCATTAATTCATCCCTAGTTAAACATAAATCAACTTAGGTACTATCACTATCCTAACATTGGGTTGATGAGAACTCATTTCAACTCAGAGAGATCGATCGATGACTCGAGTCGGGATGAACGCAATACCAATGCCATGCAATTGCAAAGACTCAATTGGATTTGTAGTTGAACTTGTGAGCTCATTCATCCATCCCTAGTTCCACCTAAATCAACTTAGGTACTATCACTATCCTAACATTGAGTTGATGAGAACTCATTTCAACTCAGAGTGATCGATCGATGACTCGGGTCGGGATGAACGTAATACCAATTCCATGCAATTGCAAAGACTTGATTAGATTTGTAGTTGACCCTGTGAGCTCATTCATCCATCCCTAGTTCCATATAAATTAAATTAGGTACTATCACTATCCTAATATTGAGTTGATGAAAACTCATTTCAACTCAGAGTGATCGATCGACGGCTCAGGTCGGGATGAACACAATACCAATGTCATGCAATTGCAAAGACTCGATTGGATTTATAGTTGACCCTGTGAGCTCATTCATTCATCCCTAGTCCCACCTAAATTAATTGTAATGAAATCTGTTACAACAAATGACTGAGCTGTTGAAAATTTTCAAATAGATATTCATAGATATTTCAACAGATGACATATCTAATTTAATTATCAAATAGACATTTGCATCTGTTGTGACAGATGACTAAGCTGTTAGATATTTATATCTATTGTAACAGATGACATATCTGATTTAATTATTAAATAGATATTTGCATCTTTTGTGACAGAAAACTGAGCTGTTGAAAATTTTGCAAACAAATATTTATATCTATTGTAACAGATGACTGAGTTGTTCGGATTTCTAAATAGATATTTATATATGTTGCAACAGATGACATATCTGTTTGAAATTTTTTTCTCTTTTAATTTTAAAGCAAGCTTCTGTCCAAATAGATAATATCACGTAGTACTTACTACTAAAGGCGGTAAAAAATATTTCTGGGATATCTCAAAAGTGAGTTCATTGAGCAGTCTTATCTTGTCTTTTCAATGTCATCAGTCTTAGTCTTCCTCGTGCCCCTCAAATTATTAATGAAATTAATGAATATTGAAACCCCCCACGTCTACGTACATAATAAATCTATAGAAATTATGTCATCTCTCTTCCTTCAGCTGCATTTTATTTTATTCAACTCTCATTTTTTCTTTCTCTCCTCTTTAGGGTCACAATCTTTTTTTCTCTCTTTTCTCTTCTCTTCTCATAAAGATCCTTTTAGATCTAAATCGATCTATATCTTTCCTCGATTGAAATTTCTGTTTTGATCCTCTTTTTGATATTAAGGTATGGTTCATTATTGCTCTTTCATTCTCATCTTCTTTTTTGTAAGTTATTAATATCTATTTTTTTTATTTAATTACTATTTACCCATATCATATTTATTAAAATTTTTTAAAGAAACTTTTAAGTATTGAATAAATTAATCGAGAATTTTTATTACAATATGCAAAAAAAGTCATCTGTTGGGAGAGGTTTAAAAGCCTTGTTGGCAGTATTATTTTTTTATATGTATTTTGTTTGTTTCTTTATTGTTGATGCAGTTATTGATGTTGTTGGTGGGGTTGGCGTTGTTGGAACTTGTGGTGTGGTGTTGTTGATGGTTCTGGAACAAATGATGTTGCTTCTTTGTTGTTGATGATGTTGTTGGAACAAATGTTGTTGTTTCTTTATTGTTGATGCTTTTTATTTGTAGTTTTTGCTGTTGTTGATGTTGCTGCAACAAATGGAGAAACTGTTGAAAAAATCAAACCACCAGAAAGGCTGGTTTGATGTATTCCATCAGACTCCACATCTGTTCTAACAGACTCCACATCTGTTGCAACAGATGGATAATGCTCTTTCTGTGACATCCATTTTTTTCTCTTCTTTGTAGATATAAGGAAATGGCAGTTAATTAACGTTTGTCGAACTATCACAAGAGGCTGCAGTAAAGATGGGTTCAGAGGAATAAGTTGCATGCAGATGGAAACACTAATGTTATCGTGGAAACACACATAGAGTGCACTGATTTTGTGAATGTTGTTTTTACTGATTAGTCATAGATCATTCAAACAAGATGTTTGTAATTTTACAGTTAAGTTTGATTGATTCGAACTGATAAGGCTGAGGGACTATGAATATAGTTCTGATACCCTGTTAAGATTTAATGTCGGTTGTTGCTAATGTTTATTTGTCAAGCATTGTGAAGGGATCTAGTTTTAGGGCGCAATGAACCCTTAGAGGGCCTTCGAAGCTTTGTACTACATCTAACAAGAACAGAAAACCAATAGAAATTTTCCTGGCCCAAATTTATATGGTTGGGTTGCTCACTCGAGGTGATAATTATATGTCAGAAGGTGCAGTAGGAGAATGCCTTCGAGGTAAAATGGGTGGTTGATTGAAGACTATATCATCTGAGAGCTAATTAAAGAAAAGACATAGGGTAGAAAGTAACTTCTAGCGAATCTAGCCGATGAAATTATCTTAAAAGATGTGAAATCTGAATCAAGTGCAAATATGAAAGTGTATCCGATAATCTAATTTCGTTTATTGTCTCTCTGAAAGAAAAATAATGCAGATGGATACTTTGCTAGGGAGCTGCGTGATTGGGATTATCACTTAGATAAAAAATAAGATAAGACCAACAAAACAGCCTCACGGGCATCGAAGGTTGAAATGATATACAATAAGTCTAGAAAATTTACGCCAACAGCAACTGCAGTTAAAATAAGGAATCTAAGCAAAGGCGATAATTTCTGTATTTTAAATTTCATCCCATGCCTTTTTATTTGTGTTTTCGATTAGGTCCACTGTCGTTGACCTGATCGAAACCACAAACGAGATTGAAAGGCAAATTGAGTATCATTGTTTGCTTAGCAATATGGTTATAATTGATTGTGTTTTCTTGCCTTATCATGCTTTCAACATTCCTTGGAGAAGATCAGATGCTTGTTGTAGTATGTGAATCTCGATAATTTTCAAGCTTACCTCCAGCTTGTTGATTCTGTATTCAAGCTGGTCGTTGCCGTCTTCGAAGTTAGTAAGGAGTTCCTCATCTCTTGTGAGCTTGATCAGGGACACCACCTTCAAAGTTGTGGTATTTTAGGTGCCCTTCAGAAGCTTTAAAGGATATATGGACAGTGTTTGTTTCTGTTTTAGGTCAAAATGTGTTGATGCACGTTGAAGATGTGGTCCCAACAGTTGAACAACACACTTTTATCGAGCATTGCTCAATGTATCTTGCTCAACTAATTTGATTAATTAATAAGCATGGAGTTACGTAACGTGTGATCTAAACCAACTTTACCAACCTTATGAAATGTTTACGTAACTCCAAGATCATTACCCTATAAAAAAATATGACCGAGTTAGTACACAAATCAAATGAGCTCAATCTCTCAGCCTTTTTGCTGGTCACTCTTCTCCAAATAGATGACAAGATATCTGTTATGCAAAAGTCTACACCGTCGCCAGACATGCTTTCCAGGGAGCAATTCTTCAGAAGATATCTATTGATGCCTTTTGAAGAATTGCTCCTTGGCAAGCATGTCTGGCGATGGACTAGAATTTTGCATAGCAGTTATCTTGTCATATATATTGGAGAAGAGTGATCAGCAGAAAGGCTAACAGATTGAGCTTATTTTATTTGTGCTCTAACTTGGTTATATTTTTTTGATAGGATAATGAGCTCGGAGTTACGTAATGTTTGATAGGCTTAGTAGACTCGGTTTAGATTACATGCTACGTAACTCCTTGCTTATTAATTTATCAAATTGGTTGAGCAAGATGCATTGAGCAACACTCGATAAAAGTATGTTGTTCAACTGTTGGGACCACATCTTCAACGTGCATCAACACATTTTGACCTAAAACAAACACATCGACCCTCCATGTATCCTTTAAGGCTTTTGAAGAAAGTGTTCTGAAGGGCTTCTAGAATGCCACAACTTTGAAGGTAGTGTTACTGATCGAGCTCACAAGAGATGAGGAACTCCTTACCAACTTCGAAGACAAAAACGATCAGCTTAAATACAGAATCAACAAGCTGGAGGCAACCTTGAAAATTATCGAGATTCACATACTACAACAAGCATCTGGTCTTCTCCAAGGAATGTTGAAAGCATGCTAAGGCAAAAAAACACAATCAATTAATCCATATTGCTAAGGAAGTAATGATACTCTATTTGCCTTTCAATCTTATTTGTGGTTCCGATCAGGTCAACGGCAGTGGACCTGATCGAAAACACAAATAAGAAGGCATTGGATGAAATTTAAAATTCAAAAATTTCCGCCTTCGCTTAGATTTCTTATTTTAACTGCAGTTGCTGTTTGCGTAAGTTTTCTAGACTTGTTGTACATCATTTCAACCCTCGATGCCTATGAGGCTGCTTTGTTGGTCTTCTCCTATTTTTTATCTAGGTGATAATCTCGAGCACACAACACCCTAGCAAAGTGTCCATCTACATGATTTTTCTTTCAGAGAGACAACAGACGAAAGTACATTACCGAATACACTTTCATATTTGCATTTGATTCAGATTTCGCATCTTTAAAGATAATTCCATCAGCCAGATTCGTTAGAAGTTACTTTCTATCCTATATCTCTTTTTCAATTAGCTTTCAGATGATATAGTCTTCCATCAACCACTCATTTTACCTCGAAGGCATTCTCCTGCCGCACCTTCTGGCATATAATCATCACTCCGAGCGAGCAACTCAACCATATAAATTTGGGCCAGGGAAATTTCTATTGGATTTCCATTCTTGTTTGATGCAGTGCGAGGCTTCAAAGGTGTTCTCATAATCCAATGCACACTTAAAGTTAAGTCTAATCGCTATTGGTTCTCTGCAATGACGACAAATATTAATCCCTTCTCAAAACTTGACACGCATAAACACGAGCCACAATCATCAGTAATTCGTAACAGGGTATCTGCTCTATCTTGATGAGGTCCTCAGCCTTATCAATTTTGAACCCATCAAACTTAACGGTACAATGCAGTATCTTATTTGAATGATCAGTGCCTAATTGGTTAAAAATTGTATTCACAAAAATATTGTACTTTGTGTGTGTTGTCCCGGTGACCTTATCAGTAATACATACTTAACTCCCGCACATATGATAGTGGATCCATCTGCACGCACCTTATTCTTCCTAGCCTATCTATGATTTAAATTGAATAAACAGATGACTAGCTAGTTGCAACAAATGCCATATCTGTTTATATTGTCAAACAATTGAAGACATCTGTTATGACAGATGATTAACCTATTGCAACATATGACGTATCTATTGGAGAAATCAAACAGATATATACATCTATTGCAAAAGATTACCAGTATGTTGTAAGTTATCTAACAGAAAGAATATATTTTGCAACAGATTACCTATCTGTTAGATTTATTTTAAAACAATTTTCTTTTCTTTCTGAGATACAATAATTTATAAATAGGTCCCTCCTTATAAATATGGATGATCCAGATTCGTACAAGAATATTCATTTCGAGTCCTTGCGTGAACTTCAAAGGTAGTTTGATGAACTCTAGAGAGATCTGGCTAACTTCGGAGCAAGGCTGAGTAGCAACGTTGCCGGATGAAAAATGTCCGATTGACAATAATAATAGTAGTAATATTAATTAGGTAACGTTTTTTATTTTAGCGCATGTATTTTCCTCCTTTTGTATATCGGATCTACCCAAGGGATTCAAAAATCTATGTCATTTAGTGATCGACTTTGAATTTTTAATTCTTATTTAGTATTTAATAATCATTCTGTTTATTCCTTGTTCTCAACATGTCGACGGTTGGTGGTAGGGATTGAGCAATTTGTGTCAACAGAGGTTAATCTGATGCGACAAATTGATCATATGTTGCACCAGACGGTTATTAATAAAAAAGAGTTATTGTTGTTATTGAGAGGGTGAAAAAGAAAAGAAAAGACATTGACTTTCCGATTATTTAATACGAAAAATGTTTCGTAGATAAATAATAAGGAAATAAATTATAAACACAATTTATAACCGTAAAAGAACGGTTATTTAATTTTAATAACTGATCATGACTTTTCACCATTTTTATTTTTGAATTTATTTTTTAAAAATTATTTATTATATAATAAAAAAAGTCTCAATATTGGATTAATTAACTTATATGATGATTGTTAAGAAAAATAAGGTGAAGGTCGGTCGTGACTTTTTGTCTAAAACAAAAACACATACATTCATCAGTGTTGCTGATGCATCAAATTCCCCATCTGTTGCGACTGATGTATCAGTTGTTAGAAGAAATTGAAAAAGATATTAATATATAACGTCTATTTGTTGCTACAGATGGTATATCTGTTGTAACTGATGGTTTATCAGATTCAACATATATACAATCTGTTGCCAGAAAATAAAAATAGTTATTATTTTATTAAAGAATTTGAAAAGGTATTTTTTGTTAATTTATAAAATAAAAAAGTCAGCAAATTTGAATTAATGATACGATGATAGTTTTTTTTAAAGTAGATTATATGTTGCAACAAATATATTATCTGATGCAACAGGTTTACTATTGTTGCAACAGATGATATATCTGTTGTCACAGATGATTTATCTGCTGCAACCGATATAGAATCTGTTGTCACAACTCAATAAAAATGGTTCTTGGAAAGAACTAATTAATAATAATAATCTGAAAAGTCATGACTTATCACAATATTTCTTAATTTAATTAAGTCATTACTTTTCATATTAATAAAAAATGTAATTAATAAATTGAGGTGAACAGTTAGATTATATGTTGCAACAGATAGGTTATCTGATGCAACATATTTTATATTTGTTGCAACAAATGATATATTTGTTGTCATAGATGTGTTATCTAATGCAACAGATATAGAATCTGTTGCCACAACTCAATAAAAAGGGTTTTTGGAAAGAACTAATTAACAATAATAATCTGAAAAGTCATGACTTATCACAATTATTATTTTCTTAATTTAATCAAAAATGTAATTAATGAATGGAGGTGAATAGTCGTGCTTTTTTGCCTCTAATTCAAATTCAATCCTCTATAAATAGGTCCCTCCTTACTCAATCGTTCATTCAACTACACTCTATTTATTTATTTCATCCCGTCTTTCATATTACACTCTAGAAGATTATGGCTGACCCAGTGTGGGACATTGCTTTTCTGCAAGACACCGTGAATGAACTTCGGAATCAAGTTCGTGACCTACAATGGAAACTGGGAGGAGTTAGAGCAAGAATACTCTGAGGAGGGCCTTGCTACTTTCAGTTGAAGATTGATCTGCTGGCAATGATGATGATGATAATAATAATAATAATAATAATAATTAGATTATTATTTTTATTTTAGTCTATTATATGTAATTTTATTTATTTTTATTTAATAAAAAAATTATGTTTGATCTTTGACGTTTTAATCTATATTTAATTTTTATTCTGTCTATTATCTTCTCAACAAAAATGTTGACGATTCAACTTAAAAAGAAATAATTTAGAATCAATAGCAATAACAAGATTTATCTGTTGGGTTTGTGGCAGGGGCTGATGTGTTGTTCAAAACAGATTACTCATGTTGCAATAGATAAGAAGTCTCTGATACAACAGATAAATAGTCTGTTTCAACAGATGACTAGTTTGTTTCTTGGCTCTGACGTTTTAATTTATACTTCCTCCATCTCAAATTACCCGTTCCAAATTGAGATGTCATATTGATTAAGAAAAATAATTAATAACATGTCTAGTTTACCATAACCCACTGATCAGTTGGTGGGACAGTAGACGTGTTTGAAATAACTATTGTTTGCTATTCAATCGAAATTTCATAAGAGAAGAAAGCTTTTAACATCGGTCGGCGTATAGTTCCCCTATTAAATGATGTTTCCATTTTAATTTAAAGAAAAAAATGATTAATGCAAAGGGTAAAACATGGATTTTTTTAATCTTTTCTTAATTAATGAAAAAGACAAGTAAAATGAGAAATCGAATTAGGAAATTTGGGACGAATAATTGGACGTAAGGAATAACTTTGAATCCAGTAGCAATAGCAAGAGTTGAAATATATTGGTTATCTATTGGGTTTGTGGCAGGGTCTGATTTGTGTTGTTCCAAATAGATTAATCATTCGTTGCAACAGATAATTAATCTGGTGCAACAGATCAACATCCTGATGCAATAGATAATACGTCTGATGCAACAGATAATACGTTTGATGCAACAGATAAATCTTCTGATGCAACAGATAAACAGTCTGATGCAACAAATAAAACTTCTGATGCAACATATTACTCATCTGATGACCAGATGATTGATTTATTTAAATTGTGGGCACTTATGTTGGATTCATGATCGGAGTTCTATCAATTGTTGAAAAAGCAAAAGTGTGCGCAGATGACAAATGCGAATGAAAATCATAATTTTCCTTACCAAAGTCATCTATGAAGTAATGCCAAAATGGAAAGTGATGTAGTAAATAAAATTTGACCTAAGAAATTGATCAGATAGCAGCAATAGTATTGTTCCAACAACAACAACAACAACAAATGATCGACAAGAAGAAGATGAAGATGATACTGAAGTAGAAGGTGATGATAATGAAGCAGAAGATGATGAATAAAGCAGTAGAAACAATGAACAACAAAAATCGCTAAGAGAGAGAAAACAACAATGGATGAGAAGAGAGAGAAAGACATTTTTTTCCCCTTCGTTTTCCGCTATTTTAGGTAAACATTGGGATCAGAATATAAATTTAAAAACTTATAGGTTATTTTTAAACTTTTCCAATTTTCTTAATCCATAATAAAGTAATTGTCACCTCCAGCTAATAATTAAGACTTGTGTCACCTACACCTCATTTTTAAACTCTTTTGTCACATATGACCAAAGCCCTATGTAACTTGTAGTAAATGATTTTAAAAATATTTATTTAGCTTTTCCAATATACCTACAATTAAAAGAGGATTGAGTGCAATCATAGACACTATTGAATTGACATTGGTTTAGAGCAACAATATAAACACTTTAAAGATATTTGAACTGATGAAGTTGAAAAAAATAAAGGGAAAACAGTTATTGCCTAAGTCAAATGGATTGATTTTACTGGCTAAATTGATGTATCTAAATTAGAAAATTCATTACGAAAAGTTCTTAATTACAAGATATAACCGTTGTAGTATGTTATAGACTGCTATTCCTTTTTCTTTTGTAGAATCAAGGAATTATGGCTGGAATAGTCAAATAAATTAATGTTTACTTCGTAGGAATTTGACCGTATATTTTAAATATTTTTTACTTTATTTGAAATTATAAATTTAGAGTTAAATATGACATTTTGTCTGATTATACCTTTTATAAAGAATATTTGAATTTGAAATAATGTTTATGCTTGAATGCATTTAAATATAATTTCAAAAATAAAAGGTAATTTAGCAAATAATAAATTATTTTTCAAATTTGAAACAACTTCAAATTAAATTTTAAATTTTTTTGATGAAACATTGATTGTTAAATAAAATAAAAAAATTATACAAAATAAATAAATTATTTAATTTCTATATGTAGGAGGTAGTCACGTTTGTTGAACCAGTAAATGCGGAGTTACGTCACATTGTTTTGTTTATTTTATTCATTTTTCTTTTGGGTGGAACATGAATGGAAATATTTTTATAATATAGATTCATACTTTAATAATTTTTGAATGCACTGAAGATGAAGCAAAAATTGGTAGTGGTGAATTAAATACGTTGCCTTTGCGTAAGTGGTTTCCAAACAAACAACAAAAATTATCTCCATAAATTAATCATTAAAAACATCATGGCACCCCACAAACCTTTTCAATGTAACGTCACAATAAATCAAATTCCACTGCTTCTTTATGAGTAAAATGATATGTTCTTGTTTTTCTTTTATGTAATTTTGAATGAAATATTAATATCCCGTTTTGCTACGAAAATTATAATTTTTTAAAGTCAAAGTTAGAGTTGGAGTTGTATTTAGTCATAAATATAAATTTGAGTTGTTTTTAAAATTTTATGAGAAAAATATAAGTGAAATATTTATTTTCACTTTTCCAAATACAATATCAAATTGTATTTGAAAGGCTCATGACCAAACGTATATTATTTTCACTAAATTGAAATAATTTTTTGAAAAAAAATAAATAATTTTCGGCCAAACAACTACTGATTAAGAAATTTTTTGAATTAATTATTATTTTAAGATACAATCTTTCATTATTAAGTATTTACTTTATTATATTGTTTGCCGTCTTAAAAAAAAAAGTTGTTATTAAAGATAAAAACACAAAATATAATGATTAGTAATATATTAAACTTTACAAATAATTTAAATAAACTACAATAAAGGTCATTATAGATAATTTGAAATTATTACTATTTTAATTTTTTTGTTTTACAATTCATTTTAGTCCGTTTCAATTTTCAAAAGGATTTATTTTTTAGATAATTATTTAATTATAATTTTCTACCTGACATGTTTAAGATTAATAAATTAAATAATATTTTACATACTATTTAAATTTAAGTTCACAAGATGTACGTTTTAATAGATTCTTCTTAAGTTTTGTGTTAAAATAAAATCAGAAATATAGCAAATAATCTTTTTCTTCTCCTTCTCTCTATACTTTGAGGCCACCAAATCCTTTTTCATTTGAAAAAATCTTTGATTCACTCAAATATACATACATTATATACAAATATTGTTGTCTTTTCTTTGCGTTTGAATCCTCTCCTTTTCATCAATCCAACGTTCCTAATTTGTCTTCTTTCTTCCTCTTTTTCTGTTGTTCACCATTTTCCTTACCCTTTCTACCATTTCCTCTTCCCTATTTCATTTTTCTCCTGATTTTTTTTATTGTAAAGATTTGATTTTTAGTTTGTTTTTCAAGAATTTAATGCCCCCAGAAATGGGATTTTTCTAAAAAGCTCAAAAATTTATTCCTATTAATGTCCTGGATTTTCTTGATTTGTATAAAAAGTTGACCATTTGTGTTATTACATACATTTTCAGACACCCTTTTGGTTACTTGTTGAAATTCCCACACAGAAAATAAAATGTATGGAACCCATCATAGAAAAGATTTGGCTTTTGAATACAAATCACAAATTCAGATATTAAGGCCAAGTATTCATGCAAGAAGGGCAAATATAACAGTGAAATTTCAAGATCTATATGGTTTTACAGTAGAAGGGAATGTTGATGATGTTAATGTGTTGAATGAGGTTAGGGAGAAAGTTAGGGAACAAGGTAGGGTATGGTGGGCATTAGAAGCTAGTAAAGGTGCTAATTGGTATTTACAAACACAAGTTACATCATCAACTCTTAAGACATCCTTAAAACTGTCTAGTTTGGTGAATGGAATTACTCTTAAGAAGCTAATTAGGAAAGGCATCCCACCTGTGTTGAGACCTAAGGTGTGGTTTTCACTATCAGGTGCAGCTAAGAAGAAATCAACTGTGCCTGAAAGTTATTATCAGGATATGACTATGGCTGTTGAGGATAAGGTTACAGCTGCTACCAAACAGATTGATCATGTGAGTTTCTTGGTCATAACATTATTACTTTGATCCCTTGTTGATATTAAGGGGTCGTTTGGTTCGTAGACTAGAATATCCCGGGATTATAGTCGTGTGATTGTAATCCTTGGACTAAAATGATCCCAAGTTTGATGGGATATCCAGGATTAATCCTGGGATAAAAATTGTACTGTATTTGGTGACAGGTATAGATTTTATCCAGGCTTACCCCGCATACCAAATGACCCCTTAATAGATTTCATTACCTCTCTGCATATGTTGTTACGCTATTTGATACTATTACCTTTTGAGTGATGGAAGGTGTTGTTGTTTGGCTGCTTGTTGCTATGTGTTGAGAATTGATGTGTTAGATAACTTGTTGGATGCATTTGATTGAAGTTAACTTGTTAATAGGTGCTCGAAATGTAATTATTTTCATCTGGTTATAGGGTGAAATTCTAGGCTGTGAAGTATAATTAAGTGTAGTTTAGGATGCATCTTTACCCCTTGTTGATATTAAGAGAGTAGATTTGGTTTATCTCTCTGAATATGTTAGTATGCTATTTTAATGTATATAGACTTAAATCTTAGTAATGTACATAACTATATTTAGGTAGCAGATTTATAGGAATCCCTGGTGATTTCTTTCCTTAGTTAGCACCTAATGTTTGTATTTATGCATTGCTCACCTACTGGGAGAAGACAAGATTTTCCATTTAATTACATGGTAGCAAAGCCAGGCCCATTTCTATTTGGATCCTGGTCCACGCTCAATTGGCCTTGGCGTGAAGGGGGGTGTTAGAGTGGGTTAGAGTACCATATTGGTTTGGGAACAGACTGGTGGTTTGTTCATAGGGACTTGGGCAATCCTACATTCAGAAGCTAGCTTTTGGGGTTAAGTTAGGCCCAAGTGCTATGTCTTTACAATAATATTACCTTTTGAGTGATGAAGCGTGAGAAGGGGAGCCTTAGAGTAACTGGTAAAGTTTCTGTCATGTGACCAGGAGGTCACGGGTTCAAGCCTTGGAAACAGTATCTAGCAGAAATGCAAGGTAAGGCTGCGTACAATACACCCTTGTGGTGGAGCCCTTTCCTCGGACCCTGCGCATAGCGGGAGCTTTGGTGCACCGGACTGCCCCTTTTTTAGTGATGACGCGTGTAGCTGTTTTAGCTGATTGTTGCTACATCTTGAGACTTGATATGTTGATAACTTGCTGGATGCATTTGAGGGCAGTTTCGAGTTAATACATGAATGCAAACTTTTTGATCTACTTGAAGAGTGGACTTCTAGGTTGTGGAGTATAATTAAGAGTAATGTAGGATGCAATTTTTTGGGCGGATAATATTGTTCTATGTTATACTTCTGCCCAACTTTTTCTCTTCCGAAAGTTTCACTAAAATACCAAGGTTTAATGACTTGTGCAAATACTTGATGTGTTGATAAGTATTTTGGGAGATGACTTGTATTACAGATTTCAAGGGTTGAGTGCTTTCCTTTGCTGTAATATTGAAGGTCGACTGGCAAATGATCCTTTTATAAGTCGAAGAGCACGTCCCATTTGCTATTTCTCTGTCGAGCTATTATACTAGGCTCAAACTTGAAGGCATTTCCTATTGGTTAGGGATTGAATGCATCTTGATGAAGTTAAAGTGCACGACGACTGAAAGCCATACCCTTTTAAAGAGTGAGATCCCTCAGTGGTTCATGGTAGAGCACCAATTTGCAGATAAAAGAGGGTCTTCATGATGTTTAGTTTTATGTGAAATAAATCCAAAAAAAAAATCTTCTAGTTATGTGCGGAATGTTTATATTGAGATGGAAGAGAAGAATCACGATTATATTCAGTAACTTGTTGTCAAGCTTGAAGTGAAATGTAAAATATGAGATACATTTTATTTAAAAATTCGTTATTAACAAAATTTGTTATCTGTGGTTTTTACTTGCAGGACCTTCCACGAACCTTTCCTGGTCATCCTTGGTTGGACACTTCTGAGGGTCATGCTGCTCTTAGGCGAGTTCTTGTCGCCTATTCTTTCCGAGATTCTGATGTTGGCTATTGCCAGGTATATCCTTCTTGTCTTTCACTAGGATACCTTCATTTATAATCTTTTCTCTTTCATATACAGAATTCCATGCTGCCATGCTTTATAGTTTAGAAACTTAGCTGTCCTTTTTCATGTCAGCTTATCCGTTATTTAGCTAGATTAGGCATTTAAGGGATAACAATGGATTCTCTCATGTTATCTTGCAATTGAAAGCTGTGTCCTTGTTCAGAGTTGAATAGGAGTAAGAAGGGATATTTAACTAAGGCTACTACGGAAGTGAAAATTGAGGATAGGCAATTCAGATAAGGTTGAAATTTAAGTTGCTTTTTCAACAGGGCAGATGCTTAGCTCTAAACTGGTCAATCCAATTACTGCCTGCTGCAAATTTGCACCTATCCTAGACAGCTTAAAGTCAAAGATCAAATGCTTTCCCCATGTTGGTATAACAATGCTGTTTAAATGTGAAGTGGTACATAGCACTGCTTGAGGAAGAAATATCTGAAGTCTAATATATTTAGCCTATTAGATCTTTTTTCTCTCAAATTTGAAACCCCTTGCACGCGACAATATGGGGTTGGCCTTCTGGTCGAGCTTGTTGCAAGGGCTTGCCTAGTGCGCTTTACCTCTCTTGTGTGGTTTGTGAGTGAGCTATTGCATAGGAACGGCGTGCACATCCAAAGGGTAGGGTAGCAGTGCAGGTTTCCTGGCCTATTAAAACCAGGTTCTCAACCAATGAATCAAACGTTTCTTACATGTCAAAACATGTTAGACATAAGAAGGCCTTAAATGTGCCCACTTAGATACAAAGAGGTACCTAAGTTTAGAGCAAGTGGTTTGCTTTTTCTCTTCAGTAGTAGTTGATACATCACTTAGAATACATACTTTTCCTTCAAAACCTAATTAAAATGAGCTGATTGTTTTACAGGGATTGAACTATGTTGCAGCATTATTGTTGCTTGTGATGAAAACTGAAGAAGATGCTTTCTGGATGCTTGCTGTCCTTTTAGAGAATGTCTTGGTCAATGATTGTTACACTAATAACTTGTCCGGGTGCCATGTTGAGCAAAGAGTCTTCAAGGATCTATTAACCAAAAAATGTCCAAGGTACTTGCTCTTTTGCCTTTTGTTATTATTTTTCACCAATGTTTTTGATCACATGGATATAGACTGTTTTCTGAAATTGATGAGGAACATGCAGGTTAGCCGCTCATTTGGATTCTCTAGAATTTGATGTTTCTCTTGTTTGCACAGAGTGGTTTCTCTGCCTTTTCTCCAAAAGTTTGCCTTCTGAGGTGAAGAATTCTCGCTCGCTTTGTGTCTGAAACTCTGAATTGCTATAAAATAAATCATCCAAACACCTGCTAAAATTTGGTTACTGATTAGTAAATTTGTGTCTACTAATTCATTTTAGACAACCTTGCGGGTATGGGATGTCCTCTTCTATGAAGGTGGTAAGGTTCTATTTCATGTAGCATTGGCAATTTTCAAGGTAAATGATTCAAATTTCTGTGTCATGTATGTGTTTTACATCGATACTTCTCCTACTCAGTAGAAGTGAATTTCAAATTATAAACGAATTCTGCAATTATTTAATAACTGCAGATGAATGAAGAGGCATTGCTGAGAGCACATCATGTCGGGGATGTAATTAGTATCATACAGAAAAGCACTCATCACCTTTTTGATCCCGATGATTTGTTGACAGTAACATACTCTCACTAGACTCTATTTTTCTCTTATGCTCATGATCCATCTAATTCGTTTTACCCAAACATTGCATAAATGACTTTTGATTATGGAACTTGTTCTGAATGAAGATGCTTGATCTTTAGGAGAACATACTTCTGTATAGACTCTACGCGAATCATTTCTTTACCATTCATTTCAGGTTGCTTTTGACAAAGTTGGCTTTATGACAACAACTACTATATCAAAACAGCGGAAAAAGCAGGAACCGGCTGTAATGGCAGAGCTCGACCAGAGATCAAGACGGTTAAATTCTGTATTTACAGATGAAAAACGGTAGTTTGTTTATGAGGAAACCTAGTAATTGTAACATATGCATTATGTATCCGTGTCAGGGCGTGCTGCCCTTGCTAGGAGATTGATCTTTTGCTCACAGAAACAATGAGCAAAGACCGCGGCTTGGAGAGAGAATGTGCTTGTTTAAGTTGTAGGTGTAACATAAATGTAAATGTAATCTGAAATGTTGCTGTATTTTAGTTGATCCTTTATTCTTTACTCTCTGTTATCATAATCCTGCAAATTCTCATTTTCTTGAGTCAAATTTATAATAGTAAAAGGAAAAACCATGCTGGTTTGGAAAGCTGAGTCCTATTATGTGACTTCATTTGCATATTCTATTACCATTTTTTTTTATTTGGTGGCCTCTACTGTGTATTAACGTTAAATCCAATCCTGATTCTAGATAATTTTAGGTTTAACTATTTCTTTGAACACGCTTTTGTTATTTTCTAGTACAATTGGATAGGAGATTCTCAGAGAGCGAGTATTGATTTTGTGGTAATTGTATAATTGGTACCATCATGTCCATTGTTTTCGGATGCAATAGACTTAAATACCCGTTCGATTCACATGTTAATCTTGGAGCAAAAACAGTCATGTTTCAAAGAAGACTATAACTCTTGAGAAATCAATGTCCTCTTTTTACTCCTCACTGAAAGTTTCCAACCTTTTTTGCTTTCTCGGTGCGTTGAGTTTACAATCTTTGCTTATTATTTGAGATACCTCATCTAAGATATCAAAGTGTTTACGATTTTTAAAATTTGAAACATTAATTAAGAATGTTATTGATTAATATATAATATGGGATACACGTGTAAAACATGTGTCCATAAACTAGCATAACTATATGAGTGAACCTCAATACCTTTTCATTCATGGTGACTCGAATTAGAGGAGGGTCTTTTACATTTAAGGTCATAGCGTCAGTACTTAAACGCTTACTCTTATTGCTCTTCTCAGGTTCACCTCTTTTGAATGTATTGAGGTTTGAAGTCATTTCTTCCAGATCCTCGCTGTATGGGCCAAATCACTATCCTCGAAAACCTTTTCCTTCATCACATCCTCCTCGGTATTGTTACCCTAACATCCATCATGCACAATCTCTTTCAGTTCAGTAGTATCCAGACCTGACATCTTTGCCACTTCTTGTTGAGGGTCCGCAAAATGATTTGAGCAAATTCACTGAGATCAAGGCTCTTTTACATCAATAGACATAAACACAGAAGAACGCAAACACCGCAATTATCGATAATCTTTCTGATGAAATTGTTACTATTTTTTGATTTAGAAAACAACACAGATTCTTGAACAACTAATTCAAAAAGGAAATAATCTTAAAAATCATTTACTTTAATTTACATGATTGATTGGGAAAAGGAACCACGAAGCATAATAGGTAATAAAATGAAGATTTAAGTGGAAATTTGGAATCAAACACCGATTGTACTATTTCTTTAATTATTGTTCCGCTATGGGATAAATAAAAATCTGAAAGATACTGATGAAGATCATTAAAAATTGAGAACAAAATAAAGATGTAATGAAGAACTAGGCAACCATCTGTACAACAAAATCAAAGATTTTAATTGAAATTAAAAAGTAGTCATTAATTTTGCTGATTTTCTTTTTTCTTCAGACATGAAATAAAAAAATTAGCTTTTAAAAAATAAAAACTCAAACTTTTAACTAAATCTCATGTTCAGATACATTGAAATATATTGCTTAATTCAAGAAATCAATAATAACAATTAAAAAAACTTGAGAATGAAAATTAAAGAGAGAATACATAAATATTATAGATACTGACAATTGTATATCAAAAATATATAAAGATTGTGCCTTCACAAAAAATTAGGATAGTTTTTTTAAGAGAAAACTTCAAGTTAAAAATCAGAGAGGATATAAGAAAAAAATCATAGATTCTTACACGAACATGTATCCAAAAACTTATAAAGATTGTAATTTTTTTTAAGATTGTAATTTTTTTTAGAAATAAAGAATTACTCATTTTATGACAGATAATAAAATCATGAGAACCGAAGATTAAAAAAAAAATCAAAAGAGACAAAAAAAAATTCACAAATTGAGTAAGGAAGGAGTGAGTAATGATAGAAAGTATGGCCTCTTTATTGTGCAGCAACACTTGTTGAGAACAAATTTTCGTTAACGCTGAAAATTAACTGCAAGCAAAAATAAAATAAACAAAAAGAATAATTTTATATAAATAAATTTTGTGGGTACAATTTCATTATTCTCTCGATTCTTCTCTCCTAAGTTTTTTTGTGATTCGAGGGCCTTTGCAACATGATTCGAGAATGTAGGATGATTTGAGCCTCATAGAAATGTGTTTGGATTTCCAAGAATTGTCTGACAGCACTTCGTCTTGTCGAGCTGATCTCCGGGCAGAACTCCATTAGTCAATTAGCTATGTAGTCAATGTAGAAGTTTCCTCCAATGCTTGCAGAATATCCTCCCCCCAGAATGTTATGTTACATAGGGGTAGGCCTAGTTGCTTGTGATTGGTCGAAACATGTCACTTTGCCACTTGGCGTCTTTTGACTGGTTATTGAATTTGAACGAGATTTTCACATTATTTGTACATGTGGTGGCGTCTCATTGGTCTTGGATTTGACTGGGATGCCATGTCACTTGATGAGTTTGGGCTTCAAGGTGAGATGGACCTTAATGAGGAATAAAATAGGCTTATTATTTTTTTAAGCCTAAAATAAGTTTAAACTCAATAAAATGTAGATCAAATTTAAATTTTATATGAATTTGATCCAATAAAGAGCGAACAAATTGTTTGACAAGAAGATCACCATGTATACCAGCACTGCTACAAGTCTCAACGAAATGAGTGATGCATTTCCTTGGATTTTTCTTTCCATCAAATTGTTGAAACTTTGGCGGTTGATATCCAATTGACATTGATAAGCCCTCGATTCGCTTAGAATACGGCTTTGAGTATCCTACGAAACTTTATGACGGACCGTCATATTGTGCCTCGATGGTGTTTGCAATCATATCTTGTAATTGGTGAATTGTTAGAGTAGCCACTGAAGCAGATCAATCATCGCAGTAATTGTAATTTGTCTCGATGAGAGATTCACTGTCAACTTTTTCTCGCGGTGTTAGATTATAATTTGACTCTCCAGGATTGTAGAGATCTAACTTGCTCATAAGTCGGGCGATTTGATGATCTTTCTCATCAACGAGCTTCTTCAAGGCTTCAATGATTTGCTCCATCATTGCAAACTTCTCGTCCAAGTCAATTGCATCAACCATGAACGTGTTGACTTTCGTTGAAGTTGGAGAATTCATTAAGTTTTCAGAATCTCCAAACTTATAGTTAGCTACAAAATTTTATTGTAGCGAAAAATGTATGGTTATTTTATTTAATTATCGCCACAATGTTTATAACTTGAAGCAAAATTATTATATTTAGCTACAATAGTTTGTTTCAAATAATTTGTTATAGCTAAAAGGTTACTATTGCTACAGTTACTTTTATTGTGTAACAAAAACTTATAGTTAGCAATAAAATTTTATTTTAGTAGTAAAACTGTAGATATTTAGATAAGTATTACCACAATTGTTATCAATTATAACAAAAATGAGAAGTTAGCTTTGTCAATTAAATTTTTATGGCTAAGAAAAATTTACGAATTTATAGCGAGCCATGAAATTCAAGTTTTTGTGGCTATTACTAAGTAATAACCACGATTTTTAAATTCATAGCTTTGATTCTTTAGCTATAAGTACATTTTCTTGTAGTGATCTTTTAAATTCATATAACTTATTTCTAATGGCATAATGGTTGAGCAGCTAGGTTCTATGTAACCATGCCCTGCAATTGAGAAATTCGAAAGGAGGACATACTAATTTTACTGTATCATATTATTATTAATAAAATTATTAAATAGCTTGTTGAAAGTTTGATTAGATTTAGAATCTCTATTACACTATATTTTTTGCGATCCAAATATTCTTATGAATTCTTGAAGAAAAAATAATAAGAGTAAAAATTTATTAGACATCCATATCAAGTAACAATTATATTTATGCAAGGTATGTGACTTTAAAAAAATATAAGAGACTCATTAACAGAGGAAAAAAAGTATTTCATGTTTTATACTATAAAGAAATCATGAAGAAAAATATTTATAATTAAATAAAGCAATTAAATAAGTTGTTTTTACCACATAGTCAAATATAGACACAGACGTACAGATAACTATCAACGAAGAGATAAAACTTCAAAGTAGACAGTTCAAGACATATGTAACGACCTAAATATTTGATGAAATATGTGAAATTTATGATTTTGTTTGATTTAACTATTTTACCCTTCATCATAGTTGCATGATGAATTTTTGGGGTGTGAGGGTGATTGACATAATTTTTGATGCATTTTGGTATCATTTATGCAATATTGTGATTTTTGATAGCTTCGAGAGCCTTATTTTGGATTTATGTGGATATCTTTTGATCCGTGCAATGGAAGGCCGAACAGACTGTACTAGTAGTTCCGAATTATTGATTTTAGGCTAGATATACCTTTAGTTTGGATCCCGATGCACCTGAGCTCATTTCGACTTGCTGGTCGAAATATTGGAAAATTAGAAATATGGGTGTGGGATCCACATTTGATCAAAATGATCTCAGATGGAAAATTCAACTTCGCCAGTAGATCTGAAATGTCGATTTTAGGGTGTTAGCATATTTGGTATGATTTTACAGTTTTTAAATCTCATTTCGACCCTCGATTTGGAAAATTGTGATTTCGGATTTCGAAGGTCAATTTTGTGAAAACGATGTTTTTTTGAAAATATGATATCGTCATCGCGTCAGAATATCGAATTTAGTATGGTTGCATAGTTCATTTGCATGTATCAAACTCCGAACGAATTTCGGGCACCTCGCCAAAGTCCAATCGACAAAAAAAAAACTATTTGCAGAAAATCTGCTATTACCCTTTTTTTGACCCATTTTCTCATTTTCATCTTGCTTCTGGGAGTTAAATCCTAAAATAGTGTGAGAGCTTAAAATTAAAGTTTGTGAGAGCTTGGGAAACTAGATTAACACTTTTTTTTTTGTTTTATTACAGATTAAAGGTAAGATTCACCATTTTCTTAGTAATTTCTTAACTAATTTCTCAAAACCCCAAAAATCTTAGGGCTTGATTTTAAACTCCATTTTCACTTGAATAATATTTTTATCTTATAATTACTAGTTTTTCATCAATTTAACCTTCAAACCAACTTCGATTCTTGATTTTAACCCGGATTTCAAAGATTTTACCCGATAAAGCTCAAAAATAATTTTTCTTTGTTTTACACCTCATTTTTTACTCAATCTAACTTGGGTTTTCAGATGTAGGTTCTTAAAAATATGGGAAACATATTTTTGAAGTAAAGTTCTGATTTTGCCCTTTTTTTTTCGAAAATTCATTTTGGGGGTCCATTTTGACTCCAAACTAAAAGTAGTCAATATGAGTGTCGTTGGTTTTGTTTTGAAACGTAGATTTTATATTTGATGTTTTTAGTGAATTTTGAAATTGTTCGTGAAAAGTACGATCACGGGTTCAAGTGTAGCGGACCGATTTTGACTTTCGAGGTAGGTTATGGTTAACTCTTTCAGACTGGGTTAGGTAGTAAATGATGGTACAAAATGCATGCTAAGGGTGAGAACTAATCATGAAAAATGTCTATCTATGTGTTGTGCCCGTGTGGAGGCTTATATGTGATGTAATTATTGAAATTGAGATATTACGTGATATGTATGACCATGTGGGGTCCTATGTGATATTGATAGACTTGAATAAATATGAATAATTATATTGTGGTGTTAAAATGCTTAATGTGGTATCATTGGTGTATTGTGATTATATTCATACTTTATTGGCAAATGAGACATGTGAAAATTCATGGATGATATGAAAATAATGAGTGGACATTGACTCATGTGGTTGTGGAAAAGTATCATTGTGGTTGGTTGTGGAAATATATCATGTGGTTGCTTGTGGAAATACTCATTGTGATTGGTTGTGAGCATTACATCTTCATATCATACTCATTCATGAAACATTGGTACCACCGTGACAATATCTGAGAAATACTGGCAACACTTTTTTAAAAGATATTGTAACGCCTTATAAAACCCTTTCTGAGGGATGTGCCAAAAAGGAGATATGAGATATGTGGATTGTATACAGGTTGACTAAGCCCCCATGGGTCCTAAGTCGGGAAACTTTAGCTCCGTAGGTGTATACGGGGATTGTACGACGATCCTGGAGGTTGTGCGATGACCTCTTGCATCATTATTATCATCATCATCATCATCATACACATTGCACTTACTTTATTATGTTTATATTGTGTTGTATTGCCTTATTGACTTGTCATCTATGTATTTGTCTTACCTTCCTTTACTTATATTTGATGATCTTTTATCTACGTGTTCTCTCTTGTTCTATTTATATGTGACAAACTGTATACTTGTGTTCTATATCTTGGTGTGTTGTTGTAATATATGTGAGATATATTAGAGCGGTTAGTGCAAGCAGTGTGGGCTATCGTTGTGAGATATTTTCTGATTGCAGGTGACGTGCCCTTAGTGTATAATTTGTATGCTTTATTTACTACTTTGTTTGATTAGCCTATGATACCTACTGAGTACAAGTGGATCGTACTCATGCCTACTGCGCCCTTTCGGTCCAGGTCCTAGCTCGAGTGAGCCTCAGATTGATTGACTCGGACGATTGTTGGAGCTTCCAAGGTAGCGGTTGGACATTTATACGTCCGAAGTTCACCTCTATCTTTCTATAGTAGTTATGTCTTTATTAGTATTCAGAGACAGTTATTATTTTTTTGTGATTATTTTTTTGATGTATTTGACTCTTGAATTGTATTAGTAGTTCTTACACTATTAACACCTGATTTTGGGCATGATTGGTATTTTAGATAAGTTATTTCCGCATTGTTATGATTATTTATATGGTTCAACTTCGTTCTAGAAGTCTTACCTTGGGTATTTCTGTCTTTTTCTCTTTTCGTATCAATTTGGGTGATAGACTTACTTGTCAAGGTACGCTGCGACAAGTGTCATCATGACCCTCGGTTTTGGGTCGTGACAACATATATATTAAGCTAATTTTAAAATAAATATTCAAAATATTGTAAAGAAAAAATGAGCAGATCTTAAAATTAGGTATCATTGTAATATTTTAAAATCTTTTAATAGATGAGCAGATCTAAGGTTGGTATCATTGAAATAACTTGTTTTTTTTTTTTGAAAAATCTAATTTCACTTAAAAATAAACATAGTTAAAAAACCTCAGATCAAGAAGGAAAGAAGCAGGATATTAATCTCAAGCCCAGAAAACGCAAAAGTTCTTAAGCGGACACTATGAATTATTTGAGAAACAAGCCCTAGGATGTATCATCATCGACGTTTTTAAAAAATATAGCGAAAAGATAGAAAATCAAAAAAATTTCCATCAAAACAATAAAAATTGTACTATCCGATAATGATGAACAACAAACACTGTGATGATGACAAAGAGATGAATGAATTCAATTATCAAGTACTTGTTCATCCCTAAAACAACTCTTTAATTGCTTAAGGAGTAGATGTATCTTATATCATATAAAGGAATAAAATTGACAGTTTCAAAAGCAAAACACATAATACAAATTTTTTTTCTATAAAACTACATGCTGAAATTAAATAAAATTATTCATTTTACCAAAAAAATATAAAAATTAACACTTTTTGAAGGAATAAATAAATGTTCAAAAATAAATAAATGAAGGAAACGGTAAAGAAACTTACATACAGGTATGAGAGAAGTGAGAACTGAAGTGATGAGAAGAGAACTTTGAGTAATATGAAGAGACTTTTGCCTATTTATTTGAGTCATCTATTCTAGAAATGTCAATTCTAAAAAGCTTGAGTCATTAATTTATTAATTTTTAATTCTAAAAATATCATCAATTCTTCAAATGTAATTTAATGTGATTGTGTGAGTTGGAAAACTATTTCACAAATAAAAAGAATCAATATCTTATGTACATAGCTAGATGATGCGAAAGACATTAACTCACGCAGGGTGGGGTACTTGTATGTTATGCACTAACAAGTTTTATATCAATCTTGTCTTGTATAGACACGTATGCCAAATGAAAATTCAAGCACAAAAGATATTTTTAATTTATTAATTTTTAATTCTAAAAACATCATCAATTCCTGAAATGCAATTTAATGTGTATATGGTGGAAACAATAGACACATGAATAGATATTCATGTGTTAGAGAAATAATTCTTCCTTCCTATTTTATATATCGTCATTTGATCGGACACAAAATTTAAGAAATAAATAATGAATTCATAAGATTTACAAAATTTTCTATTTTAAAGTCACTTTAATGTTTACTTTTTAATTGTCTCATCTTATTAAGCGAGACACAATAAGAATAAATAGAAATAATGTCATTAAATAAATGTCAAATAAGAAAAATTGACATTTTTTTGGGACGAATTGTAAAGAAAATGGTCGACTCATAAAATAAAATGGAGGAAATATAAACTTTAACAGATTTTTTTTGACAATTATTATATACAATGAAATAGATATAAAAATATCTTATGATGTGCATGTGGTCCAACCATAGCCACATGAACAGATATTTACATATGGTAGAAAAATAAAAGAATGGAAAGATATTTTTGTACAAGTATTACAATAATAAAATAAATACTCCCTCCATTTAAAAAAGAATGACTTACTTTGACTTGACACAAAATTTAAGAAAGTAAAGAAGACTTTTGAATCTTGTGGCCTTAAATTAAAGTTGTGTCAAATGTACCAAAATGCCCTTTAATCTTGTGGTGCTAAACATGTCATGTGGAAAGTTAAAGTTAAGGTATTGCCAAAAAAAAGGAAAGGGGTCATTTTTTTTAAAACGGACTAAAAATGAAAGTAGGTAATTCTTTTTGAAACGAAGGGAGTATGAAATATCAAAAATTCCTTTGATCAATAAAATAGATGTGAAATGACAAAACTACCCTTGGTCGTCCCTTTACATATCTTTCTATATAGTAGAAATAATAAAATATACTTAATAAATTTGAAAAACTCCTCTTGAATTTTGGAAGCTAGTGAAAATGGTATGAAAAAATTGGAGACGAAAGAACATGAGAGACTATTGTGAAGACTTAAGAATAATCAAGAATCCAACATATTTATTATTTAATCTTGTATATGAGCTTAATTACAAGTTTGTCATTGGTCGTCCTCCAATTCACTCTTCTATATAATAAATAAATATAATATATAATAATAATATAAAAAATTATAATTTCGCCACTTATATAAAGGAATATAAATGAGTATTGTGTTTTAGAACCCACAAAAATCATTTATAGAAAGTTGTGAAGAAATCTATGGGATCCACGTGAGATATTGTACAACTTTTGGATAGGATTGACATTTACAAAAAAAGGTTTGATTTTTTTTTCATTAAAAATTAATACACAAACTTTAAGGCTTACAAAATAAGCAAACAATATATTTTGAAAAAAAATGACAAGAATACTTTTGATCGTCCCACCTATTCACTCTTCTATAAAAAAAATAAAAAAAGTTAAAATTTTACCACTGATAAAAAGGAATAGAAATGAGTATTTGTGTTTTAGAACCTACAAAAAATATTTATAGAAAGTTATGAAGAAAACTGTGGGGTCCACGAGAGGTATTGTACAACTTTGGGATAGAATTGACATTTACAAAAAAAAAGGTTTGGTTTTCTTTGCCATTGAAAATTAATACACAAACTTTAAGGCTTACAAAATAAGCAAACAATGCACCTTTTTTTTTTTGAAATAACAAGAATACCCTTGGTCGTCCCACAACAATTCTTTCTCAGCCACATAAATAAATATTTATCCATGTGGTCATTTATCCATTATAAGCACATTAAATGACAAATTCTAGAAATGATATTTCTAGAATTAACATTTCTAAAAATGACTCAAATAAATCAGTCAAGAGACTCTTCATTTTTTATCTCAGATATCTCTCCTATCAATCATCAAATCATTGGTAAGTTTCTCCACATTTCAATTCTCATTCATTTTTTTCGGACACTAATTTATTCATTCATCAAGTGATAATTTTTATGAGTTTTAAAAATGTATGCCTTTTTGGCAGAATTGATATTTTTTTAAATTTTAACATGTATTTTTGTAGAAATTTTGCTATATTGTGTGTTTTGATTTTGAAATTGTCAATTTTAAACTTGAAACTGCATAAGATCAGTGCAAATTATGTAAATACACTTTTTGCATATGAAATAGGGGAATTTGGACTAAAAAAGTCTGTCCACTTAGCAATGAAAGAGTTGTTTTAGGGATGAACAATTCATTGATAGTTGAATTAATTCATTCCTTTGTCATCATCACAATGTTTGTATTTTGCTGATCATTATTGGATGGTACGATTTTTATTATTTTGAAGAAAAATAATTTTATTTTCTGTATTTTTGCTATATTTTAGTAATGGCAATGATGATAGATTCTAAGGTTTGTTTCTCAAATCACTCCCAATGACCGTCTAAGTACTTTCGCCTTCGTCGGGCTTGAGAGTAATATGCTGCTTCTATATTCCTTGGGTGTTTGAGGCCGACAAGATGTAGTTTGTTTTTAGCGGTTTGTGTCATTAAATTATCTTTTGTTCATGTTGTCAACAATAAAATGTATCTACAATAATTTTATTATCTAAATCTCGTCCTTGCAATTATCAAGAGATGATAATGATAAGCAAAGTTTTTGCAGTTGAAAATATTTTTTGATCTTTTTTTTAAAAAAAGAAACAATCAGTATATAATTAGAATTAGAAGAACATATTTTGAAATTTGAAAAGAATCGTCAAACAAATGGAATTACAACCATAATTTATTTTAACTAAAATTTTGATCTTTCATTCAACATCCATGATATTCAGCCATCACCACCACAATAACAATATACCAGTATAGTCCCACAAAGTAGGGTCTGAGAGTATAGAGTGTAGGCAGACCTTCCATTTACCTCGGATGTGAAATAGAGAGTTATTTTTGATCAATTCTGACTCAAAACAAAAATAATTTGGAATGAAATCACTAAAATAAAAAAATTGAAGACAACTGAAAAGAAATTCGGAGAATTTTTTTTTACACACTTAGGGGTCATTTGGTTGGAAAATAAGTTATGATTGAATTAATTATGTTGGGGATTAGTTATACTGAGATTAGTCGTCCCACGATTAGTTATCCTGAGATTATTCTTCAGTGGTTGTTTGATTTGTGGTACTAAAAATAATATACATTATATTTTTTCTAAGAATAGATAGTTTGTTTACCAAAATACTCTTCACCTTATTTAGCTTAATTATTTTCCTTCATATTAAACCACACAAAAGAAATTAAAAAGTTACTATTTTTTAAAAAACTTTATTAGTTTTTTTTTTCCTAAAATACATGTTAAGAACTTTTTATTGATATTCTTTGACGTGAATGAAGCTTTAATATTTCATGTTAAATTACTTATTTTGTCCCAAATTCTATAAAATATTGATAATTCCATTTTTGGTTAAAAACAATCATCATAAAAAAATGTGAAAAAGAACTACTCTCATTTTTCACTATTTAGTATCATTAATATTTGGAGAGTTAAATTATTTTTTTTAAAGAAATATTTTTTCAAACATTTTTATCTATGTATAAGATTTTTTTTTAATAATTAAGCATAGAAAGGAAATGTCAAGATACTTTAATTACTTGTCCATGATAAATTTGTTAGGAAAAATAAAAATTTAAAGTAAGATTAATAAATATTTCTATAAAATAGAAAGACAATAAATCCTTGGATCAATTTTGAATTTGATTGTATAAATAGTGTTTATGATGTCACTATATCATTTTTTTCATAACTCATCACTTTTGTAGCATTTGATAAGTCCAAACAATTGTTCAAATTTATCAAAATAGATCCAAATAATTGTTCAAATTTATCAAAATAGATGAAAATTTATAGATTAATTAAAATTTACATTGGGGATAAACTTGACAAAACAAATTGATATGAGGACTATCAGAATGTCAAATTCTCTCTTGTATAAAGTAATGATTGTGGCACTAAAAGAAAGTTGAAGATTTTTTTATTTTGAAAAGCGATGAATGTTTCTAGAAATATTTTGGAGAAGAGAGAATATTTTTGAAGTGAATTAATGAATATTGAAAAGACAATTTTACCCCTGATCGTCCTTGTACTAATCTTTCTATATAATAAATAATATAATAAATATATATAGATATAATTAATAAAATAAAAAAATAACATAATAATAATAATATCATATCAGTAAGCCATCATTTTTTAAAAATAATTAATTATTAACTCAACAAACTCATTTAACAAAGTTATAATCTTATTTTTTTAAAAAAGTACATTAATATATTAAGAAGAAATTCTCATACTTAGGTATTTATACTTTTTTTTCTAGTATTATTTTTTCAGAGGATCATTCAGGTTTTTATATATAATTTCCTACAAAGATCAGTTGTTTCTAAAAAGAAATCATATCACTAAATTAAATAATTTATCTAGAGATTTTAATTTACATGTAAAACAATATGGTTAGGATTTGTGGCAAAGAATTCCTAGGCATGAAAATTTAATTAATGCATTTTCTTTAGAAAAAAAAGAATAAAGTTATAATTTTGGTTAAATGAGTTTGATGAATTAAATAATTTATTATTTTGAAAAATGTAATTTTAATGACATGACATGCCAACAAAGAGAGAAGAATACTTTTGAGGTGTTTACTATTTTCTTTGAGAAAAAGAGTGATAGTTAAGTGATATTGTGGTCCTAAATAAAACATAAGTGATATTTGAAGAAAATTTCCAAAATAGCTAATTGATAAATGCCATTAATATTGATCAAAATTACAATGTTGCCCTTGGTAGTTCCACTACTCATCTTTCTCTATAATACTAGATAGGTATGCCCGTGCTTTGAACGGGCCCAACACGTAATTTTATTATGAAGCTAATATAATAATTAAGTTACATATAAAGATCAATATAAACTAACTGCAACATATCACTATCGTGGACATATCATAAGATTACAACCATGAAAATATCATAGTACTGGATGCTATACGATATTCACATATCATATTAATTGTTGCTTATTTACATTAGTAATTACAATAGCAAATTGCATTTTTTCTGTATAAAGTTGAACTTTACATAATCAGATAGAACCTACGTGTATAACGAAAATAGCAGGTCGTGATATAAAAAAATTAAGTTACAATTCTAGCATTAAATAAGCTGCTTCTTCATACCAAGACTACCTTATGTGGAACAAAGATTACATACACTGTTACATTATTACCTTATGAGCACCGACGTCATGTTCATAAACTGGGATTAAATAGTTTTTAGTTTACCCACATATAGTACAACAAATTTATCAAGATGAAGCAGCACAAGGTTCTTGTGGTGCAAAATGGGTAAGGTACGCATCAACCAACATTTGACCTAATGTAACTTGAGCCTTTGTGGTTAAACGAAGATTTATCTTCCTTCAGCTGCAATCCCCTGGCATCAACACATACAACATTTGGAAGATCAATTGCCTTTTGCGCTTCTCGAATCTTTTCAATATAACTCTCATCTCCTAATGCAATTGCAACCTGTAGGATAAAGCATTTCAGTTAACGAACACACGAAAATGTTCAACTACTTTTGTCCATGAAATTTCTAACTACAATTGCCTAAGTCCTTGAAAAGTGTCATATGCATTAAGAAGATTTGAGCAAAAATGTTCGACTACTTTGGTCCATGAAATTCCTAACTACAATTCCCAAAGTTCATGAAAAGTGTCAACATGTATCAAGCAGGTTTGAAGTGGCCTCACGATTTCACGTAACGCCTTTTATGATTTTCTAGCCTAGTCAGTTCTGTCTCACAACAACTGCACAGAGGAGAAGAGGAGTGTATCTTGGTATAGATCTTATTCATTGGTTTACTATCTTAACAAATTTATTGGACAAATGCATAGAGAATGTGCAGTAAGAATTCAAAAAGGCATCATTTAGGCTTGAAGAAAACTACATTAGCTAACCTGAATAATTGGCAGAGATGGCAGATGTAAATTAGCACAAACATTATGTATTAACTTCTCCATATTAGCCTTATAGGCTGAATACTAATTAAGATTTTTTCACCTGGAAAATCTATGGAGGAAACATTTTCTTCATTACAAAAACTCCCACAAAGTGAAAAAATGAATCTTGATTCAAGAAAAAGTAAACCAAGACTATAAAGAGCAACATTAGAAGCATCATCAGAGAGGTGTAATTTACAAAGAGCACCTTCTTTACCTGTTTTTTTAGACTATAAAGAAGAACCCCATAATGAAGAAAGTGATTTTTCTATGGGAAAATTGATTAGGCAAGCATCTGTAACATCAATAACAAAAACAACAAAGAGTAAAGTTATTCAAGAAAGTGAACAAGTTCATGATGAGGAAAGTGAGTTCTCTATGGGAAAGTTGATTAGGCAAGCATCTATAAACTAAGTAAAAGTTTCACCTCAGAAGAATACTTTACAATTATTGTTACCAAAAGTATCGCAGGGAAATCTACAGAGGGCACCTTCTTTCCTAGTTTTTGCAAAAGGAAGGGCAAGTAATTCATGATGAGGAAAATGCATTTTCTATGGGGAAGTTGATTAGGCAAGCTTCTTTAAACCATGCAAAAGTCCTGCCTCCTAAGCATACTTCAAAGGTACTTTTATATACCAACTTCCTATTTAAAATTGCTTACTTCTTGGACCTAATTGTTTCCTAGTAGCTTTTAGACTTAAGAGATAACGATTGAAGTGTGTGAACATCACATTTAAAAGTTAAATTGTTAGAGAGAGCACTTTTATTTTACTTAGTTATATCTTTCTCAACATCAACTGAACTTGAATTTGAATATACATGTGAAAGAAGACGCTAAATTTCAATGAAATCCATAACCATAATCTTAAAAGTATAAGTAGTGCTAGGAATGTTAAAAATTGAACTCATGAAGTTCACATTCTAAATCGTCTTTGATTTTTGTTTCATGATATGCCATCAACCAAACCACTTTAATTTTTTGTTATGTAGCAAGGTCTCAAAAGTACATTCATTAGTGCTAGGAATGTTAAAGGTTGAACTGATGATGTTCAAATTTTGATACTAAATAGAAATCTATTTTAGGCATCATAGGATAATCTAAAGACAACATCTTTCATATATCAAATCATGATTTTCAGGCTACTGTATTGAGAATAGTAGCAAAATTCCTCACAAAATTGATATTTTTCAATACCACCCAGGAATCTTATTTAGGCATCACATTAGAGTTTAAAGACAATGCATTTCAGCTCCACATAGCAATATCTTTACAAGTTACTGCTAGGCAAACAGTTATAGCAACAATAACAACAACAACAAAGAGTAAAGTTTTTCAAGAAAGTGAACATGTTCATGATGAGGAAAGTGAGTTTTCTATGGAAAAGTTGATTATGCAAGCATCTATAAACAAAGTAAAAGTTTCACCTTAGAAGAATACTATACAATTATTGTTACCAAAAGTATCATAGGGCAATCTACGGAGGGCACCTTCTTTCCTAATTTTTTCAAAAGGGCAAGTAATTCATGATGAGGAAAATGAGTTTTCTATGGGGAAGTTGATTAGGCAAGCTTCTTTAAATCATGAAAAAGTCCTGCCTCCTAAACATACTTCAAAGGTACTTTCATATACCAACTTCCTATTTAAAATTGCTTACTTCTTGGACCTAATTGTTTCCTTGTAGCTTTTAAACTTAAGAGATAACAGTTGAAGTGTGTGAACATCTCGCTTAAAAGTTAAACTATTAGAGATTTCACTTTTATTTTACTTAGTTATATCTTTCTCAACATCAACAAAACTTAAATTTGAATATACATGTGAAAGAAGACGCTAAGTTTCAATAAAATCCATAACCATAATAATCTTAAAAGTAATCTAAGTACTGCTAGGAATGTTAAAAATTAAACTCATGAAGTTCACATTCTAAATCGTCTTTGGTTTTTGTTTCATGATATTCCATCAACCAAACCACTTTAATTTTTTTGGTATGTAGCAGGGTCTCAAAAGTACATTCATTAGTGCTAGAAATGTTAAAGGTTGAACTGATGACGTTCAAATTCTGATAAGCAAACTACTACTGGAAAAGCAGTTTTTTTGTCATCTATTGCCTTAAACTGCTTTTCAAAGCCACAAAAAATAAAAAAAAAATTAACAACATCAGAGGAAAACGAACAAATTATTGGGAAAACAGCTTTGTTGTCCTCAATGATATTGCCTTAAACTGCTCAAACTAACACCTTCATCATTTCCCACCAATTTAAAATCAATGAAACCATTTAAAACCTTTTGTAAAATCTCAATTCCTTAGACCTCACCTTCTGATCACTTCCGAAACCTTCAAAATACTTCCTATTCAAAATCACTCTGTAAAAAATACACGATTCTAAAAAGACCTTGCTTTACTTGTTCTTATAAACTGACTAAGGTATAACTAACTAATCCAGGAAGCCACAAAAAATGGAAACAAAACCAACAGAGGAAAAGTAACAGGTACTGGGAAAGAAGCTTTACTGTATCAACTATTGCCTTAAACTGCTTTTCGCCAAAAAAAATGAGCATAAAATTAACAAATTCAACATAGGAAAACAAACAAAATACCAGAAAGGCAGCTGTACTGTCATCAACTATCTCCCTATACTGCTCAATGAAAACTTCCACCATTTCTAACCAATTCAATATCAACGAAAGCATCAAAAACCTTGCATAAAAGCTTAATTCTTTAAACCTCACATTCCGATCATTTTACCAGAAAAGCAGTTGTACTGTCATCAACTATCGCTCTATACTGCTCAATGAAAGCTTTCACCATTTCCAACCAATTCAAGATCAACGAAACCATTAAAAACCTTGCATAAAAGATCAATTCTTTAAACCTCACATTCCAATCATTTCTAGAACCTTCAAAATACTTCCTATTCAAAATCTTTTTAAAAGAAATAAATGATTCTAGCAAAACCTCACTTCACTTGTCTTCATATATATACTGACTAAAGTATAACAGACCAATCCATGAATCCCTCACAAGGTATGATTTATTCATCCACTTTATCAACTTTGATTGTTCCATATGCAAAAAACGCATTATTAA
Source organism: Capsicum baccatum var. pendulum (assembly GCA_030864225.1). Classification (NCBI taxonomy): domain Eukaryota; kingdom Viridiplantae; phylum Streptophyta; class Magnoliopsida; order Solanales; family Solanaceae; genus Capsicum; species Capsicum baccatum. Next base: position 217,628,257 of record CM061556.1, on the reverse strand, counting down.
ATACATAATTATGTTGTTTAATCTATAATTGGAAATTAAAGTTTTCAATTGTTAGTAGTTCGAGCATTAACACCTAATTAAAATATATATTTATAGGAAAAAAAATTATAAATGGATTATGAAGATGAAGAAACTAATAAAGCAGAGAAATATACCTGTGAGCTTACTGGTGAGGATTAAACCAAGCGCTGAACACAATTAAGAAGATAGTCCTATTTATATTCAAGTAAAAATGTCTTTTAGAAATGTCCCTTTTTATTTGTTGATTTTTTTTGCATCTGTGGTTGAAATGAAAGACAAATGGGTGAATGTTGTGGAAGAGTAATGTGGAAATATCATTATATTCTTGAATTGTCACGACCCAAAAATGAGGTTCATGATGGCAAATATCGCGGTGTACCTTGACAAGTAAGCCTATCACTCAAACTGATACGAATAGAGAAAAAGACAGAAATACCCAAGTTAAGGCTTCTAGAATGAAGTCGAACCATATAAATAATCATAACAATGCGGAAAGAACTTATCCAAAACACCAATCATGCCCAAAACCAGGTGTCAATAGTGTAAGAACTATTAATACAATTCAAAAGTCAAATACATCGGAAAAATAACCACAAAGGAATAATAATTGTCTCTGAACACTAATAAAGACATAACTAGTATAGAAAGATAGAGGTGAACTTCGGACGCATGAATGTCCAACCGCTACCTTGAAAGCTCCAACAACCGCCCGAATCAAGTAAGCTGAGGCGCACTCGAGCTAGAACCTGCACCGAAAGGGCGTAGTAGGCATGAGTACGGTCCACTTGTACTCAGTAGGTATCATAGGCCGACTAATCAAAGTAGTAAATATGGCATACAAAATATACACTAAGGGCACGTCACCTGCAATCAGAAAATATCCCACAACGGTAGCCCACACCGCTTTCACTAACAGTTCTAATAAATCTCACATATATTACAAAAACACATCAAGATAATAGAACATAAGTATAGATTATGTCACATATAAAATAAAGCAAGAGAGAACATGTAGCTACAAGATCATCAAATACAAGTAAAGAAAGTTAAAGACAAATACATAGATGACAAGTCAATAAGGCAATACAACACAATATAAACACAATAAAGTAAGTGCAATGTATATGATAATGATGATAATGATGATGCATGAGGTTGTCGCAACACCTCCGGAATCGTCGCACAATCCCCGTATACACCTATGGAGCCAAAGCTTCCCGACGTAGGACCCATGGGAGGTTCGTCAACCCATATACAATCCACATATCTCATACCTCCTTTTCGGAATATCCCTCGAAAAGGGTTTTATAAGGTGTTATAATATTTTTAAAAAGGTGTTGCCAGTGTTTCTCAGATGTTGCCACGATTGTACCAATGTTTCATGAATGAGTAAGATATGAAGATGTAATGCTCACAAACAATCACAATAAGTATTTCCACAACAAACCACATTATATATTTCCACAACCAACCACAATGATACATTTCCACAACCACATGAGCCAATATTCACTCGTTATTTTCATTTCATCCATGAATTTCCACTTGTCTCATATACCAGTAAAGTATGAATATAATCACAATACACCCATGGTACCATATTAAACAATACAATACAATTACTCATATGTATTCAAGGCTATCAATGTCACATAGGACCCCACACGGTCAAACATATCACATAATATTTCAATTTCGACAATTACATCACATATAGGCCCCCACACGGGCACAAACGTAGATAGCCATTTTTCATGATTAGTTCCCAACCTTAACATGTATTTTGTACCATCATTTACTACCCAGCCCAGTGTGAAGAGTTAAGCCATAACCTACCTCGAAAGCCGAAACTGGTCCGCTACACTTGAACCTACGACCTTACTTTTCACGAACAATCCCGAACTCTACTAAAAAAATCAAATATGAAATCTACGCGTCAAAACAAAACCAACGATACTCATATTGACTACTTTTTATTTGGGGTCAAAACGGACCCCCAAAATAGGTTTTTGAAAAAGAAGGGAAAAATTGAAACTTTACTTCAAAAATATGTTCCCCATATTTTTAGGACCCTACAGCTGAAAACCCAAGTTAAATCGAGTGAAAAATGGGGTTCAAATCAAAGAAAAATCATTTTTGAGCTTTATCGAGTAAAATTCTTGAAATCCGGGTTAAAATCAAGAATCGGAGTTGTTTTGAAGGTTAAATTGATGAAAAACTAGTAATTATAAGATAAAAATATTATTCAAGTGAAAGGGGATGAAATTTGGGTTTAAAATCATGCCCTAAGATTTTTGGGGTCTTGAGAAATTCATCAAGAAATTTCTAAAAAAAGGGTGAATTCTTACCTTAAATCGGTAATTAAAATCAAGAAATATATGTTAATCTAGCTTTTCAAGCTCTCACAAACTTCACTCTTAAGCTCCCAAAATATTTAGGGTTTAACTCTCAAGAGACAAGATGAAAAATGAGTAAACTGGGCCAAAAATGTGAAAAATCTGCTATATATATTGCAGATTTTTTCTGCATAACTGAGCTGTTTTTATTCTAACTCGAAATGGACTTGGACGGGGTGCTCGGGATTCGTTTGGAGTTCAATTTATGCAAACGAACTATGCAACTATACTAAATTCGACGTTCTGGACGCGATGGAGATACCAGATTTTCTAGAAAAATTCGTTTTCACAAAATTGACCCCCGAGATCCGAAATCACAATTTTCCAAACCGAGGGTCGAAATGAGATTTAAAAGCCGTAAAATCATACCAAATATGCTAACACATTAAAATTGACATTCCGAATCTTTTGACAAAGTCGGATTTTCCATATGAGGTCGTTTCAACCAAAAGTGGATCCCATACCCAACTTTCGAATTTTTTCAACTTTTTGACCAATAGGTCGAAATGAGCTCGGGTGAACCAGGACCCGAACCAAAGGTATACCTAGCCTAAAATCGATATTCCGGAGCTGATGGCACAGTCCGTTCGGTCATCCATCGTACGGATCAAAATATAACCACATAAGTTCAAAATAAGGCTCTCGAAGCCATCAAAAACCACAATATTGCATAAATGATACCAAAATGCATCAAAAATTATGTCAACCACTCCCACACCCCAGAAATACCATAATGCAACTACGGGGAGGGGTAAAACAGTTAAATCACACAAAATCATAAATTTCACACATTTTATCAATTTTTTTTATCGTTACAAGAATGTTGCCCAAAGAGTTGTGCAATACCCATACTACCCTTAATTATGAAATGAATAAAGTACCCCTGGTCGTCCCTTTCTTCACTTTTCTATATAGTAGTAATATATAATACTAGATAAGTATGTCAGTGCTTTGCATGGGCCCAACATGAAAAGTATACGTATTTACTTCGAACGAGTTGAAGAATAAAAATTCAGGTAATTATTTTTCATGCGCTGGAAAATGGTGGATGTTTCTAGAAATATTTTGGAGAAGAGAGAATATTTTTAAAGTGAGTTTAATGAATGTCGAAAAGACGATTTGAGCCTTGGTCATCCTTGAACTCACCTATATAAAATATATATATATAAAAATTTGATCTTTCATTCAACATCCATGATATTCAGCCACTACAGCAACAACAGAATATACCAGTATAGTCCCACAAAGTAAGATCTGGTAGTATATAGTGTACACAGACCTTACATTTACCTCAGATGTGAGATAGAGTTGTTTTCAATCAATTCTAACTCAAGGTAAAAATGGTCTGGAATGAAATTCAGCTATTAAAATAGTAAATCTGAAGAGAACTGAAAACAAATTTGGGTAAAAAAAATTTTACACACATAGGGGTCGTTTGTTGGAAAACAAGTTATGATGACATTAGTTATGTTGAGATTAGTTATACTTGGATTTATTGTCCTCGGATTAGTTATCCTATTATTATTTTTTAGTGATTGTTTGGTTTATGGTACTAAAAATAATATACGTTGCATTCTTTCTAAGAATAAATAGATTTTTTGCAAAATACCCTTCATTTTATTTAGCTTAATTAATTTCCTTCATATTAAACCATACAAAAGAAATTGAAAGTTATTAATTTCTTTTAATTAACTTTAGTAGTTTCTTTTTCCTAAAAATACATGTTAATAAATTTATGTTGATATTTCTTAAACGTGTATGAAACTTTAATATTTCATGTCAAATTACTTATTTTATCCTAATTTCTATAAAATATTGATAATCTCATGTTTTGTTAAATAATTCATCATCAAAAAATGTGAAAAAGAATTACTCTCATTTTTAATTATTTGGTATCATTAATATTTGAAGATTTAAATTCTATTTTTTTAAAAAATTAATTTTTCAAACATTTTTAGCTATATATATATATAAAATAAGGTTTATTTAATAATTAAGCATGTACTAAGTTAGAAAGAGGATGTCAAGATACTTTAATTACTTGTTCATGATAAATTTGTTTGGAAAATAAAATTTTGAAGTAAGATTAATAAACATTTCTACAAAATAGAAAGACAATAAACCCATGGATCAATTTTGAATTTGATTGTATAAATAGTTTTTATGGTGTCACTATCATTTTTCATGACTCATTACTTTTGTAGCATTTAATAAATTCAAATAATTGTTGAAATTTTTAAGAATGGATGAAAATTTTTAGAGTAATTAAAATTTAAATTACAGATAAAATGAAAAAAAAAATAGTGTGAGGACTATCAAAATGTCAAATTCTCTCTCGTATATAGTAATGATTGTGACACTAAAAGAAAGTTGAAGATTTTTTTATTTTGGAAATTGGTGGATGTTTCTATAAATATTTTGGAGAAGAGAGGATATTTTTGAAGTGAGTTTAATGAATGCTGAAAAGATGATTTTATCCTTGGTTGTCCTTGAACTCATCTTTCTATAATATAATATAATATCTATGTCCAAAGTAGAAAATTGTTCAAATGAAAAATTAAGAATATTTATATTCTTGTAATAGTAGGGATCAATTTGGGAAAAACTGAAAGTTAACTAATAGAGAAGATCACAAAACATAATAACCCAGGTAAAAATATAATGTGCTATAATGTATGCATTAAGATGTATAGCGGTATAAAAATAACATGTTTGTAAGGTATTTTTATTTTATATCAAGAAGCTTGAAAAAAAGAGTAAGGAAAGAGATATTTTCAAGTTAAAGACCTTTTGCCCTTAATAATGAGTATAATTACAAGTTTACCCTTGCGTCATCAACTCTCCTTTATATATAGTAGAATCTTTTTATATTATAATATAATATAATATCTATGTCCAAAGTAGAAAATTGTTCAAACGAAAAATTAAGAATATTTATATTCTTATAATAGTAGGGATCAATTTGGGAAAAACTAATGTCTTGATATTTCAAGGGACAAATAAGAAAGTTAACTAATAGAGAAGATCACAGAACATAATAACCCTGGTAAAAGTATAATGTGCTATAATGTATACACTAAGATGTATAGCGGTATACAAATAACATGTTTGTAAGATATTTTTATTTTATATCAAGAAGCTTGAAAAAAAGAGTAAAGAAAGAGATATTTTCAAGTTAAAGACCTTTTGCCCTTAATAATGAGTATAATTACAAGTTTGTCTTTAGTTGTCATCAACTCTCCTTTATATATAGTAGAAATAAAAAAAATTATATGATATATAAGAGAGAATATTAATTTTTGGTAGTCCTCACAAGGTTATTTTTGAATAAAACACAATAGGAAATGTAAGTAGAAGTCACACTATATAATAAAATATAACTTCTTATTTTTACAAAATCAAATAATATCTTATAACTTATTTAAGGTTTCATAATTAATATTAAAATATCATATACTCCAATACTTATTTTAACATCAGGTCAAACACATTATCTTAGATTAAATAACTAATTGTAATGTTGTTTTTTTCTACTTTATTTAAAAACTATACAAGAGAATAGATTAAAGTTATAAATATCTATTTAGAGAAAAGACATAAAGTGCCTCAAGTTGTCCGACTTTTTCAAAAAGACACCTAAACTATACTTTCGACCTATTACCCCACCGTTCTTACTTAAATCATTGTAAATACATCATTTTAACTTAAATTTTTTCCTATGCGTGTAGACACGTATACCAGGCGCGTGAATGATTAAAAATTGACTTAAATCACCAATTAAAACCTGCCACGTGTAAATAATTTGATCTATAGTTTATCATCTTTTTTTTTTTTAAATCAATATTTATTTACTTTTTAAAATTATCCCATATCCCCCCCCCCCCTTAAAAAAAACACCATTGTCTTCTTCACTGAACACCTGAATATACTACTCTTTTTCTTCTTATTCTTCTCTATCTTTAAAAATTCCATTAAAGCTCCATTAAAGCTATTTTTTTTTGGAATGATTATTTATCTATTTTTATTAAAAATCATAAAACTCCATTTAATGAAGTTTCAATATTATCGCTACTGTAGAACTTTTGATTTATAAATTAAAATTTGTTAATAATTGAATTTGACTATTGTAATTATAGAAATTAGAATTTATTAGAAGATAATGGTGTTTTCATTGAGAGTTCGAAACAATGAGCCAACATCAAACGAGCGGGATGAGGGTGGGGATTGTGCTTCTGCAGCAAGGTGTGTGTGTGTTTTGATGGTGGTGGGTGGGTGGGTGAAATTAAGGGGGTGGGGGTGATAAATAAAATTAAAGAAGAGAAGGTATAAAATAAAAGGGAAAACTTTATTCAAAAGTATAAATAAACATGAAATTAAATTATTTAACACTTGGCAGACAATGATTGATGCGTGAATTTACTCTCTTTATTGTGATTGAAATTCAACGAAAAATGGTGTATTTACAACGGTTTAGGTAAGTTTTGTGAGGTAATAGGTCGCTTGTATAGTTTAAGTCTCTTTTTGAAAAAACCGGACAAGTTGAGGGGTTAATTTATGTCTTTTCTCTATCTATTTATTAATATTTTATTTTATAGAGAATCATACAAAGAAACAAAGAATACTAATCCATACATAAATTAATTTTAAATACATTTAGATCTGTTTTATAAGTGTTTAACAAACAAAATAAGGACCTACTGAATGAATATTTTAATGAATCGTAATGTTAAAGGATTGCCTTTATGTCATGTCTTATATACGTTAAAAATAAGAGACCAATTTAATATGGTAAGTAAGAAATTTCTTTTTAAGTGATTTATCTACCTGATAAGAAAATTTACTACCTCAAATAAAAAGAATCAAAAGAATTAACAAAAGTTAACATGATATATATTGTAGTAATTTAACATGAGATAGTTAATATTAAATTTTAAATTAGTTGTTTAAAATAATTTTAATAGGTGCTGAGTAAATAATTATGTTTTCATAAATTATATGTGGTGCAAATCTTTGTAATGTTATGTATCATGTGAAGTTCTGAAATTATGGAGGAATCACTTATTGTGTTTGATAGATAAACACTTATTCAATATTTATGAGTATTTTTTTTTGTTATCTTACTATAATAAAGTAATAGTTACTTTATGCAATTAAATGTGTGAATAAAATTAATTTCATATTTTTATCTTTTATGAAAAATATTTGAGTATTTGCACATCCTCCTATAAACTATGTCTCCCTTTATTTCGATTTATAACATTTTGATTAGACAACGAATTTAAAATATATGCAAAAACTTTGTAATGTTTCAAATTATCTTTAAAATAAATAAACCTTAAATAAAAGAGTATATCTTTGTGGACTTTTTGACAAATAAATGAAATTCGGTATGACTAAAATATTATTAATATTATAAAATACTAACCAAATAAAATATGTCAATTCTTCTTTAGAAATAATTAAAAAGAAAAATATATTATTTGAATTGAGACACAAGATGTATAATTGATAACAAAAAAATTATTATCATCACATAATATATATTTCACTTTTCAAGTTTGTTTGGATTGTAAACACATTCAAGTATATCCAAATAGATGTACCGTAATATTCTAGAATTAAATTTGTAAATAAAATTGAATTTTTAATCATGTAAATTATATTATCTAAATTGATTCAAATCGGTTCAAAAAATCAAGTTGATCGAATTTGTGCACAAACTTGATCTCAAATCATACGACTATTTTATACGTTTTTGTTTAGAATTAAATTTTACATTCTTTTATGAAAGTTTTATAAGTATACGATAACATAGTTACACTTTTTTCTAGATATTCCTGTTCTAATAAAATAAAAGTGAAAATTTTACATCCTAAAAAACAATTGAAATTTGGATAATATCTCATTAAAATAGATTAGTTATTAATACAAAAAACATATTTTTTGAAAAATTATGCTTGAAAAATGTGGGGTCTACCTTAAATGTCACATTATTAGGGCACACATGGCATTTTCAAAAAGATGTTTGGCTATTTTGTCATTTGAAATTTATGACCAACTTTTAATGCTATATAATAGAAAAAAATATTCTAGAGTATTTATGAAATGACAATTTTACCCTTGGTCGTCCTCCAACTCACTCTTCTATATAGTAGAAAAAATTATACTATATATAAGAGAGGATATCAAATTTTGGTAGTCCTCACAAGGCTATTATAGTAATTTAATTAATTTCTTTAATCCTATAATATTGTGACATTTGGTTGATATAGATGAAGTTACTTGGGGCTTTGAGCTGTAGTTGACAAAAGAGTTTTAAAATGAGGTGTAGGTGACACAAGTCTTAATTATTAGGTGGAGGTGACAATTAATTTATTATGGATTAAGAACGTTGGAGAAGTTTGAAAATAACCCACAAGTTTTTAAATTTATATTTTGATTCAAATGTTAGTTAATATAACAGAAAATGGAGGGAAAAAAGACGCATTTCTCTCTCTTCTCATTTATTGTTGTTTTCTCTCTCTTCACGATTATTGTTGTTCATTATTGTTGCTGCTGCTTTATTCATCATATTCTTCTACATTATCATCATCTTCTACTTCATTATCATCTTCATCTTTTTTTTGTCGATCATTGTAGTTGTTGTTACCGCTACTATTGCCATTTTACCAATTCTTTAGGTCAAATTTTGTTTCGAACATCACCACTTTTCACTTTGACATTACTTCATAGGAGACCTTGGTAAGTCAAATTATGATTTTTAGTCGAATTTGTCATTTGGGTTACAAAGTTACTGCTATTTTTTCCAACAATGGATAAAAGCCGATCATGAACCCAATATAAGTGCCCACAATTTAAACAAATCACTCATCTGGTGCATCAGATGAGTAATCTGTTGCAACAGAGGATATATCTGGTGCAACAGACTAGTTATCTGTTGCATCAGACTGATTATCTGTTGCATTAGATTGATTAATCTATTTTGAACAACACAAATCAACTCCTGCCACAAACCCAACAGATAACCAATATGTTTTGCTATTCCTACTGGATTCAAAATTATTTCTGACGTTCAATTGTCGACATGTTTGTGAGAATATAATAGACAAAATGAAAATTAAATACTCCCTCCATTTCAAATTACCCGTCCCAAATTTCCTAATTTGATTTCTCATTTTACTTGTCTTTTTTTATTAATCAAGAAGAGATAATTTTTTTTTTCATGTTTTACCCTTTGCATTAATCACTTTTTCTTCAAATTAAAATGGAAACATCATTTAATAGGGGTATTATGGTAAACTAGGCATGTTGTTAATTATTTTTCTTAATCAATGTGCCATCTCAATTTGGGACGGGTAGGTTAATTTGATACGGAAGGAGTTATCTGTTGAAACAAACTAGTTATCTGTTGCAACATATGAGTAATCTATTTGGAACAACCTAAATCAGTCCCTGCCACAAACCCAACAGATAAATCTTAAATCTTGTTATTGCTACCGGATTCAAATTTAATCCTTACGTCCAATCGTCGACATATTTGTTGAGAAGATAATAGACAGAATGAAAATTAAATATGAATTAAAACGGTCAAAGTTGATTAAACAATTTTTTTTATTAAACTGAAACAAATAAAAATACATATACAGACTTAGAAAGAGAGAAGAAACAAAATAATCTAATTATTATTAATAGATTCATCATCATTATTATTATTATCGGCAGTCGCATCTTTGATAGGCAGCAATAGCGCCCTTCTTATCCTGCGGATCTCCCGCAACATCCTTACTCTGAGAGCGGCCAACTCCCACTGTATATCATGTACCTGTCTCTACATTTTTTGTACGTCATCTCATAAATTAGCGACATCCCACACTGGATCACCCATATCTAGAACACGTATAAATTGATAAAAAAATGCAAAAACAAAAGTAAAGAAAGAATCTGAAAGTAATACAACGTATATTTACACAAAAAGAAAGAAAAGAACTTACCAAAGACAGGGAAAAGCAATCAAGTTCTTGATGAGAAAGTAGTTGAAGGTGTGATATGAAAGACAAGAGCAAGAAATAAATAGATATGTATAGTAGAATGAACGAGTAAGGAGGGACCTATTTATAGAGGATTGAATTTGAATGAGTTAGGCAAAAAAGAGCGGCTGTTCACCTCCATTTATTAATACTGGTGACTTTTTGATTACTTTGGAAAGTTGTGACTTGATAAAATTCTTTTCAGTAACCCTTTTTTTGAGTTGTGGCAATAGATTATATATTTGTTGCATCAGATAACCCATCTGTGACAACAGATATAAAATTTATTGCAATAAATCTATTATCTGTTGCAACATATATCTTTTTAATAATCATCCTATCTTTATCTTTAATCCAAATTTGGTGACTTTTTTATTATATAAATTAAAAAAATAGATTCAAAAATAAAAAAGCGCGACTTTTCACCTCCATTTATTAATACTAGTGACTTTTTGATTACTGTGGAAAGTCGTGACTTGATAAGTTCTTTTCAGTAATCATTTTTTTTTGAGTTGCAACAGATATACCATTTGTTGCAACAAATCTACAATCTGTTGCATCAGATAATATATCTGTTGCACATATAAGCTATCTTTTTTAATAATCAACATATCTTTAATCCAAATTCGGTGATTTTTGTTATATAAATTAAAAAATAGATTTAAAAATAAATATGTCGGAGAGTCACGATCAATTATTAAAATTAAATAACCGTTCTGCTATGGTTATAAATTGTGTTTATCATTTATTTTCTTATTATTTATTTACGAACTGTTCTTTATATTAAATAATCGGAAAGTCATGTCTTTTCACCCTCTCAATAATAATAACCCTTTTTTTATTAATAACCGCCTGTTGTAACATATGATTGATCTTCCACATCAGATTAACCTCTGTCGACATATTGAGAATAAGGAATAGGCAAGAATGATAATTAAATACTAAATAAGAATTAAAAATTCAAAGTCAACCACCAAACATAGATTTTTGAATTCCTTGGGTAGATCCGATATACAAAATGAGAAAAATACATACGCTAAAAGAAAAAAAAACCTAATTATTATTACTACTATTATTATTATTATTATCATTACCATTACTATTACGGAAAAGGTTCAAATATACCCTTGAACTATGATAAATGGTACATATATGCCCCTCGTTATATTTTGGGTACAAATATACCCTTTTTTTAAATTACCCTTAATTAAGTTCCACCATCTGGCCTACATCCCGACCTACACCCGACCTGGTCCCATCTCTCACTTCTCACACTCTCTTTCTCAAAACTCACTCTCTCACTTCTCAAACAATGTCATTAGAAAAAATAAGCTACAACTTGTAAAGTTTATGTTAAATATTTTTCTAGAATCATATTTTTTCTGGTAGCAAAGAAGCCAAAGTATACCAATAGGCGCATCAATCGATGAATTTCATTTGATTTTCCAGAAGAAAATTTCAGCTTTGAAACAAGTTTAGATAGTCATTGGTTGCTTATGACTATGAATTATATTTGGTATGCCTAATTGAATTGTAAAACCAAGAACCATAGAATTGGCAAAATTGAATCCATGCTTGTAGATAGATATGAGAGCTCGGAATATTTCACAAGGCTATTGTGTTTTTCTTTGTTATTTGTCCTCTGATTTTGATTATTTGTCTTTGGATCTTTTGTGATTATCAGTTTTAGGATTACTAAGAATCAAGGAAGTGGATAAAGAGAGAGTGAGAAGTGAGAGATAGGACCGGGTCGGGTGGTGGGATTTAATTAAGGATAATTTAATTATTTAGGCTAAATAATATTAAAATAAAAGTCAATCATTAAGATTTTAATACTTGTCCCACCATTAGGACCAGGGATATATACAACCCAAATCATTAACGGCAAGGGTATATTTGTACCCAAAATATACTAGGGGTATATATGTACCATTTATTATAGTTCAGGGGTATATTTGTACCTTTTCCGTTATTATTATTACTATTAGTATTGTCAACCGGATAATTTCATTTGGCCGCAGCAGGGCTCTCCTCAGCCTTGCTCCGAAGTTGGCTAAATCCCTCTGGAGTTCATCAAACTGCCTTTGAAGTTCCTGCAAGGACTCGATATGAAACTTCTTGTACGAATCTGGATCATTCATATTTATAAGTATTGTAGAATGAACGAGTAAGGAGAAACCTATTTATAAATAATTGAATTGGAAGAGGTTAGTCAAACAAAAATCCATGACTATTCATATCCCTTAATTAAATAAAACTGGTGACTTTTCGAGTATGTAAATTAAAAAAAAAATGGATCTAAATACAACATTTTATTTTTTTATTGTATTTCAAAAAGAAAAAAAAATTGCTTTAAAATAAATCTAATAGATGGGCAATCTGTTGCAAAATATATTCCATCTGTCAGATAACTTACAACATATTGATAATCTATTGCAACAGATGGATATATCAGTTTGCTTTTCCAATAAATGTGGCATCTGTTGCAACTTGCTAGTTATCTGTTTATTCAATTTAAGCCACAAATGGGCTAGAAAGAATAAGGTGCGTGCAGATGGATCCACTATCATATGTGTGTGAGTTAAGAAGTATTACTGATAAGGTCACCGGGACAACGCACACAAAGTACAATGTTTTTGTGAATGCAGTTTTTAACCCATTAAGCACTGATAATTCAAACAAAATCCACTATCATATGTGTGTGAGTTAAGAAGTATTACTGATAAGGTCACCGGGACAACGCACACCAAGTACAATGTTTTTGTGAATGTAGTTTTTAACCCATTAAGCACTGATAATTCAAACAAGATCCTGCATTATACAGTTAAGTTTGATGGGTTTGAATTGATAAGGCTAAGGGCCTCATAAAAATGGTACAAATACCCTGTTACGAATTACAGAAGGTTGTTGCTCATGTTTATGCGTGTCAAGCTTTGAGAAGGGATCAATATCTGGTGTTATTGCAGAGAACCAATATCGGTTGGACTTAAATTTAAGTGTGCATTGGACTCTAAGAACATCTTCGAAGCCTCGCATTGCATCAAACAAGAACGGATAACCAATAGAAATTCCCTTGGCCTAAATTTATATGAAAGGGTTGATCGAGAAAATAATTATACGCCAGAAGGAGCCAAAGGAGAGTTGATGAAAGACTATATCATCTGAGAGCTAATTAAAGATGAGACATAGGGTAGATAGTAACTTCTAGTGAATCTGGCCGATGGAATTATCTTAAAACATGAGAAATTTGAATTAAGTGCAGATATGAAAGTGTATCCAGTAATGTAAATTCATTTATTGTCTCTCTAAAAGAAAAATAATACGGATGGACACTTTGCTAGGGAGCTGCGACTAGGTAGCGTGGTCGGGATTATCACCTAGATAAAAAATAGCAGAGGACGAAGAAAGCAGCCTTGAGGGCATCGAAGATTGAAATGATGTACAGTAAGTCTAGAAAACTTCCGCCAACAGCAACTGCAGTTAAAGTAAAGAATCTAAATGAAGGTGACAATTTTTGAATTTTAAATTGCATCCCATGCCTTTTTTTTTGTGGTTCCGATTAGGTCCACTGTTGTTGACCTGATTGGAACCACAAACATAATTGAAGGGCAAATTGAGTATCATCACTTGTGTAGCTCGCTTGCGTACATCGACTGTTAGGTAATCAAAGTGATGATACTCAATTTTTCTTTACGTTTGTGGTTCCGATCAGGTCAACAATAGTGGACCTAATCAAAACCACAAACAAGAAGGCATGGGATGCAATTTAAAATTTAGAAATTACCGCCCTCGCTTAGATTCCTATAATTACAGTTGCTATTGGCGGAAGGTTTCTAGACTTACTGTACATCATTTCAACCCTCGATGCCCTCAAGGCTGCTTTCTTCATCTTCTGCTATTTTCTATCTAGGTGATAATCCTGACCACGCTACCTAGTCGCAGCTCTATAGCAAAGTGACCATCTGTATTATTTTTCTTTCAGAGAGATAACAAACAAATTTACATTACTGGATACACTTTCATATTTACACTTGATTCATATTTCTCATGTTTTAAGATAATTCCATCGGTCAAATTCGCTAGAAATTACTTTCTACCATTTGTATTTTCTTCAATTAGCTCTCAGATGATATAGTCTTTCATCAACCACCCATTTTCCCTCAAAGGCATTCTCTTACCGCACCTACTAGCGTATAATCATCACCCCAAGCAACCCAACCATATAAATTTGAGCTAGGGCAATAACTATATTGATTTTTCATTCTTGTTAGATGTAGTGCTAGGCTTCAAAGGCCTTCTTAGAGTCCAATGCATCCTAAAAGTTAGTCCAATCGCTATTGAATCTCTTTACAATGACACCAAAACTAGATCCCTTCACAATGCTCAACAAATAAACATTAGCAACAACCGAAATTAAATCTTATGTAACACCCCATACTTAATTATGTACATTAGCCATGGTTATATGTGTTGGAGTATATGTATTGATCCTAAGTTAGGTATATATGAGTTTAAGTATGAGTATTGATTATTTTGAGATGGTTTCAAGTGTATAGTTTGATTATATGTGTATGGTAATCAACTTTATTTATACCAGAATTTGCCCGTCGATGGTTCCATACGAAGTTTATTGAATAAGCTTTCCAATGATATAAAGATTTCCAAAAACGGATAAGTTTCGTATATGATCAAGCACGTTCAAAACTATAAAACGGCGGCCGGGATAATTGTGAACAGTAAATGTGCAGGAAATTCAAACTACTGAGGTCTACCAGTTTTTTGGGTCGACTTTGAACGATCATAACTCCCTCAATATAATGAACTGGGAGAGATACCACCTATCAAAAGAATTATCTTTGAGTCTTCTTTCCAATGCAATTGGTTTCATCAAAATCCAACATCTGAGGAAGGAGTTATACTCGTTTTACTTCAGCCTCTCAAAACAGATTTTTAGGGTCAACTTCAAACGATCATAACTCCTTGTACAGGACGAACTGGGTGGCCTACTTTATATGAAATGAAAGCCCTTTAAATTATCTATCCAAGATACCAATTTGACCCAAATCTGATATCGGAGCAAAGAGTTATGGCTGATTTACTTTAGCCTGTCAAAACAGTCCACCATGGACAGATTCGGATTTACTTAAATTTTTAAGGGCAATATGGTCATTTTCCATCACCTCTTGGACGAAAATTGGTCATAATATAGATATAATTGGTCTTATATCCATCAATTATCATCATATTATTGGAAATAAGAAACCCTAGCCTAATTTCAACACCAATTATCTTGTAATTCAATCGTAGAAAATCCAAATTGATTCCGTAGTTGTGTTCACCGTCTCGAGGGCTTCGAGAAGCACCCCTTATTTGTGCCAACAGGACTTCTAAATCAAAAGGGCCATTTTATGGTAAGGATGTAAATTATGTTGGTGTTATTTATATGGATATGTATATATATATGCATGTAAGCATAAGAAGTATGTTATTTGATTGTTGTTGAAAGATGATTGGAAATGATGTTGGATTATTCTTGTGCATGGTTGGATTATGTTGAATTGTGAAGGGATTTGGTGTGATGATGTGGTATTGAAATGATGATTATATATATATATACACATAAACCTATTGATCAAGTTGGTTTTTGGAATGTTTTACAAATATTGGTTGTATGGAATTATGGAAGAGAATTGTGGTGTTGGGTTGCTAATACTAGATGCCAAATATTTCATTGTAGATAAGTGATTTGTAAAGGCGGGAAGTTGTGTCGAATTGGTGTCCGAATCTACAACGAGGTATGTAAAGCATACTCTAACGATGTTCTTTGGCATGAAAACACCAATGTTCCATCAAGTAAGATTCCAAGGTTGTCCAAACACATGTATTGTTCTACATTACCAACGAAGTTGTTTCCATTCTATAAAGTGTCAAAATATTTCATTGATATACCAAAAGGCTCCTATTTCATTGTTGTGATATTGATGATTCTGAAACATATTGTTGATGTACTAATGAGTCTTTATTACATCGTTATTGTATAGAAGGTCTATTACTTGATTCCTATTGATGTATTATTGTTCCAAAGGTACTATTTTGGCATGAACACTAATGTAATAATCTCAAAAGCTTTTGAACTAAGTTATTGGAAATATTTCTTATGTGTGTTACTTGATATACGTGTGGGTGGTATCCCAGGGGCATAAGCCTAGCATGGGTCGATCCCTATTTATGTGTTTATGGGTGGTATCCCAGGGGCATAAGCCTAGCATGGGTCGATCCCAATTGATATGTACTGGAGGCAGCCTAATGGTCACAGTACGGTACAATATTGATTATTGTTAGGTGGTTGGAGGTTCGGGAGGAAGAGGTAATGACAAATGATAATTGTAAAGAATGAAATGAACGAATATATACCGTTCCACAAATGTGTTTGAATCCAAGAACCCAGTTCAGATTAATGATAATGTACATGATCCTAAAAGTGTTTATGAAGTGTGGTTCACTTCTATTATGATTTATTCACATGTGTATGATTTTCTTGATCCCCCATATCACATATGATTATCTACGGCTTTACATACTCAGTACATATTTCGTACTAACGTCCCTCACGGGGGACCTACATTTCATGCTGCAGGCACAGGTACTTCAGCTTATTCACAACATAGATAGGAGCCGGGTCGTACAACTATTGTTGGTGAGCTCCAGTTTGCTTCGGAGCTTTCCGAGTCGGTTCTTTATGTTTTGTTATTGTACAGGAGTCATGTGTGGGCGGGGGTTTGTCCCGACCCTAGTTATGTCATGTATATATGTCCTAGAGGCTTTGTAGACATAAGGAAGGGTCAAGTCATGGGAGTTTATATAGTGATGTTATATTTGTATATGTGGTGGCCCCGACGGCCAAGTATTATATATATATATATATATATATTTGTGCGTGTTGTGCTGATACAGGAAATTATACCCTTCTATATGTAACGAAGTGCTGCCCAAATTTTTGGTGAATGTAAGTGAAGGTACAGGTATTTGAACGGGTTCTCCCGGGCCTTCTCGGCTTCGGGTGCCAGTCCGGCCCGATGGGATTTTAGGGAGTGACAAAAGTGGTATCAGAGCGGTTCATCCTAGTGAGTCTACAAAGCCGTGTCTATGTAGATTCTTGTTTATCGGTGTGTTGTGCACCACATCTATAAACAGGAGGCTATGGACATTTAGGAATTGTTTCTTTTCTTCATGTCTTAGATCGTGCGATAGAGCTTATATTGTATATGAAGTCATAGTTGACCACTGAATCAGTTTGTTTCTCTTATTATAGTAATGATGCCGGTTACCAGAAGCAAGAATACCGGTAAGCAAGTAGATGTGGCTGCCGGAGAGGGGACTAGTAAGTCACCCACTATACCAGTTAATCAAAGTGAGGCTCCAGCTGAGCATGCATCAGAAACTTCCCCCAGTCCGGAAGAAATAAGGGGGGGGAGAACTATATCCCCAGAGCCACCTATTAATGTTGTTGATCAAGATCTTAGAAATGCAGTGCAACTTTTGACTCGTATAGTTGGTGGGCAAGTCCAAGGGCAAGCTATTCTTGCCGCGGGTTCTAGTGGTACTGATAGGGCGGCTAGTCTTTGGATGCAAGATTTTCTTAAGATGGATCCGCCTACTTTTACCGGATCCGATCTTAATGAAGATCCGCAGGACTTTATTGATCAGATCCAAAGGGCCCTAGAGGTGATGCATGTATCGGGCAGAGAGACAGTGGAGTTAGCCGCGTATAGATTCAAAGGTGAGGCTATATATTGGTATGAAGACTGGAAACGGTCAAGGGGCATTGATGCACCCCCAACTACTTGGAAAGAGTTCAAAGAGGCATTTATTGATCATTATCTTCCATATGAGACTCGTCAGGCCCGTGCGGATCAGTTCTTAAATCTTCGACAGGGTAATACAAGTGTGAGGGAGTATAGTCTTCGATTTAATTCCTTGTCCAGATATGCTCCTAATGTTATAGCTACTATGGATGACAGAGTTCATCGGTATGTGAATGGATTGGATCCGTATTTGGTTAGGGATTGTACTATTGCTGCACTGAATAAAGAAATGGATATAGCTAGGATCCAAGCATTTGCACAGAAAATGAAAGATCAGAGGCAAAGAAGAAGAACACAGGAATTTGAAAGCGGATCTTCTAAGAGGGCCAGATCTACAGGGCAGTTTATGGCGCCACAAGGAGGTTTTAGACTTCAATTTTCTGCTAGACCACCTAGGCCATTATTTTCTTATTCTGCAGCTAGTGCTCCACCACAGCATCAGGGGTTCAGAGGCAGTCAATTTGGGCAAAGAAGTGAGGGTCATAGTTTGCGATCTTTGGGTTATCATGGGCAAGGGAATATGAACCAATCGAGACCTCCTCGAGAGCCATGCAATAAATGTGGAAGGCATCATATGGGCGTATGTCGAATGGGAACAAATATTTGTTATTGGTGCGGTATGACAGGGCATATGATGAGAGAATGCCCACGAAGAGGCGCAGGTGGCATAGCATGACCTTTGGGATCAGCTGTTGCATCATCATCACCGGTATCTTATTCTGGTAGGGGTGCACGACCTACGGGTCACGCTAGTAATGAAAAAAGAGTCGCCAGTTCCAGCGGGACTCAGAATCGCACTTATGCTTTAGCGGATCGACAGAATCTAGAGGCTTCCCCAGATGTGGTTACGGGTACGTTGTCCATATTTTCATTTGATGTATATGCTCTAATTGATCCCGTTTCTACATTATCATATGTTACTCCTTTGGTTGCTGGAAAGTTCAAAAGGACCCCCGAATTGTTAGATAAACCGTTGGAAGTGTCTACCCCGGTTGGGGAATCTATTATTGCTAGAAGAGTTTATAAAGATTGTGTAGTAACTGTGTGTGGCCGAGACACGATGGCCAATCTTGTGGAACTAGAAATGGTAGATTTTGATGTTATAATGGGTATGGATTGGTTGGCGTCTTGTTATGCCAGAATTGACTGTTGTACAAAAAAGATGTATTTACATTTTCCTGATGAAGCAGTTATTGAATGGCAAGGTAAGATTGGAGCACCAAGAGGTAGATTTATTTCTTATTTCAAAGCGAGAAAAATGATTTCCAAGGGCTACATATGTCATTTAGTTAGAGTAAAGAATACGGAATCGGAATCACCAGATCTTCACATTGTACCAGTGGTAAATGAATTTTCTGATGTATTCCCTGAAGATCTTCCAAGTTTGCCTCCTGAACGAGAAGTAGAGTTTGGTATTGATGTAATACCAGGCACCCAACCAATCTCCATTCCTCCATATAGAATGGCCCCAGCAGAATTGCGAGAATTGAAAGAGCAATTAAAAGATTTTCTAGAGAAGGGATTCATAAGGCCTAGTATGTCCCCCTGGGGAGCACCAGTGTTATTTGTGTGCAAAAAGGATGGCTCGCTGAGGATATGTATTGATTATCGGCAATTGAATAAGGTGACTATTAAGAATAAATATCCTCTCCCAAGAATTGATGATTTATTTGATCAGTTACAGGGCGCCAAGTGCTTTTCTAAGATTGATTTGAGGTCAGGTTACCACCAAGTGAGGGTCAAAGAAAAAGATATACCCAAAACAGCTTTCCGAACAAGGTATGGTCATTATGAGTTTTTAGTTATGTCATTTGGGCTAACAAATGCACCTGCAGCTTTTATGGATTTGATGAATAAGGTGTTTAAGCCATTCCTGGATGTATTTGTGATAGTTTTTATAGATGATATTCTAGTTTATTCTAGATCAGAAGAGGACCATGCCAATCACTTACGACAGACATTGCAGACTTTTCGTGATTGTAAGTTTTATGCAAAGTTCTCTAAATGTGAGTTTTGGTTAAAGTCGGTGGCATTTTTGGGTCATATTGTATCTAGTGAAGGGATAAAGGTTGATGCTCAAAAGATAGAAGCTGTGAAGAACTGGCCAAGGCCCACAACGCCTACGGAGATTCGTAGTTTTCTCGGGTTGGCCGGTTATTATAGAAGGTTTGTTAAAGACTTTTCTTCCATTTCAGCACCCTTAACCAAGCTAACGCATAAAGCATCCAAGTTCCAATGGAATGATGCGTGTGAGGAGAGTTTCCAAGAATTGAAGAACAAGTTGATTTCTACACCCATGTTGGTACTTTCAGAAGGCACCGAAGGGTATACAGTGTATTGTGATGCTTCTAGAATTGGTTTAGGATGTGTATTGATGCAGCATGGTAAGGTAATAGCATATGCTTCTAGACAATTGCGGCCACATGAAAAAAATTACCCCACACATGATCTTGAGCTGGCAGCGGTTATCTTTGCTTTAAAAATATGGCGCCACTATTTATATGGGGTTCATGTTGATATATATACTGATCACAAGAGCTTGCATTATATTTTTAATCAGAAGGATCTAAATTTAAGGCAGCGGAGATGGATTGAACTATTAAAGGACTACGATGTTGATATCTTGTACCATCCAGGGAAAGCAAATGTGGTAGCTGATGCGTTAAGTCGTAAGGCTATGATGGTGCCTATAGAAAGACAAGGGATGGTTAAAGATCTTCATCAATTAGCTAGTCTAGGAGTTCGTCTTCTCGAAACTCCGAATGAGGAGCTTATTGTGCATAATGCCGCGAAATCCTCATTAGTAGGTGAGGTAAAAAAGAAGCAAGATGCAGATCCTATTTTATTACAGCTTAAGGAGAACGTTCAGAGTGGTGCGACCAAGGCATTTGAGCTTACGCGAGAAGGAGTACTTCAGTGCCAAAACCGATTGTGTGTGTCGGATGTAGACGGGCTAAGAAAGAAGATTATGACAGAGGCAAATTTTTCAAGGTATTCCATTCATCCAGGATCAACCAAAATGTATCAAGATTTGAAAGATATGTATTGGTGGAATGACATGAAGAAGAGCATTGCAGAATTTGTAGCTGAATGTCCAAATTGTCAAAGAGTTAAAGTTGAGCACCAAAAACCCGGAGGCTATATGCAATGCATAGATCTTCCAATTTGGAAGTGGGACATGATCAACATGGATTTTGTTACAGGTTTTCCTCGCACAGCTCGGAAATTTGATTCTATATGGGTGATTGTGGATAGGCTTACTAAATCCGCACATTTCTTACCCGTTAAGACCACTTACACAGTTGAAGAATATTCAAAGCTGTATGTTAAAGAAATAGTCCGATTGCATGGAGTGCCAACTTCTATTATATCGGATTGGGGAACTCAATTTACTGCAAACTTTTGGAAGTCTTTCCAACGGAGTTTGGGAACACAAGTGAATCTGAGTACAACTTTTCACCCTCAGGCGGATGGACAAGCAGAGCGCGCCATTCAAACACTTGAAGATATGCTACGAGCATGTGTTATAGATTTTAAAGGCAGCTGGGATGATCATTTACCTCTTATTGAGTTTGCCTACAATAATAGCTATCATTCAAGTATCAAAATGGCACCATATGAAGCTTTATATGGGAGGAAGTGTAGATCACCAATAGGATGGTTCGAAGCGGGTGAAACTCTTATGTTCGGACCGGATCTTGTGTATCAAGCCATAGAAAAAGTCAAGGTGATTCAGCAACGGTTGAAAACAGCCCAAAGTCGACACAAGTCATATGCGGATAGTAGAAGAAGAGGGCTAGAGTTTTCGTTAGGCGATTGGGTATTTTTGAAGGTATCGCCAATGAACGGGGTGATGAGATTTGGCAAGAAAGGAAAGTTGAGTCCACGATATATAGGCCCATATAAGATTATTCGAAGATGTGGGCAAGTTGCGTATGAATTAGAGCTACCCCAAGAACTCTCATCAGTGCATCCAGTATTTCATGTATCGATGCTTCGAAAGTGCATCGGAGATCCGTCCCTTATTACTTCTACTGAAGATGTGCAAGTAACAGAAGATCTTACCTATGAGGAGATGCCTATTGCTATATTAGATCGTCAAGTTAAGAAGATGATAAATAAAGAAGTAGCATCGGTGAAAGTACTTTGGAGAAATCAACAAAGGGAAGAGATTACATGGGAAGCGGAGGAAGCAATGAAATCGAAATACCCTTATTTGTTCAAAGGTGAAAAAGAAGTGCAAGGAGTGTAATTGGGACACTAACAAGTAACTTTTTACATATGCATAACATCTATATGATGACGTGAATATCAATTATGAATTCGAACTTGTTTCGGCTAAATAACTACATTTACATTCGAGGACGAATGTCCTTAAGGGGGGAAGGATGTAACACCCCATACTTAATTATGTGCATTAGCCATGGTTATATGTGTTGGAGTATATGTATTGATCCTAAGTTAGGTATATATGAGTTTAAGTATAAGTATTGATTATTTTGAGATGGTTTCAAGTGTATAGTTTGATTATATGTGTATGGTAATCGACTTTATTTATACCAGAATTTGCCCGTCGATGGTTCCATACGAATTTTATTGAATAAGCTTTCCAACGATATAAATATTTCCAAAAACGGATAAGTTTCGGATATAATTGAGCACGTTCGAAACTATAAAACGACGGCCGGGATAATTGTGAACAGTAAATGTGCAGGAAATTCAAACTACTGAGGCCTACCAGTTTTTTGGGTCGACTTTGAACAATCATAACTCTCTCAATATAATGAACTGGGAGATATACCACCTATCAAAAGAATGATCTTTGAGTCTTCTTTCCAATGAAATTGGTTTCATCCAAATCCAACATCTGAGGAAGGAGTTATACTCGTTTTACTTCAGCCTCTCAAAACAGATTTTTAGGGTCAACTTCAAACGATCATAACTCCTTTTACAGGACGAACTGGGTAGCCTACTTTATATGAAATGAAAGCCCTTTTAATTATCTATCCAACGATACCAATTTTACCCAAATTCGATATCGGAGTAAAGAGTTATGGCTGATTTACTTTAGCCTGTCAAAACAGTCCACCATGGACATATTCGGA
The DNA here is from genome assembly GCA_030864225.1 of Capsicum baccatum var. pendulum. Taxonomy (NCBI): domain Eukaryota; kingdom Viridiplantae; phylum Streptophyta; class Magnoliopsida; order Solanales; family Solanaceae; genus Capsicum; species Capsicum baccatum. Next base: position 217,604,843 of record CM061556.1, on the reverse strand, counting down.
TTTACTTAAATTTTTAAGGGCAATATGGTCATTTTCCATCACCTCTTGGACGAAAATTGGTCATTATATAGATATAATTGGTCTTGGACAAAAATTGGTCATTATATAGATATAATTGGTCTTATATCCATCAATTATCATCATATTATTGGAAATAAGAAACCCTAGCCTAATTTCAACACCAATTATCTTGTAATTCAATCGTAGAAAATCCAAATTGATTCCGTAGTTGCGTTCACCGTCTTGAGGGCTTCGAGAAGCACCCCTTATTTGTGCCAACAGGACTTCTAAATCAAAAGGGCCATTTTATGGTAAGGATGTAAATTATGTTGGTGTTATTTATATGGATATGTATATATATATATATGCATGTGAGCATAAGAAGTATGTTATTTGATTGTTGTTGAAAGATGATTGGAAATGATGTTGGATTATTCTTGTGCATGGTTGGATTATGTTGAATTGTGAAGGGATTTGGTGTGATGATGTGGTATTGAAATGATGATTATATATATATATACACATAAACCTATTGATCAAGTTGGTTTTTGGAATGTTTTACAAATATTGGTTGTATGGAATTATGGAAGAGAATTGTGGTGTTGGGTTGCTAATACTAGATGCCAAATATTTCATTGTAGATAAGTGATTTGTAAAGGCGGGAATTTGTGTCGAATTGGTGTCCGAATCTACAACGAGGTATGTAAAGCATACTCTAACGATGTTCTTTGGCATGAAAACACCAATGTTCCATCAAGTAAGATTCCAAGGTTGTCCAAACACATGGATTGTTCTACATTACCAACGAAGTTGTTTCCATTCTATAAAGTGTCAAAATATTTCATTGATATACCAAAAGGCTCCTATTTCATTGTTGTGATATTGATGATTCTGAAACACATTGTTGATGTACTAATGAGTCTTTATTACATCGTTATTGTATGGAAGGTCTATTACTTGATTCCTATTGATGTATCATTGTTCCAAAGGTACTATTTTGGCATGAACACTAATGTAATAATCTCAAAAGCTTTTGAACTAAGTTATTGGAAATATTTCTTATGTGTTTTACTTGATATACGTGTGGGTGGTATCCCAGGGGCATAAGCCTAGCATGGGTCGATCCCTATTTATGTGTTTATGGGTGGTATCCCAGGGGCATAAGCCTAGCATGGGTCAATCCCAATTGATATGTACTGGAGGCAGCCTAATGGTCATAGTACGGTACAATATTGATTATTGTTAGGTGGTTGGAGGTTCGGGAGGAAGAGGTAATGACAAATGATAATTGTAAAGAATGAAATGAACGAATATATACCGTTCCACAAATGTGTTTGAATCCAAGAACCCAGTTCAGATTAATGATAATGTACATGATCCTAAAAGTGTTTATGAAGTGTGGTTCACTTCTATTATGATTTATTCACATGTGTATGATTTTATTGATCCCCCATATCACATATGATTATCTACGGCTTTACATAATCAGTACATATTTCGTACTGACGTCCCTCACGGGGGACCTGCATTTCATGCTGCAGGCACAAGTACTTCAGCTTATTCACAGCATAGATAGGAGTCGGGTCGTACAACTATTGTTGGTGAGCTCCAGTTTGCTTCGGAGCTTTCCGAGTCGGTTCTTTATGTTTTGTTATTGTACAGGAGTCATGTGTGGGCGGGGGTTTGTCCCGACCCTAGTTATGTCATGTATATATGTCCTAGAGGCTTTGTAGACATAAGGAAGGGTCAAGTCATGGGAGTTTATATAGTGATGTTATATTTGTATATGTGGTGGCCCCGACGGCCAAGTATTATATATATATATATATATATATATATATATTTGTGCGTGTTGTGCTGATACAGGAAATTACACCCTTCTATATGTAACGAAGTGCTGCCCAAATTTTTGGTGAATGTAAGTGAAGGTACAGGTATTTGAACGGGTTCTCCCGGGCCTTCTCGGCTTCGGGTGCCAGTCTGGCCCGATGGGATTTTGGGGCGTGACATCTTAACAGGGTATCAGAACCATATTCATGGTCCCTTATCCTTATCAGTTTGGACCTACCAAACTTAACTGTAAAATTGCAGATATCTTATTTGAATGATCTATGACTAATCGGTAAAAACAACATTCACAAAATCAGTGTACTCTATGTGTGTTTCCATGATAACATTATCAGTAATACATACCTCCCACATATGAAGTGGTTCTATCTACATGCAACTTATTCCTTCGAACCCATCTTTACTGCATTCTCTTATGATGGTTGGACAAAAGTTGATCAACTGTTAGTTCCTTATATCTACAAAGAAGAGGAAAAAAAATTGATGTCACAGAAAGAGCATTATTTATCTGTTCAATAAATGTAGAGTTTGTTGCATCAGATGTGGAGTCTGTTGCAACAGATATGGAGTCTGTTGTAACAGATTTGGAGTCTGTTGGAATATATCAAACTAGCCTTATTGGTGGTTTGATTTATACCAACAGTTACTCCGTCTGTTGCAACATCAACAACAATATAAACTACAAAGAAAGAACAAATAAAAAACATTAACAACAAAGAAACAACAACATTTGTTCCAACATCATCAACAATAAAGAGGCAACATCCTTTGTTCCAACACCATCAACAATACCACACCACAACTTCCAACAACGCCAACCCCACCACCAACATCAATAACAACATAAACAACAAAGAAACAAATAAAATACATACAAAAAAAAAATACTGCCAACAAGGCTTTTAGTCTTCTCCCAACAGAATACCTTTTTTGCATATTGTAATAAAAATTCTCGGTTTGTTTATTCAACACTTAAAAATTTCTTCAAATTTTTTAAATAAATATAATATAGGTAAATGGTAACTAAATAAAAAAAATAGATGTAAATAACTTGCAAAAAAGAAGACAAGAATGAAAGAACAATAGTGAACCATACCTTAACGTCAAAAGGGGATTAAAACAATAATTTCAGTCGAAGAAAGATATGGATCAGTTTAGATCCGAAAGGATCTTTATGAGAAAGAAAAGAGAAAAGTGAGAAGAGAGGAAAAAGGATTTGATAACCCTAAGCTAAAGAGGAGAGAAAGAAAAAGATGAGAGATGAATAAAATAAATTTAGGACTGAAGCTGAGGAGAGATGAGATAATTCTAGATGTATCGTGTACGTAGATGTGGGTTTCAATATTCATTACTTAATATAATTAATATTCTTTAATAATTTGAGGGGCACGATGAAGACTAGTGACATTGAAAAGACAAGATAAGACTACTCAATGAGCACATTTTTGAGTTATCCAAGAAAAATAAACTCTTCATTTTTACTGCATTTTGTAGTACTTAGTTACTACTTTATCTACTTGGACCAAAGCTTACTTTAAAATTGAAATAAAAAAAAAAGATTTTCAAACAGATATGTGATCTGTTGCAACTGATAGCAATATCTGTTTAAATCCCAACAACACAGTCATCTGTTACAATAGATACAAATATCTATTTAAAAATCCCTTTTTATTTGATAATTAAATATGTAAAATATTACAATAGATATCAATATTTGTTTAAATATCCCAATAGTTCAGTCATCTGTGACAACAGATGGAAATGCCCATTTGATAATTAAATCAAATATATCACCTGTTACAACAGTTACCAATATCTGTTTGAAAATTTCCAACATAGTCATCATTCACAACAGATTCAAATATCTATTTGATAATTAAATCAGTTATGTCATCTGTTGCAATAGATGTGAATATCTATTAGAAATTTCCACCAGCTCAGTCATTTGTTCCAACAGATTTTATTGCAATTGATTTAGGTGGAAATAGGGATAAATAAATAAGATCGTTGGTTCAAATACAACTTCAATTGAGTCTTTTCAATTGCATGGCATTGGTATTGTGTTCATCCCGACCCGGGTCGTCGATCGATCACTCTGAGTTGAAATAAGCTCTCATTAACTTAATGTTAGGATTAATAGAACCTAAATTGATTTAGGTGGAACTAGGGATGAATGCATAAGATAATAGGGTCAACAAAAACTTCAATTGAGTCTTTGAAATTGCATAGAGTTGGTATTGCATTCATCCCGACCCCGGTCGGCGATCGATCACTCTAAGTTAAAATGAGCTCTCAATAAATTAATGTTAGGATTAATAGTACCTAAATTGATTTAGGTGGAACAAGGAATGAATGAATGAGTTCATAGGGTCAACAACAACTTCAATTGAGTCTTTGCAATTACATGTCATTGGTATTGCGTTCATCCCAATCCGGGTCATCGATCGATCACTCTGAGTTGAAATGAGCTCTCATTAACTTAATGTTAGGATTAATATTACCTATATTGATTTAGGTAGAAATAGGGATGAATGAATGATCTTATGGGATCAACTACAACTTCAATTGAGTCTTTGCAATTACATGGCATTGGTATTGCGCTCATCCCGACCCGGGTCGTCGATCGATCACTCTGAGCTGAAATGAGCTCTCATTAACTTAATGTAAGTATTCATATTACCTAAATTTATTTAGGTGGAACTAAAGATTAATGAATGAGATCATAGGGTCAACTACAACTTCAATTGAGTCTTTGTAATTGCATGGCTTGATATTGCGTTCATCCCGACCCGGATCGTCGATCGATCACTCTGAGTTGAAATGAGCTCTCATTAACTTAATTTTAGGATTAATATTACCTAAATTAATTTAGGTGGAACTAGGGATGAATGAATGAGTTCATAGGCTCACCAACAACTTTAATTGAGTCTTTGCAATTGCATGACATTGGTATTGCGTTCATCCCAACCCGGGACATCGATCAATCACTCTGAGTTGAAATGAGCTCTAATTAACTTAATTTTAGGATTAATATTACCTAAATTTAATTAGGTGTAATTAGGGATGAATGAATGAGCTCATAGGGTCAACTACAACTTCAATTGAGTCATTGCAAATGCATGGTATTGGTAATACGTCCATCCCGACCCGGGTCGTTGATCAATCACTCTGAGTTGAAAAAGTTGTCATTACCTTAGTGTTTTAAAAACTAGTATATCTTTTGAAATTTTAAAAATTAATTAAGATCAATTCGGACCAAATTAACAATTTTAAAACTTTTCATTCTTTTCCAAAATTACAAATCAGCCCATACAAATCATCCATTTATGGGAAAAACTTTTCCTCATTTCAAATATTAAGTTATCGCTCCTCTCTCTCTCTCTCTCAATAATACAGACAACAACTACTCAACATATTGCTCAACCCTTCAAAACATATCAATTTTCTTCCCATTTTCGACCACATAGTTGTTATTTTTGACTTCATTCTCGCTTGTATCCATTATTTTTTCTGTTTTCATAGGTAACAGAGTTTGAGAAAGGTTCTACATTTGTTCTTGATTCTAAAAATTAGGGCTTTTTAGTTAATAATAGAAAAGAAGACTTTTAGTTGTATTATCTTCGAGAATGAGTTAACAATTTTATGTTTTGATGCTAAAAAAGTAGGAAGCACCCAAGAAAACCCTAGTTTTATCTCAGTATTTTGTTGATTATCGTGGTATTGTTGGATGGTGTTTGTGGTGTTGTTGGTGTCGGTATTTGTGTTTTTGGTGGTGGTGTCGGTGGTCTTGATGCTTGTATTGGTGGCATTGGTGGTGTTATTGGTGGCATTGGTTGTGGTGTTGGTGGTCCATCTGTTGCAATAGGTGGGATATCTGTTGGGAGATATTAAATTGGTCTTCAAACAGATTCCCCATCTGTTTCAACTGATGGCTTATCCGTTGGAGTATTTTTTTGTAATGTGGCGTAGAATAATTTATTGAAATTTGTCTTACCTTTTAAGAAAAATAAAATTATTCAGACATCAAATGCAATGTATTTTTTGTTTTTCTATTATTTGTAGTTAAAAGATGTCTCCCAAAAGAAAAGAAACCGAAAGTGGATCAACTTCTGACCACCCAACAAAAATGGCTAGAGTACAGATAGATTCGGAGAAACTTCCTGAACAATCTCAATCAGGGCAAAATGAAGCTGAAGAAAGTGATAATTCCTCACCAATGGGGCGTGAAATAATATCGAAATCCTAGCATAATTCTGTCAAAACCATTAGTATCGACAGGTTTTGAGTTGTAATGCCGATGGATAGCCCTGACAAAGTAACTGGTGATCTTGTACTTAAATGTCAGTTGGGGAAATATTTTGATAAATTAAGAAGAATAAAAACATAGACAGACTTTTTAGAAAAAACTTCTTTGCATACTTTCTTGAGCTGCCTCAGGACTGCACTCTCCATTTCCTAATGAGCATGGTATATGGTCTTTTCAAGCACAGGATCAAGTACACGAGGGATGATAAAGATCGAAGGAGGGTGAAAAAAATGGATGAAATCTGGATCAACTATTGTGGCATGCCGGTTTATTTTATGTTGAAAGAGTTTGCCATAGTGACGGGCTTAAGATGCGATCATCCAGAAGAACCTCTCATTAAGGAAACACCCCATAAAGGGTCCAACAAATGCAAGGGAAAAAAATAGGTTTTTGGGCATTGTTGGACGTAGTAGCTAAAAAGGGGAGGATTTGATGGCTAATCTCGACAATAAAGACATACCAAAGCATTGTACGGAGAAATTATCCTTAGTTTGGTTTGTCCATTCCGTTTTATTGGCAAGAGACGTCAGGAAAGTCATAGAAGATGATTTGTTGGCACTTACTGATGAATTTGACAAATTTAATGACTATTCCTGGGGATATGACAGCTACTACTTGACTGTCGAATATCTACTAACAAAGCTATCCCTAAAGATGATCACATTATACGACTTTCCTCGAGCTTTCATGGTAAAATTGATCACTATTTTTACTCATCGATTAATTTATAATGAATATACTTATTATGACTTTTTTTCTTGCTTTCTGTTTACATTTTTTAGGTTTGGGCATGTGAAACCATTCCTCCCCTTCGAAAGCAGTTCAAGGATTACCCGGATGAGGTTTCTCATCCAAGGATCCTTAGGTGGTTGGCGGCTGCAAAGGGCAGCAAAACAAATATTAAGGAGCAGGAGGCTGATCTATTTAACCCTTCGGATGATGTTGTATGTCTTCTTTCAACTAAAATAATTTGCCTTACAGAAAGATATTAAAATAGATGTTCTATTTGCTGAGATAGATGGGTCATCTGTTGTAACAAATTACCCGTCAACTACAACTGATGTACCAGATGGGTAATCTGTTGCGATAGATGATCCATATTTCACTACATAATAACCATTTATTGCTCTGGTTCCCTAAACCTAACTCAACAGATTACCCATCTGATGAAAATTATGCAATAGATATGTAATCTGATGCAATATATTGTCAATCTGTTGTGATATACAAATCAGTTGTTGCGGTAGCTAGATCATCTGTTGCAGTAGCTAGATCATCTGTTGCATAAATCGGTTGTGTTAACGTCTATGTAACCCAACTGACTACAAAATATTATTATATGATTTAAATGCCTTTTATTTTTTTTATAGGTTGTGCATCCTTGGATCGTCCCTACCGTTGATAAGCTGGGGATGAATTTTTATTACTCTGGGTCTTATTGATACAAGAAAGACCCAATGGTGGAATTAATAAAGAAGAAATTGGCTGGAGCAACATCTATAAGAAGAGCAGTTATGCAAGGTCAGCCTAATGTTGAAACTCTTCACGACCAACCTCAAACTGCAATAGATCCGGGTGCTTTTTCTGGGGGTATTGTTGGTGGAGTTGTTTATGATGGTGGCAACCATCCTGATGCTGCTGCTGCTTCCAGTCGTTATTATGAACATGTTGGTGCTCAGGAAATAATAAATACTTTTGAAAACATCCCCTGCAAGGTCTCTCTTACCTCGACACCGATCCCTCCCACCCTACAGTGGTCCCTCTCACCCCTCCTCACCCTAATATTTTATTACAAATGCAAAGTATGCAAGGACAGAGAGGATAAACTCCTTGAAAAGCTAGAGGCTATTGCTGAACCTGTTGAGGAGTTAAAATCCAGGAGGGGTGCCATACCATCCAACAAGGTGAGGGAGCCATGCACTCCTACAGTGACGGTTAGGAGGAAGGGAAGAAAAATTAGACAAATTCTCTTTGTTCTGAAAATAGCAAAAACTGCAACTCCTCCCACTCCAAGAGTTGTTGAAGTTCAATGGCCACTGAAGAAGGTGGACATATTCGTGGAGCTTGACAAGGAAAAGAAGAAGGAACTGCAAGAATTCATGATTGGTAGGACAAAGGTTAAAAATGAATACACCATGCATTCATTTGCCACCAAAGACTTCACGAATATGAAAAATATGCGTGTGTGCTATGAGGATAATGTAAGTTTACTTTTGCTAACCTAGCCTTCCAATCTACTCCACGAAGAAGAATCTACTCAGCGGATGTGTAATCTGTTGCAACAACTTGATATTCTGTTGCAACATAATACACATCTATTGCATAAGTTGCATTAGTTGGGTAATCTATAAACTGATTTAGAGAACCCTCTGTATCGGATTCTTTCAACTATATTTTTATTCTTTACAATTACTAACCTATTTAAAAATTGTCTTCTTATACCACTATATGCTGATGAAATTCTCTGCCTCATGAAGGGCAGGCAATTAGTGTACTCAGATGCTTATGATGATGCCGATAGGATAATGGACCTCAACTTCTACAACAATTTCAAGGATAGGTACGCTGATCTCCATAAGGTAGCTGATTCTGGTGGTTCGAGATTTGAAAAGTTCGTTTCTACATTCTAATGGGATGAAGAAGCAATTAAATATATTAGAGGGAAGAGGCCATATCCACACAGCAAGAGCTGGACCAAGGCAAAGAGAATCCTTGCAGTCATGAACGTGGAAGTCAAATATTTTCTAGCTGTTGAGATACTACTCTACGAGGGAAATATTAAGGTTTATGACTGCAACTTACCTGTCTTTGATGAGGACACATTTTTAGCCCACATGCAGCCACTCTTGAAGTTGCTGACCCAGAGTAAGTTGATGGATCATTTTCCGGATGAAGTCTTGATGAAGGAATCATGGGATTTTGAAGGTTGAAATAAGAACATAATCTTAAAAAATAAAACCGGTGCAGCGTGTGGGCCATACTCGCTTGCGTACATCGAGTGTTTGCTGACCAGCATAAAAATGATCGGTATGTGCAACGCCGTTGTGGGAAAGATGCAATGGGTATGGGATTATGGGGTACTAATTAAATGGTTGGAGCCCGTGTATAAAAAAGAATATGTACAAAGACAGAAATGTACACGATAATAGTTTTTTATTTCAAGCCACTTCACTTTACTTTACATATAGTGGAAATAATTTTTATGTCTGCGGATAGTTGAATTTTTATAATGCCATAGATAGTATATCTGTTGTAACAAATATAATACCTGTTGTGATAGATTGATTATCTGTTGGAATAGGTTGGTCATCTGTTGTATTAATAGATGTTTCCCAGTCTGTCTGTCACAACAGATATCCAATCTGTTGCAACATATAATCTATCTATTGCAACTGATAGGTAATCTGCTGGAAAAAATAAGAAAGTAGGAAGATCTGTTATATAATTTACAGCAGATGACCTAACAAAATTGTTGGTGCCCGTGTATAAAGAAGAATATGTACAAAGACAGAGACGAACACGATACCAATTTTTTATTTCAAGCCACCTCACTTTATATGTAGTGGCAATAATTTTTATATCTGTGGATAGTTGAATTTTTATAATGCAACAGATAGAATATCTGTCGTAACAGATATAGTACCTGTTGTGACAAATTGATTATCTATTAGAATAGGTTGCTCATCTGTCGCATTATGCAGATGTTTTCCCGTCTGTCTGTCGTAACAAATATCCAATCTGTTGCAGCATATATCTATCTGTTGCAACTGATAGGTAATCTATTGGAACAAATCAAGAAAGTAGGAAGACCTGTTATATAATTTCCAGCAAATGACCTACGTGTTGCATCTCATATTGCAATATATGTCTAAATCTGTTTGATAAGATATGTCGTCTGTTGCAGCAGATGTATTATCTGTTGCGATATTTGAATCTAGTATTCCATTTCAATAAACATGTTCAAAATTAAGGATTAAATCATATTCATAGACAACATAAAATAAGTTGAAGCCTTCGAAAATTACATGAAATAACTCAACAAATAAATGAAATATAAAAAAATCATTATGGGTACAAATGATCTACTCTATAAATAAATTTACAAGTTAAACCAAGGAGGATAGGTTATTACATTGACGGACTCAAGCTATAAATATCTACTCAATATGGATAAGTTGTTCTTCATCCGGTATTGCAAAATTCGGCTTTGATCGTCGTGGATCTTTAATGTCTCTTGCGTACGGCTTCTGAGCTTTCGCTTCTCTGTATTTCCATAAAAGAGAAGCATATCTTTTGCAGAGTAATGGGGCATCAATTTCATCATTTGGTACTTGTAATCCATCGCTCAAATACTCGGCGCGCGGCAATAAAAAGATCGTAATTCCTGCATTTAAAAAAAATAGATAATCCATATCTTGTAGTTCATACAAGCATTGTGAAATTTATGAAATGAAACTAAATCATGACACTTAAACTTACAGACTACCAATGGTTTGTTGATAAATTTCTTCAACATATTGTACATCAAATGGATTACCTATTTTATCCTGGTATGCTTCAATCGTCGACCAATCAGTACGAACCTTTTGGTCCAAAAAATCACTCATATCAAGGTAAGTAGGCAATATTTTGTCCAGCTTTTGTATCTCAGATGATGGCCCAGAATGTATCCTTCGCGACATCAAGTCATAAACTCAGATGAGCCTCTCTTTTAGAATGATGATAGCTAACACCCAATGGAATTCATCACCACAATTGATTGGGATGTACACTTCATCGACCAAATGTCAAGGTAAGCTAGCTGAAATGCTAAAACCTTTGATGATGTTGATTAAGCATTCCTCATTTTGGGAAACTTTCGGCTGTTATTTACAATACCTATCGTAAGAATTATTAATGTAAACTTTGTACAAACAATCTATGTATTTGTATTGTTCTTGTGTTTGCAACTTGGCCTTCTTTCGGAGGTAGTAAAAAATGACATCGATGTGCTGCATATATTATCAAATATTTTGGATTATGTGACGAAAAAATTAATATGCAGATGCAATTAAATAAAGTATTAATTAATAGTAATATGTATGACATTTAAACCTCATCATTCCAGCAAGTTTGTGGCTGTTACATCAAATAGAACCAATTCTTCATTCCGAGATATGCAACAACAAAGACGAACATATGAAAACCAAGACTCGATTCGTTCACTTTGTAGTGTTCGTCATTTTGTTTTCTACTTGATGATTTATATGTGTTAATGTCACGTTCTTACAACAAGAATAGTATAAACCAATATCTTTAAGAATTGATTTATGTAACTGCTGGCATGATGCTTTAACAGTCCATCGGCAATCCATTCTGAATAGTCGTTGATCAACTGTGTTAGTTTTTTAGAGCCTCATCCGAGATGTTGAACCCTTCAAACGTGTAATTCTTCCGTTCTCCCGAACTGGAAGGCTCCACTTTTTCTTCTTCTTTGGAAACAGTTGAAGGATTATCAATAGTGGTATTATGCTCTTTAGCAGTGGCTTTTACTGTGACATCCACCTAACAAGCCAGAATTGTCAATGCTAATTACAGATATACAATAGATTATCCATCTGTTGCTATAGATGAGCCTTATGTTGTAATAGATGGATCATCTGTTGGAACAAACTCGAATAGGTAAATCAGAGCAGTACACTAATTTCGAATAGATGATCCATCTGTTGCAACATAAGACTCATCTGTTATAATAGATAACGCATCTGATGCAACAAGTTAGACAACAGTTGCAATAGATGTATATATCTGTTTGATAATTTTTAGCAGATATATCATCTGTTGAAACAGATATGTGCCTGTTTGTTTGTTGGAACATGTGATGTACATTCACCTTCTTTAGCTCATACTGCTTTCCTATAGCTCTTGCACACTGAACATCGGTGCAAGACAAAGACAGAGGCATTGTAATTTTGCTTTTTTCAATGCTTGATGATGCCTTGGAAGTATCTTTCCTTCATCTCTTAGCCGCCTTGATCTCTAGTGGAGTGTATGGATATGAAATCCTCTTTGAAGGAATGACACCCCTCTTAGATATTATTTCCTTTACAGAAGCAGTTAGTGTATTAATAGCATTAATCACTCCATTGTATTTTGCCTTGCAGTCTTGACATTTGCAGGCAGAACATTCTCTAGATGTGGCAAAATCTAGTGAAAAATCTGTACAACTAGTATGATCATAAACATAATGGCTTGTTATTTCAAAAATGGTAAGAGAAGCATCATTATCTCCAACAGCAGCACCACTACCACTACCACTATGACTACCATAGTCAACAACAACAAGCCCGCCCTCCAAAATTATTTTTCTTGTGATGACTGTTGCTCCAAACAATTCCATTTTTATTCCATCAACGACCTTAGGGTCCGGTAAAGTTTGCACAGACCGTAAAGTAAGAAAAAATGGTATCTTTAACTCTCGGTTGGTCGGAACAAACCACAGATGGACAATTTAAAATAAATCAGTACATATATTAGAATGATGATGAAATCATTTAAAATAATCATTAATTAAAATAAAAACTTGACTAGAATTGGACTTACTGCTTCATTGGGGGGATAAAAAAGATCAAGAAATTTTGCATTTTTATCGGTTTTGGCCGACAATCATCTCAGGATTCTTGGACTGGAAACTTTTTCCTGATAGTTCACTTGTTGTCTCAAATAAGGAATGGCTTCAAATGCCCATGCCTATAACATAACGCCAATAAATCAAAAGCATTATTGAATGAAAAATGATGAATCATATCAAGGTAAAAGAAATATTTACCATGAAGGCCCATGGAAAGCAATATAAGTTGATTGTCTTTGGCATCAACGGAGTCAACAAATATTGGACAGTCATTTTGAAGCTTTCATAACCCCAAGGATAGCTGTTAAATACCTCAAGATCCTTAGAGAGATTTATTAAATCGGGGCTTATGTTGTTGTTAACGTCTCTCTTCCAAAGAATATTATGTATAAACCAAACCAAACACAATGATTGCTTATGATTCTTTGAGAGTCCTTTACCTTTCAACACTTCTATCAAATTTTTATTTTTGAAGCTTAGACCAATAATGGACACCAGGTCCTCACGATCACTCAATTTGACTTTGCCTTTTTTGGGTATGCGAGGTGCTTTTTTTGGGTCAGAGTAGGTATAACTTGAGAAGGAGAAGGAGGATAACATTTTAGTCCGGTAACTATGACAAACTCCTTCCAACCAAAACAAATAGGCATGCCACAGTAATTTATCCATACCTCATCCATCTTGTATTTGTTTTCATACATAAACTTACGCTTGAGAAGATCATATAATATTTTCATCTGGAAACAAGCATTGTTGTTCTCCGACAAATCAAGATATTTCCCAAAGCATCTTTCCCTGAAATAAGCATCCAATTTTTGTTCTCGAAGTATTTTTCATAAGGCGTCGAAAGACTTTCCCATGGATGACTTAACCACGAAATCACCTGTTAAATATGTGGCACCATCGCATAACATTCTCATAGGATAACAATCAATGCTGAAGGTTTTGACCAACTCTTCAGTGGAAAGGATATTAGAATTTGGATCATCTCTTTTGAGATATTCCGCCCCCCCCCCCCCCCCCCCCGTGTTCTTTATCTTCTGCTCCTAATTGAGATAACGCTTATAAAGTAAGCTCATAGAGTGGTGGATATAGCCGAGCTGCTGCACTTGTTCCTTTACTTAGACTTGATCCAGTTTCTTTTCTTTTGGGAGCCATATTATCTTAAATTAACAGGAACATAAAATATATTATAATTGATTAATGCATCATTAAAAAAGGATAACAATAAATCTAACATGTATAATGGTAAAATAATAGTTCCAACAGACCACACATCTGTTGCACCAGGTATGTTATCTGCTGCAACATATAACTGACCTATTGCAATGGATGAGTAAACCATTGGAAATAATAAAAATAGATCACTAATCTGTTGTACCAGGTATTTTATCTGATGGAACATATAACCGACCCGTTGCAATGGATGAGTAAGCCATTGGAAATCATAAAAATAGATCACTAATCCGTTGCATCAGGTATTTTATCTAATGGATCATATAACTGACCTGTTGCAACAAATGAGCAAACCGTTGGAAACCATAAAAATAGATCACTAATCTGTTGCACCAGGTAGTTTATCTGTTGCAACATATAACCAACCTATTTCAAGGATGAGTAAATCATTGGAAACCATAAAAATAGATCACTAATCTGTTGCAGCATATAATCAACCTGTTGCAAGGGTGAGTAAACTGTTGGAAATAATAAAAACTGATTACTAATCTGTTGCGCCAGGTAGTTTATCTATTGCAACATATAATCAACCTGTTACAGTGGATGAGTAATTCGTTGGAAACCATAAAATAGATCACTAACCTGTTGCACCAGGTAGTTTATCTGTGGCAACATATAACCAACCTGTTGCAATGGATGAGTAATCCATTGGAAATCATAAAAATAGATTACTAATCTGTTGCACCAGGTATGTTATCTGTTGCAACATATAACTAACATGTTGCAATGGATGAGTAATCCATTGGAAACCATAAAAATAGATCACTAATCTATTGCAACGTATGAGTAAACCGTTGGAGACAATAAAAATAGATCACTGAACTGTTGAAACATATCACTCATCTGTTGCAAAATAAGTTATCTATTGAATCAATATTAGTTAGATTTCTTTCAAACAGAAGATTCGTCTATCACAACAGATGAATGATCTGTTAGATTGTTCATCTATTGCATCAGATTTTTGTAGTTGCATCAGATTTTAGTCTGGTGCATCAGATGTCTTCATCTTCGCATCAGATGTTCCATCTGTTGCAATACTATTTTTACCAAGACAAATAATAAATCAACCCAGCAACACCAATACATCACACACACACACACTAAGAACATCAACTGTGAACAAAAATCATCAACAAATCCGAATCAACAGTACGATTGCTAGAAATTAGGGTTTTATTTAGTCCACATTTCTATACTAGAAGAGTAGTTGGCTCAAGTTTCTCTATTTCTTCATAATTTTTTACCTGTGAAAAAGGAAATGAAACGACGAAGAACTTGAAGTTGTTGTCGCCGGAGAAGTCTTCACGTCGATTGACGATTGAAAGTCGAAAGGGAACTCGCTTGACTAATTTTCACCGAACGTTGAAGTCCCTGGGTATTGAAGGAAGAATTTTGTTGAACTGTTGGTTGGGAGAGAGTTGAGAGAAACCATTGAGAGAGAGAGGAGGGAGACTGGTTGATTTAGATTAAAGAGGGGTGTGGGTTGATTTGTATTTTTGAAAAGATTAGAAATTTTTGAAAATATTCAAGTCCATAATTAACTTAATCAAATTTTCTAATGATGTTTGACCCTTTAAGTTGGTCAATGTCACTAATCCTTCATTCAAGACTTAAAAGACACCTTTCCTTCAATTTTCTCAAGTTACTTTGTCTTGTTTATCTTGCTATATGGACCTTTGTCCTTGATGTATGTGTCATAGTATGATAAACTATTATTAAGTTATTTTCTTGTAATTTCAATTATTTAATTAACTTTAAAAAAAATTGGGAGTAGGGTCCGAGGAATTAGGGAGGAGATTACAATGCAAAAAATCAAATATTTATCAACAAAGTAGAGTTTAGGTAGTTAATCAATTGGACTATTCAATTTCTCATATTGTTTAACTAAGAGGAAATACATCAAATCCCCCCTCAACTTGTCAGCAAAACTTACTTTAGACTCTAAACTAATCGGACAATAATATACCCTCCTTAATAACTTTATTTTGAATTAATTTCAACCCTTACGGCTGACGTGGCAAAAAAAATGCGTGAATTTTTTTTTAAAAGGGCCTACTTTATCTAGTAGGAGAATGATGATGCTCCTTCCATGACGAGGTACAACCAGTAAAGCACATGATACTCTCTTCTCTAAAATCCCCAATATTCCACCATCCTTATTCTTAATAACAAGGAGATGATATCTTCAACCCTCCATTTTATCCCACTTCCAATACCTTAAAAACCTAGAAACCCAAGAAAAATAAGCAAAAATAAGAAAAATATGAAAATGAAAAAGACCAAACTTTACTGTTAATTCTGAATTGTCCTTTGATTTTGTGTATCAAAACGTCAACTGAATTGGTGCCTCATCTATCCTCCACCACTTTGACAAAAATGGTAATGAAAAAAATGGTGTGTGTTTGATGAAAATAAAAATGATGTAAAAGAAAGAAAATGAAGTGGAATTAGAGTTTTTTCTTAATTGTGGGTGGGTGTGCGGTTGTGGGATTAGAGTTTTTTTTTTAAATTGAGGCTGGGGGTGCGGTTGATGATGAGGCGAAGAGAGTAGGGAGGTTGAAGAAGAAAACATATTGAGGGGTGGGTGGGGCAGTTACAGATTAGGGGTTGGGGGTCTGAAGAAGAAAACACCTTGAGAGGGGTGAGCGGATTGTAGATGAAGGGGGGTGGGGGTGTTTGAAGAATAAAATATTTTTTCAAAAAATTTATATATAAATTATACATATGTACATTTGTATTAAATTATATATGAAATAATTAATTTTTAAAAATACTTTTCTTGCTTGGCGCTGATGTGTGAGTGTGTGTATTGCACTCTCCGTAGTGAGAGTGGCATTATGTGTTTAGGGTTGTATTTAATTTACTTAAAAGTTGTTAAGGGGGGTATATAATTGCCCGATTAGTTTAGGGTCTAAAACAAGTTTTGCTGACAAGTTGAGGGGTGATTTGATATATTTTCTCTTTAACTAATCGATAAATCATTTTTAGAATCTTTCATTATAATGTCGTGTTTCTCATATATATTATTGAATCAAGTCAATTGCAAAATATAAATGTCAAATATCCTTTAATAATTTTATTTATTAAATTACTTGTATTTCATGCTTTCTAAAGTACAAGATCAAAAAGTTTTAATTTTTTTCTTTGCTACTCACAAGACCAAAAAACTTTAATTTGACTATCTTTTGTCGGGCCTTTTCCACAGAAAAGAAGAATCTTGTGTTCCAATAGAAGCAGAAGTGCTAGGGATTATTCAAGAATCGAAGTCGATTTGCTTTATAAAAAGAAGATATCAATGAACTTCTATGAAATGGTTTAACGGAATTCAGCCAATTGTCTTGATCGTGGAATATCATTAAGAAATAGGAATTCGGGTTATCAAAGGATTTCCTGCGATTATAATAATTTTTTGTAAATGAAATAGCCTTAACAAAATTAATATTTTATATGAACTTTTATTTAAATTAGTTTAAGTGAGAAAATATATTTTGACCGTGGAGAATTTTTTTCTGTTGCATGAATAATTCATCACTTTTTTTCTTCTTTCTTAGTATTTATCTTTAATAATTTATTTTTCATAAGAAGGAGTTCTGTACAAATACCGTGGAGATGAAGAAAAGGGGGAAAAAGAGGGGGTTAAAATTAGTTATTGCATCAGGTTATATTTTATTTTTATCGAATCGAGTATGGTTCTGATGTATTTCTTAATTATTTTTTATAAATTGAATAATATTTTCTGTGGACAATTTTATCCATTGCTATTGAAAATATCAAACATATTTCATATACTGAAAATTAAAATTGTTGATAAAGTTAGAAATTAAGGAAATGATATGAATTAAGATCAAATTATTTTTAAAATCTCTTTTTTGGTTAATTGAGACTCAATATTTGTAAGCATCAACTATAGAGAAAGAACCAACCGATTCTCGATGTTCATTTTAGTGAGTCTAATTTTTTTCCTTAATTCAGTATAAAATTACGCTTAAAGCACCACATTTAACTAGCATAAATTCTTGTCACGAGAAATTATAAATAAAATCATATATTTTCTATCACACACACGAAGACTTGAGTAAAATAATTGATCCACTTGATGACTTTCGTCTTCATCTTCCTGATTGCAAAGATGAACATGAATTACTAGAGTTTTGGTCCGAGCATAGTACGGGCCTTGTAAAACTAGACTATATATAAGGGAGACCATCTCATTTTGGTAGTGCTCACACGACTGTATTTTGTCTATTTTATCCTTTATTAAGTTTAAATGACCTTTCAAGATCTCATCCATTTTAGTAAATGTGAACAATCATATGTGCTTTTAAAATGCTATATAAAAATGATGGGTCATAAAAAAATGATAGTGACACTACAACATATCTATTTATTCAACTAAATTTAAAATTAATTCAAAATTTTATCATCGTCTTTTACGTGGGATAATAGTAAATTAATAAAAAAAAATACTCTTTTTAATCCTCACAAGAAATTTGTGACGCTTTAATAAAATTGTAAGGACTCATTGAAGAAACATCTACAATTTTTTTTTATTAAGTCTGACTTTTAATTATTTAATTTATCATAAATCATACAATAGTTTGTAGCATCAAATATTTTTATATTAATCAAAAATTGTATTATTTTTTTTTTAAATGAACAAGCCAATGTAAAGTTTAATTGAGAGAAAATAATGAAAATAATTATACGTAAGGCAAAATCAATTTAGATCGTTAAAGACTTTCATTCAAAAAATTTTAGTAAAATAATTTGAAAATTAAAGAAAGACTAAAATATACCATAAGAATAATTGTTATTTTTAACTTATAAAAACTTTTACTCCCCCCGTTTTAATTTATTTATTTGGTTTTGACTTAACACAAAGTTAAAGAAAAAGTAACGAATATTTTTAAATTTTATGGTCTTAAACCAAAAATATGTAGAAAGGACCAAAATATTTATTGATCTTGTTGTTTTAAATATTCCATGTGGAAAGTTGAAATTAACCCAAGAATGAAAACAAATATATATATTTTTTAAAACAAACTAAAAAGAGGACAAAAATTGAAACAAATATATAATTTAATATTTTAAAAATATCAAAAAATAATCAAACTAGACCGTTAACTAATATAATGGTACAAAACAAACAAAAAACAAAAATAGCAAGTTAAAAAAATTACAAATATAAATGTTAATATAGTTTGAGCTAGGGCTAAACGACACTAGTTTTTATTTTTTTATTTTTATTTTTTCTATTATATAGAAGAGGTGCTCGACCACCTCATGTAATTACCATAAAATCCAACTATTTCCACTTAATTACATATCACGTCCCAATATATAATAATTGTATTGTTTCATCATAATGGTTTAAATGTTTAATATATTTTATTAATTTATATTAATTAACTATAACTACGTATTGAAAGTAATTTTTTTATTTAATTGTCTATCATGTTCAAAACTAATTTGTTACCACAAATTATAATAATTAATAACTTAAAATATTTTAAAAATATATAAAACTTTTATTGACTCTCATTATTTTAGCAATGCCACATAAATTGAGACAAAAGAAAAAGCAACTTAAAATAGTTAAAAGATATATAAAAATTTTAATTGACTCTCAAAATTGTATCGAAGCCACATAAATTGGGACGCAAGGAGTAAATATATTATTCGATAATTACATAAAAATTATTATAAATCACAATATTTAACAAGTTAAAATACTTTTTTAAAATAGATAAAAGTTTAATTCAACTCTCAAAATTTTATCGGTGCAACATAAATCATGACAAAATAAAAATTATCTTAATTAATTGCAACTAAATATTAAAAGTAAATCAATTTTATTATTTTAATTGACTTTTATATAGAAAATTAATCTTTTTATTTATTTATTTTAGCTAATTTAAATTATATTTTTTTTTCTTATATAAAAATACTAATATTTAAACTTAACTTAAAATTTTTAAAGTACAAAATAAAATTTAATTTAATAAAATAAATTTCTAATAAATATTTTATTAGAATTTGTGTTAGGTCAATATGTATCAAGTTAAAAAGAAATAAAGAAAAAATATATAGTAAAATTTTATTATTGTGAAAGATAAGTATTTTTTTTAATTTTCTTTTCTATAATATACAATTTCTATAATATAGAAGGGTTGGTTTCAACATGGGTTGCTAGTGGCATGAGAAATTTATGTGAGGGCAATTTTGCCATTTCATTTCAAAAGCTGATAAGAATCTGTAAACATTATTACCTACGTGTATCCACCATAATTTTTCTACCGGACATTTGGCACTTTTTAAAAATCAACAAATTTTCTACCACACACTTTTCATGTCAAAAATGCTGAAACATGGCACAATTAAAAAATAAATATGGCCATTCCAGCTTTGGAATATTAACAAACAACATTTACTCTGTAAAAAAACAAATCTCAACTCTTACATATTCTCTCTATCGGATAAAGAAAAAATCTCAACTTTTGCTATTCTCTTTGTCGGGTATGTTGACTGATTCCTAATAATCAACACTTTGTTGGATTTTTGATTTAAAGTATTCCATCAGATATACAACTCCCACTATTGTGATTATTGCTTCTTTGCTTTCTAATTGGGGATTTTCCATTTTAATAGTAGAAGAAAGGAAAATTTCTTATCTGGGGTTTCATTTGAAAATAAGACCCAATTTTATTGGATTGAAATTGTTTGGATCTATTTGACTTTATTTTAGGGATAAGGAATTGAAGTTTCTTTGCGTTAGTGAAATTGGCGTTTGTGTGGTACACACTTTGATCTCTTAGAGAATTTTGACTTGTGCTCTCCTGTTTAGGTACTAGGTTAGTTAAAGCAGGGTTTGTGTTGTTTTAATGAATTGGGGTTTTCCCCTGTTAATAAAATTACCGTATGTGGTGTGAAAAAGTCGCTCCGCCATTTTCTATTGCCCTTTTCGTTTGTTGGTTTTTAATTGCTATTACATTAAAGAATTTTGAATTGTTAGCAGAGTTTCTTCAGAATGTTTTAATTTTGAAAAAAAAACTAGGTGATTTTTTTCTCCTGTGTCATGGAATTGGTGGACCGAGTTACCTAATACTTACTGTTAGTGGGGGGTGACAGGTATATGTGTAATTAGTCGTAGTGCGTGCAGCCTGGTCTGTATACAAGGAATGTTAAAAAAAGAAGAAGAATATTTTAGCTATGGTTTGTATTTACTTGAAAACCAGAATGCTAAACTTGGCGAATTAGTTTTTGTTTAATTCGACGAATCTTATTGATATGTGATTTGGGCTTGAGAAAGCTAGGACAGGGAAGGTTTCCACTCTTTTGCAATAAAAGGTTCCATCTTTTGGCGGGGGAAGGAGAGGTTGGTGAATATTTCCCAATTATACGAATGTTTTAACCATCTCATCTTCCCTATGCTAGAATTGGTCTTCTGTTATCTCCATTAGATATAGAAAGTTATACTCCCTCCGTTCTGTCCTAATTTATATAATGTATTTTGACTTGATACGGAGTTTATGAAAGAAAGAAAGATTGTTTAAACTTGTGGTCTACAATAACCTATACAATGTGTTCCTTCTCACTTTTACAGTATATATTCACCCAGAATTTTGTGCTAAGCTTACTCCGTCCTTGCATGCCGTGGATTAGTAATGCAACACCTAGAAGATAAGATCCTTAATGTGTAGTGATTATCTCGGTTGCTTCTGTATTTAACTGATTTGCTTGAAAACCAGAATGTTAATTAGTTTTTGTTTAGTTCGATGAATCTTACTGATATGTGCTTTGGGCTTGAGCATGCTAGGATGGTGGAAGGTTCCACTCTTTTGCAGTAAAGGTTCCATATTTTGGGCGGGGGAAGGAGAGGTTGGGGAATACTTTCCAATTATACGAATATTTTAACCATCTCATCTCCCCTATGCTAGAATTGCTCTTCTATTATCTCCATTAGATATGAAAAGTTATACTCCCTTCATCCTGTCCCAATTTATATTAGGTAGTTTGACTTGGTATGGAGTTTTTGAAAGAAAGACTTTTGAAACTTGTGGTCTACAATAAGTTATACAATGCTTCTGTATTTAGCTGAAGTTTTGTTCTACACTTTATTATTCATTGTGTGGGAAGAAAAGAGATGTGAATAATGAAGATTGTTTTGTATAGCCTTTACACTGTGTACTTATGTGGTACTCAAAATAATATGTTTACAACATTACCTCTGTTGCTTGTAGATTTGGTACTCAAAATAATATGTTTACAACATTACCTTTGTTGCTTGTAGATTTACTTGGAGTTTTTTTTTGTGCTTTATTATTTGTTGCATAGGAAGAACAAAGATGTGAATAATGGAAATTGGTCTGTGTAAACTTTATGTGGTGTACTTATGTGGTAACCAAAAGAAGGTGTTTCCAATATATATTTTAAAATAATTGAAAAATTCTCAAAAGAAATGCAAAGCTTTCAATACTTACGTTTCCTACTCACTTTTACAGTTCAGGTATTCACCTGAAACTTTTTGTTTAGGTTATTCTGTTCTTATATCAAACTTTTTGTTTTTGCAATACACTATTTTCGGCTAAATTTTTATTGTGTACTGATCTGCATTTTCCCTTCGTTTTTCCCTGTTTACGCTTTCAGTTTTGTTGTAGTTGCTCTTTATTTGTGCCACTGTGCCGTGTTTCACTTATCGGGTATTATTTTCGTTACCACATTTCCATTTAACTGTCAGCTGGCTTATATTATGTTACTTTATGCTTTACATGTGCTTGTGCATCCGCCCTACTGTTTTCTTTTAAAATAAGTAATTTCGTGGTTGTGTGTGTCAATGGTGTTAAAACAAACGACCATGAAATTGTCAAAAAATTATGACAAATTGAAATATAGTGATTTATACAAAAACTACTACTTTATTAATAATTATATTATGAATTATGAACTCGTGATTTAAGAAAAGTTCAAAAAACATTATTCGGCTCCTTGAAAACATAGTCAACTTGTAGATTTCCAAATAACTTAAAAATGACTTGAATATAAAATTAACTCAGTAAAAATCTTATTATTGATGCATATATCATGTTAATTATAACATCAATAAGGTCTATATAGTTGTTCTCACATGAAGGATGTGAATATCATTAAAGTTACTCAACATATTGATTGATGTAAAATGGATAGTGAATTTGTTTAGATAGAGAGGATGAAAGAAAGACGTAGGAATTTTTCTCTGAAGTTAAAGAGGCCTCCCTTCATAAAGGAAGAAGAAAATAAAACTTTATGATTAAATTGTTTTCTATTTTCATTTTTCCTTCACCGCCTATGAATGAAGAATTAACTGACTACTAAACAAGCAAGGAAGATTCTTTTATTTTATTAATCAACCGCTAACAAGCAAAGAAAGAAAAGACTTCTTTTTGATGTTGTTTGTAATGCCTCGATTTTTCTGAATCGGAATGCTACACGGTGCTTATGACCTCAAAGGATCACAAGCTAATCCATGACTGATATATGTACCCGTACACTGCAATATATAACGTAATAATGCGAAAAACATGAACATGTAGGCCATAAGGTTCAACTGAACAAAGAATTTATCAAAACATAACATCCATATGGGTGAAAGATACCCAAAATAACTGAAAATTGAATCAAATCTGAACATAAGTCTGAATACTGAATCTGAAAGCCTCTAAGTGCTTTCTGAATAAGGAGTTAAAGGAACATGTCTCCAACTAACTCCGTAAACTGATAACAGACTGCCCTTTTTGTTTACAGAAGACTGCTTCTTCTACTTTGTAGAGTAAGTTGTTTTATGTGATCTTACTATACAAGTACATTGGAAAAAAATCGCTAATTCACACTTCTTATTACCCTTTCTTTGCCTTCACTTCCAACTATGTCCAAAATACCCCCTCAATATGACTCTTCTACTGTCATCCTTCATTGATCATCCCGCTTCATTACATCTTCTAATCAATCAAATAATTCATTATAATAGAATAACGAGTCTATGAATTGGTTAACGAATACAGATGCATTTAAATTTACTTCTACTTCTGATACTATCATTAGTGATGGTTGTAGTTGTTTTACACCTCTCATTGTTGTTTCTAAACAGTTAGATTCACATATCATTGCCCATAGAAAGAATGCTGCGTGAATTACATCAATACAGGACCATCAAAATTTGTGGGATACTTTGAATTCAGCTAGAAAAGTCGAATAATAAAAGTTCAAAACATAACATAGATTGTAATAGTAGGAACTAGGAAGTATGATACGTTCATCTGCAAACATTTTAAAGTGTATAACAGGCACATTCAAAAGAAGATAGTTAAAGTCTCTTTTTTTCTTTTTTTCTTTTTTTCTTCTTTAAGTGTTGAAAAAATCACAACGAACGTACATACATCTTAATATCATAATGCCAAAAATGAATATTCAATTATGATGTGGTTATCTTACTGTCAATGATTTTATTTTCTTTTTGTAGAATTTTGTTTAATTGTGCAGCTCTTTGTGTGAATGTTTGGACAAGTAAATATCTTTGTTGCTTAACTCTTTATATAGTCAAACATCTCTGTAACGAAGTTGTTTGTTTGGATATTACTTACCTCTTATAGTTGATGCAAGTCCCTTAGTTTTTAATGAAACAAATTGTTGGTTTTTCCTAATATGGAATAACAGTGAAACATAAACATCTTAATGTTCCTTTTCTTTTTTTGCAGTTGCAATTTTCGCGTGTGAACTCTCTATTTGTGCTTCTATACAGTCTTTTATTTAGCAGGTAATGTTTTCATTGTGAATTCAAATTTGTACAACTACTGTATATTTGTGATTTTATACTTGCTTTCATGTTACTAATATGTTAACTATATATTGGCTTATATTAACTACGGTTAGAAAATCAATATTGCAATGTCAAATAAAAATAAACAAGCACATCCAAACTTTTAAAAAGCACATGAGGATAAGAAAACTAGAGGTCGTGAATTATATAAAACAATGCAATCCGATAGAAAAGAAGTTTTACTAGCTAAAGAGTGAACAAGAAAAGCTGAATGTAGCTACCGACAATTTGGTGCTACTTCAATTAGCTTAACTGAGAAACAACCTCAATTAGAGCAAGGATCAACATCAAATAATACTGAACAGTATAACAACTCAACTATGACACACACATCCACAAATTATGTCATGTTAAAATCTGTTCCGAAATTTAACTTTTGTCTGGCAAGAAAATTTAAATACGAACCACTTGCTGTTTGTTGTGGCAAAGACACTATCATTCTAATTTATCATTGGCTTCCTACTGAATTAATGAGTCTTTATCTAGGAAATACTGAAGAATCAAAACACTTTCAAACTCATGTAAGAACATATAATAACATATTTGCATTTACATCTCTTGGGGTAGCTTACAACAAGGAATTGTCACAAAAAAATAAAGGTATTTATACATTTTGAGTTCAAGAAAAAATGTATCATTTCATAAATGACTTGATACCAAGTGATGAAAAGGGAAAAAATATGCAATTATACTATTTTGATAGTGAGAATGAGTTGAGAAATCGAATGGCATGTTCAGATAAACTAAATGAATATACCATTAAAAGGTTAATGGAAATATTAAACATTAATCCATACTCAATATTTTTAAAATCATTAATAAATATTCCACAGCTTTCTGATTTCTATATTGCATTTAAATCTGATGCTGGTTTAAATCAACGAACATACAATTTACCAACTACGTCAGAGGTTGCAACAATATGGGTAGACCAAGATGCCAATAATTATGTTTCTGCACCTCATATACGAATATATATATAAAAAGTGATAGGAGTCAATTGGTAAATTATTACTATGGTTGTTATGACCCATTGCAATATCCATTGTTGTTTCCTTATGGCCAAAATGGTTGGCATTGTGGCATTAAACCTATAGCCAGTTCTACTACAACACAAATATATAGTGAACATGAATAATTACCTGGTGTAAAGAATATGACTTCAATTGATGGATTTCTTAACTTAGAAAATGATATTCTGCTAAAAGATAAATGGAAAAGAGATATGGTTTCTTGTCATGAATATTATAGCTATAAGCTTCAAATAAGAGATGATGAAGATATAATAATGCACTCAGTTAGATTACTCCAACAATATATTGTAGATGAATGGATCAAAATTGAAGCTCAAAGACTTGACTTCGGTTCGTTCAATCAAGATTTATTTAGAACAGATGTGTTAGAAGGACTTTTAGATATATTACACCGTGGTGAAAGAGAAGCTTCTCAAGTAGGAAAGCATAGAATAATTCCTCTTAGTTTCACAGAAGACCCTAGAGATATGCGTCGACGATATATGGATGCTATGTCTTTAGTTTAACATTTTGGAAGACCTGATATATTTCTAACCATGACTTGCAATCCTTCTTGTCTTGAAATTAAACGAATTCTACTTCCAACGGATGAAGTCCAAAACAGATTCGATTTAATTTGCCGAATGTTTCGAGCAAAATTAGAAGAATTAAAAAAGGATATATTAAGAAAACATATATTTGATAAAGTTGCAGCATTTATGTATACAATAGAATTTTAAAAATGAGGACTTCCTCGTGCTCATTTTCTTATTATACTAGAAGAAAAATATAAATTATTAACACCAGAAGCGTATGATCAATTTGTTTGTGCAGAGCTACCTGACCCTAAAATAAATCCAAATCTATTCGAACTTGTTACTCTACACATGATACATGGTCCTTGTGGTAAATAAATCCAACATGTCCTTGTATGAAAAAAAAGGTTACTGTAAATTTAAATATCCAAAAGATTTTTTTGACCAAACATGTAAAGGCAAAAATTTATATCCAATTTATAGGAGACAAATTACAGGAAAATGTATAACAATCGGACAATATCTTCTTGATAATTCATGGGTTGTTCCTTACAATTCAGTTTTATTATGTAAATTCAATTGCCATATGAATGTAGAAATCGGTTCTGATATTAGAATTGTTAAGTATATTTATAAATATATATGTAAAGGGCACGATAAAATTACATTTCGTCTGTATGATGATAACATAAACGTTGAAATAGATGAAATAAAAGAGTATCAATCAGCTAGGTGGGTTTCCCCGCCTGAAGCTGCATGACGTATATTTGGATTTCCCATCAGTGAAATGTGTCCTTCTGTGTACCATTTGCAGCTCCATCTTAATGGACAACAACTTGTTTCTTTCAAAAGTACCGATAATATTAGAAAAATTATAAATAATCCAATGATTAAAAAAACTATGTTAACTGAATTTTTTATGATGAATACAATACATAAAGAAGCTATGACTTAAAATTTTTTATATCGAGAGTTTCCTGAATATTTTGTATGGTCAACATCTTATAAAATGTGGGCACATCGTCAACAAGGAAATACAATTGGTTGTGTTGTGACATGTCATCCAATCTAAGGAGAAAGATATTACTTAAGAATACTTCTAATGAACGTAAGAGGACCAAAATCATATAAAGATTTATTAATGGTAAATGGTAAATCTTGCATTACATTTAGAGAATCTGCAGAAAACGAGGACTACTACTATGTGATAATAATTTAATATAATGTATATTGAAAGCAGCCGATTATCAAATGCCATCTAGCTTAAGACATTTGTTTGTTGTCCTACTAACGTATTGTAATCCAAATAATCCCAAAGAATAATGAAAAAACTTTGAAAGCGAAATGTTAGATAGTTATATTAAATATGCAAATCTGTCTTCACAAGAAATCCGTTATAAAGTATTAAATAGTATTAATGATATTCTTTACTCAATGGGCCGTGATATTAATGAATTTCAACTAATCTCAGAAAAATAAAAGTGTCTACTATAGCCAAAGAAGCTAAAGATGTACATTTTGAAAGAGATATTAGTGTTAGTGATGAAGATTTACTATTGAAAAACAAGTTAAACAATGAACAACAAACAACTTACAATATAATCCTTGAAAGAGTATTCTCAAATAAACCTGGAGCTTTTTTTATTGATGGTCCTGGTGGAACTGGTAAAAGTTTTTTATATCGTGCATTATTAGCTACTGTGAGACATAGAGGACTTGTAGCTTTGGCAACTGCAAGTTCTGGTATGGCAACCTCTCTTCTTCCTGGAGGTCGCACTGCTCATTCTCGATTTAAATAGCCTATAAATATTCATAGAAATTTTATTTGTAATATTAGCAAACAAAGTTCATTGGCATCTTTAATTCGTGATGCAAAATTAATAGTATGGGATGAAATATCAATGACAAAAAAATAAATTGTAGAGGCCTTGAATTTGCTTCTTAAAGATCTTATGGAAAGAAAGATTCTCTTTGGTGAAAAAGTTATTATTTTTAGTAGTGATTTCAGACAAACTTTACCTGTTGTTCATAGTGATAAAAGAGAAGATTTTGTTCGCGAGAGCTTACTATGTTCTAAAATTTGAAATCAACTCCAAAAACTACAATTATCTGAAAATATGCGAGCTAGAACTGACCCTTCTTTTTGCAACTACTTAACGAAATCGGTAATGAAAATGAGAAACGAAATGCTCAAAGAAAAATTGAAATACCAAAATCCTTAATCATTCCTTTCACTACTGAAAAAGATTCATTGAACTTTCTATTTAAAGTTACTTATCCCAATTTATATACATCTCATTTAAATATTTCTTTTACTACTTTTTGAGCTATTTTAACAACCAAAAATGATTTTGTAGATGAAATAAATGAAATGTTGATTACCCAATTTCCATCCAATATAAAAGTATATGTGGCTACTGATGAAACTCTTGATCCAAAAAATCAAAATGAATATGAAGATTTTATGCATACTTTAAATCCTACTGGATTACCTCCTTACAAGCTATGTTTGAAAAAAATTGCCTTATTATCTTGCTAAGAAATTTAAATCCTTCAGAGGGTTTATGTAACGAAACACGACTAACATATGATGATTTCAAAGCTCACGTTATCAGTGCTACAATATCCAGTGACGACTTTAAAAATACTCATGTATTCATTCCACGTATACCATTTATTAACCTTAGCAGATGAAAAAATTCCCTTACAATTTAAAAGAACACAATTTTTCGTCCAATTATATTTTGCCATGACCATTAAAAAAGCTCAAGGACAAATATTAGACTTTGTTGGTATTTATTTAAGAGAACCAGTGTTTTCTCATGGTCAACTATAAGTTGCTTTATCGAGAGCTAGGAATTCTATTGTTGATAATCATGATGATTGTCGCACGTCTAATATAGTATATGATGAAATTATTGTAAAAGCTTTTTTCTAACAATCAATTTTAGTGTTAATGGTAAACCATCTTCCATTTTAACTATTGCTGAATCTATTTGTTGTTTCTAATTATATCATTTGTACTACTTTGTGATTTCAGCTTGAATTAAAATGTCCGAACGATTTAGCATCAGCGCAATTACTCCAACAACTAAAGACTGGACTTGTAAGGTACAAGTAGTTGACAAGGGTCGACAAAGAGAGAGTCAATATGAAAAGAAAAAATACCAACTCTTGACTCTCCAGGATGAAGAGGTATTTTTATGAAAATCAATAAACTATTAAATTATAACATATGAAATAGGCACAATAATGTTTAATTTTGGTTTTAATCTTCCATTTGATTGAAAGTCAATCTCAGGCATTTTCAATTGGTGTTTGTAAAAAATCATACTTGAAATTTGAACTTTAATAAAAAAATCTATATATTTGTCAAAAATTTACCTTGAAACATCTTCTTTAATTGATAGAATTTAAGTAATATAGTGCATCCTTACTCAAGAACAGTGCATAAAAATAAGACATAACATTATTTTCTGAAGTCTCAATAAAATCTAAATATAACAATAACCGTGGGAAGCTTCCGTCTTCCCATGCTAAAACCTCTTACAAATGATTTCACAGTTGTGGAAAAGGCATAATTAGTCTACTTTATTCTTTACTATAGTTTCTTTTTGTTAGTATCAATTGGCAACAAAATTATGTTTAGTATCGATTAACTATTTTCCTGAATACACAAAAATGCAGAATCATGAGAAAGTATTAACAGACTTTTCCTGGTATGTATTGAATTGGAATGATAAGGACTTTCAAAGTCTAAATAAGATTCAATGTCAAAAGAAAGTTAGTCATTTGGTAAGGAGTAGTAGGTGTGCTGAGGATGAAGGAACATTGCCTGTGTCACCTCTTATCTTAACATAGAAGAAAATATCTTTATCATAAGAAAATTGTTATTCCTGACTGAAAATATGTTAAGTTGTGCCTTCAATAATTTTGATAAATAAATTTTGCAATTATTCTCAGTGATTGTTTTTATGCTGCTTTCCACAATGGTCTTACTGCATATCAATTTTGAAATTATTTTCAAACAAATATTCATTTTCTAAATTAATAATATATTGCTTCACAGGAAACACTGGTTCAGTGCATTATCTTTGATAGTGACATAGCACAATACGTAGATCTTTTACATCCTTTTCGCACCTATCTGGTGTCCATTGTAAATATTAGGGAATCAAATGATGCATACAGCAAACCACTCGATGACTTTACTTGGATAATTGACAAAAATACTATTGTCGAACCAATAGAAGAAATAACTCCATTGAGAAATTCTCTGCCGTGACCGACACGACTTGCTGTTACGCCATTTGAGCACTTTGATCATCAATCTGAAGGACATGAATTTGGTATCATAACATCTAATGTATTATATTTTTTATTAACCACTAAAGTATAATTTATTGCTTTATATCTATCGACTCATTTACTATCATTGGTTTCAAGATATTCTTGCTATTGTACTCAATGCGAGCTTGCCAACATACGCTGCAAATGGATCCAGAATTCAAGACTTTATTGTAATGGATGACAAGTACACGCTCTTGACTATTTTCATTTTCCTTGCTTCTCTTTTTGCTACAAATTTTCTGTCAAGTGTTCAGTTTTTACGAAATCAAATTTCTTATAACTCCAAACCTATAAATCTAAATATCATTTTCTACTCAATGTAAATAGATGTAAAATTTTATTTTCGTTATAGTATTTTCAAGTATTGTATTTTCCAACTCCATGTTCACTTTCAAACAAATTTCAAACAAATGCTCCAACATTTAATAGCTGATGTTTAAAATAGAGGTGTGCATCGATCGGTTCGGTTTTACATATTACCAGTTATGTTTATCGGTTTTCAATTTTTAAATATGCTAAACCAATAACAAAATCAATAAGATATTTTTTATCGGTTTTTGATTTATCAGTTTATAGTTTTTAACGGTTCTATTTATCACTAACATGAAAAATAATCGAATCTTAGTTGCAAACAAAAATCCTACATAATGTTTTTTAATTTATAAGAATCTTCAAGTTTGAACTAAATGTTGTTAGGAGAAATTAAGAGCTTGTATAATTGAAATAATAGGTTTGTTAATTTGTAGAGATTAAAGAGAAATATCTAATAAGTCATATATATATTCTTATTGGGTTATCGGTCTACCCAATAACCCAATAAGAAAAAATCAAACCGAACCAATAACGCAATAGTTTTTTTTATAAAACCATTAAAAAATCGTTAACCCAATAACCACCACCACCACCACCACTAACAAACCCAGTGTATTCCCACATAGTGAGGTCTAGGGAGGGTAAGATGTACGCAGTCCATACCTCTATCTCTAAAGAAGTAGAAAGGCTGTTTTCGATAGACGTTAACCCAATAACCAAATAACAATAAACCAATAACATTTTTATCGTTTCGATTTATCGGTCGGTTTGATTTTTGCACAACCCTAATTTAAAAGCTCAAAAGATGAAATATATGTAATTTTACAACATTTATGTACATACTACCTGAACTCCAGATAACTTATTTTTTCAAGAAAACCAAGATGGATAGTCCCAATTGACAAATGTGTTACTGTTTGTTGACACATACTTTAGATAAAATTTGTCTCCACTAGCACGATAAAACTAAACAATTGTCCACAAGAGTGTAACCCCAAATCCAATAGAATTATAAAATTTAGCACTTCAGCTATGCTAATATTATTTGATGTTTGTACATCATTATTAAATATCATTTTATTCTTAAAGATATAACCCAGATACTAAATATATTTTTCTCCTTTTATGCAGGAAAAAAATCAGCCAAACTCACACTTTGGACAAGCTTTATTGATCACGATGAAAGCAAAATCCTGAAAATACTTGATCAGTTTCCAATTATTCTTTCCAGGAAAATTGTAAGACCAAGACCAGGTGAATATATATATGAGTATACTATACATTTAACAAACGTAATACTATAAAATTAAAACTAATTTTTCTAATTCATATAGGATTATCAAGCAGATTTTTCACAACAATTCAAGTCAATCCTCCGTATCCACAAGTGGTTGTACTCAAAGAATGGTATCTTTCGTAACCCAAAAACAATCAACTCACACATAACTCACACAAAGCACTGATCAACAAAAATTAAAATTTCATCCTCTTTTTAATTTGTGGGACCAAAGTAAATGAATAATTTTTAATTGCATAGAAAAGAAAAATCACAACCACAGCAGGATCTCTTCAATTCGTTCCTTTTGAAGATGAGATCACATCCATTATAGATGCATATCAACAACCCCCAGTAAGAATAATAACAAATTTCATGTCTCAATTTACTACATTTTTATTGCGTTACAAGTTACATAATATAGTTTCTGACTTTTTAAATGTCGTAGGGCCAAATCTTTTACATGGAAGTTATGCTTTCTCTCTCAAATAAAAATCAACAATTTGTTGTTATGAATTGCTCAGATTGCAAGAGAGTCTTCATCAAGATTCATTCTTGCAGATCAATTTACTATAAAAATTGTCGGAGATGCACAAATCTTATTCCAAGGTATAATATACAACCTTGACATTTTTAAATAATACGTATAATTTTACATTCTGATTCATCTAACAATACTTTTTTGAATATTTCGACAATAGATGCCAGTTTAAAGTGACTCTAATGGATAACAGTGGCTCTGCAATAGCGCTCATATCTAATGAACCTGCTGAAGCAATGTTGCAACTCAATTCAAACGGAATTTATGAAATTCGTTGTATCAAGGTGCATACTAAAATTTACTATTTCAAAAATCATGTAGTCATGTAAGATCAATTGTATTCCCTTGAATTAAAAAATAGAATTTGCTCAACGTATTTCTACACACTAATTAATAAACTTCCCAGCCTATCTTAGGAGAGAAAAACTAATATCATGCTACAAAAAGATGATGGCATAAAGTTAAAGAAATTAGCATAGAGAAAGAAGAATAAAAGAGAATAAAGCTAATCTAGTAGGTCAATATAATGAAAAAAATTATATGACACCATAATTGTACTCCTAATACATTTTGTTTCTTTTTATATTTTCTTTTTTCAGTTTTGTATATGCATTATACTAGCCCAACATTATGTTCATTACCTTAAATGTACAGCCACCCAACTTAAATATACTAAATAAGATCAATTATAGTAACTGAATAATGTTCTCAAATTAATTTTCATGTAACTTTGCAATTACAAAATAGAAAAATAGAAGAAATCTACTTCTCTTAAGAATGCTTTGATATGCTACTGACAGGTGACTGGTATTAGGTGGAATTAGTAGACGTGTGCAAAAGCTAGCAAGGACACCATGGTTAACAAAACACACAAAAAAAATTGCTTACCTGATATAGATGTAGATGCTCATTCTATTTTTTATGGAAATGCAAAGTAAATCAAAAGCGAGTAGGGACATCATGCTTAATAAAACACACACACAAAAAATTATTTACCTGATATGGATCTAGAAGTTTATTCTCTTTTCCATAGAATTTAAAAGTAAATCGACCTTAGTAGTGGTACAAGTACACATCTGACCATGCCAAGAAAGTTTTTTTATGACAAATGGGTAGGCTACGAAGAAAACAACTACTTTCTCATCAACAAATTTTGCGCAAAATGCGCTGTGTTCAGTTTTTTTTTTTTGAGGAATTTCGGATGGAAATCATAATTTATGTGGAACACATCCTAAAAATTGATGATTTGATAGTGAAAGCACCAAGCAAATGTAAATGTCTTTATCACAAATATGTCCTACTGATGTAAATGGAATTGTTGAGAGGTTTTGTTCTGCAATCCCAAAGAGAGAAGATGTAATATATGTTTTTATGTAGCAACCTTCAATATGGTATCATAGTAGCAACTGGCAAAACTAAAGCCTAATGTCATTTTGTGCCTAAAATTAGACTCCGACATCTGATTACATCTCGATCATGTCTAGCTCCACACCTGATTGGAACGATGGTGACAGATACCACACACATATATACACATAGAATAGCACTATATAGTGTTGGTATAGACTTCATAGATGCTTTCTTGTGTATATCAAGTTTTTGATGCAAAAGAATCACTCTTTGACTGTCTAAAATTATTTATAATGCATTGTCATGAATGAATCTCATTTTACATTTTGTAGAAACAAATGTTGCCTCTTAAAAATGTGAAAACACAACTAACTGGAAAAACATTCAGTATCCAAGCCAAGAAATCATTCTCAAATACTATCGATGCAAGTTCTTGAAAGATGATTGTTGTATCTTTCATGGAAAAGGAGAACCCACTCAACACAGAACCCTTACACATTGCAATGGACACCACAAAAAGTAGTAAAACAAAAAATTTAGAATACTGGCATAAGCACATCAGACAATCAGCGCACAACAAATCAAGTAACTACTTCACATATCAGTCATGCTCCAGAGGTGAAAACTCTATCTCTAAAGAATGCTACAAGGTAATCTTCCGCCTTCAAAATTTTTTAATAGAAGTCAAATCAATAGAATCTTCTTTTTCTGATTTACTTCTCCTAACTTAATTTCACTTACCAATGAAACATCTTTTCTTCTCTATTTTTGGACTACCGTTGGGAGCTATTTTTTGCTGCATCCTAAAGCATATATCTAATGATGCAATGTACATATCATGAATATACTCAAGATGATTTCTCTCTCTGTTTTCATGCACAGGTACGTAACCATCAATTCATAATGATTTCAATAATTTATGCTATTCCTGAATCAAAACTGCTACACAAATTTATTAGAATAGCTCAACAAAAATATACCTGATAATTGACAAGTTTAATGATAAAATAATTATAAGGTCTTCCTCGGGAATTGGAAAATTTGAGACAACCACTTGTTAAGCAAGTGATGTTGTTTGTACGTGGGGGGTCGTATTAGCAAGTTCTTTTATTGTTTTTTGTATAAGAAAATAAATCTACATAGCAGTAGTTGTTAATCCCTCTTTTTTTATCGTGTATACAGTAATTAGTATAAAATTGAGGGTGTATTAGTTTTTTTTTTAACATTAAATTTAACCGCCTATTTCAATTAATTTAACGTCTATTCATAAACTCCATTTTTGGGAGAAAAAAATCCTAAATATAATGTATTATATTCCTTCATGTAGCAAGTCACTGTCATACATTTGCAGAGCTCAACCTGAGGATGCACCAACTCTCTTTTTGTATCTATGTAAATAATATGTACAATACTGTTTTGCAAAACATGGCTCCTTAATGTTCACATATATATGTATGTATATAAACGCGTGTATGTGTTCGCCTTTCCTACTACTCAAACTTCTTAATCCAACATAAATCCTATTTACACAATGCCCTTAATAATTTAATACATTCTTTTATTGTTGGGCCCGTGCTAACACGGGCCTTGCACTTCTAGTAGTATATAGAAGAGCTTGTTTAGGACGACCAAGGGTATGACCGTAAATATGCTCACTTTCAAGGGTAAAATGATAATCTTATTTTTTAACCAAACTAGGTGCTTTCCTTTACCTTCTAGATCTTTCCCTTTGTCTGTTGCTGAAACGATTGGTGTGTTCATGGTGCGCTCCACCCGTCTCAATGCTGAAAACCATGGTTGATAAAGAACTCTCGGTGTGCTTCTCCGTCTAATCAGTCTTTATCGTAAACCTGATTCATATAAAATTGGTATTGTCGTACTGTTTATCTAAATATTTTCAATCATTTCATTAGACACGGCTTGAAACTGAAAAAACATGACTCATTGATCGAACTTCAACATAATTATCTGGTTGTAATTGTTATATGTATAAATATGATTGAAGATTACCTTTATTTAGGTGTTGTATGCAAATCGTGGCACTTTGTGGTTTCCAAGGAGAATTTTAGTAGTAATTTGCTAAGGGCTCAATGGTTGATGATAGATGAGGAAAAGGATGATAAAACATGTAGGAAAATTTTCAATTTGTATGAAGGAATGATTTTGAAGAAGAGGATTTCGAGAGCGAGTGAAAAAAGAAGTATGGAGCCTATGAGGTGACTTATTATGGCCGGAAAAGACAAGGGTGACGACAGTGTGTTACATACCTTTCTCTGGTGTTTGAATCAATTTGCGCCATCAAAATACTACAAAATATTACAGACACAATAAGACTTAAGAATCATGAATTTTTATCCATAAAGCATTTGTGTTAGCTAATCCTTTTGATACATTTGACTACATTCTCATGGTCATTGAGAGAAAGTTCGAGTTACTCATGTTATGGATACTGATCAGACTTAGTATGCTGACGTTCACCATACGTATTAGGGATGTGGTATATTTCAATAGAAACTTTTATGCGATCACCTATGACAGTTGTGTTCAAGTTTGTGATGTTATTGGCTCTAAACCCGCTAAAAGTCATATCATAGTGCAGCTAACACCATGGACTGATGGTGAGTATTACATCCTAGAATCACTTTTTGTAGTTGCGCAATGTGGTGTTGATTTATGGCACGTCAAAATATTTTTAGTTTTCCAGATCGATTTGGATGCTTGCAAAACTACGCCAATTAGGGATTTAGGGGACAACGTTTTTCCTTGGTGCTAATGCTTTTGTTTCGGTCCAAGCTTCTCAACTTCTGAAATCAAGCCAAATCATATTTATTTTACAGATAATTGTTTGAGTGCATACCTCCAATTTAAAGGACACAGCTTGGACATCGGGGTGTTCAACTTAGTAGATGGCAGTATCCAGCCGCATTATGAAGGTGTTTCCCTTAGTAGTGTTTGTCCTCCAATTTGGGTCACATCTGTGTTGAGTGAATCATTTGGTAGGGGAAAATCGAATAGTTGATGCACATGAATTAAGGCTTCTATATAATCGGCACCTGCAATAGCGTTTTGTCAATGCACAAGCAGAAGTTGCTCTAAGGGCACAAACAACAACGATTGAGGTAAAACTTTCTAAAAGGCTACTAATTCTCTAGGGGTTGTTTGGTTTGAAAATAAGTTTTACCGTTATACCGAAATTAGTTATGTTGGGATAAATTGTGATGAGATAAGTTATACTGGGATTAGTTATATTGGGATTATTTTTTATTGAGTGTTTGGTTTGTTGTATTCAAAGTAATATGCATGATATAATTTCTAGGAATAAATTAATTGATTACCAAAATGCCCTCCATCTTATTTAACTTATATATATATATGTGTGTGTGTGTGTGTGTGTGTGTGTGTTTGTGTATATTTCAAGTTTTAAATATTTATTCTTAAAAATAATACTTTCATCTTATTTAGCTTAATTTTTTGTATGTGTGCATTTCCATAATTATATCATGTGTATTTTAAAATTAAACTTTCATCTTATTTAGCTTTAATTTTTTTACATGTGCCTTCCCATGATTATGCCGTATGTGTTTAAAAAAGATCTTACTACATCTTATTTAGTTTGAAATAAAAAATTTCAACTTAAGTTTATTAAAGTAAAAGATGATTTGTTGTTTATGTCACTTCATTTAAATTCATATCACTCATATAATATAGAATATTAAAATTCTTTTTATTGATATATCAAATATCAATTTTTAAGTGATTAAAAAAATATTTAATTTAAAATATGTAATTCAACAATGGAGTCGACATTTTTATTATTTTTTAAAGAAATTAAAATATATAAATAAACATAATAATTATTCAAATAAATTTACCGTATAATATATTCATAAATAAAATATTTCTTAAATGTGTATGAATCTCTAATATTTCTTGTTAAATTACTTATTTTGTTCTAAATTCCATAAAATATTGATAATCTCATTTTTTGTTAAAAAAAATCATCGTCAAAAAATGTGAAAAAGAATTACTCTCATTTTTATTATTTAGTATCATTAATATTTGGAGAGTCAAATTATATTTTCAAATATTTTTAGCTAAATATAAAAATATTTTTTTATTTAATAATTAAGCATGTATTAAGTTAGAAAGCGAATGTCAACATACTTTAGTAACTTGTCCATAATTTTATAAAAATATCTTATATTTTATTAAAAAGATAAAGTAATATATATATATATATATATATATATATATATATATATATATATATATATATATATATAATCTAAAAAGAATTTGGAGATAAGTTATCCCAAATATTAACAACCAAACAAGTGAAAATTTTTTTATCCTGTGATTATTATTTTATCCCGGATTATTTACAACCAAACCGCAAACCAAACGGCACCTAAGTGTTGTTGATGACGTAGTTCAAATACAGTATATTTTTGTTCAGCAGTTTACAAAGACATTGAAAAGGAAACATAATCTCGGTTTTTACTATCATTTGTAGTGAATGTTATTCCTGGAAATGAAATAAATCAATCAACTTAGGCTAAATCCTAAATTAGTTGGGATCAGATGGTCAACATCCATCCCACCTTATTAAGAGTAAAGAGCAAATAGAGAGATCAAAAGTTGTCATAGTAGAAATGGATAATATGGACATTTGGGATCAAAACGGTCGAGGAGGGTATGAGGAATTTAATTTATGGTTTAGATGAACTGCATTAAGAACTAGCAGTACACTAAAAGTTTT
Source organism: Capsicum baccatum var. pendulum (assembly GCA_030864225.1). Lineage (NCBI taxonomy): Eukaryota > Viridiplantae > Streptophyta > Magnoliopsida > Solanales > Solanaceae > Capsicum > Capsicum baccatum. The sequence continues at coordinate 217,565,854 of CM061556.1, read as the reverse complement.
GGGGTTTTGCATTTCACTCATCAAGTAGATATAGGAATAACTCAACCAGCAGTGGTGGGATATACTATACTGTTCAATATGTGGTTGAACTGGATAATAAATATATGATGCTTGATGTTCTTTTTTATTTTAACTTTATATGGTTAATTGGTCATGTTCAATAAACGTGCTTGAATGGGATAGTAAACATATCTGTCATTATGATCTAATAATCTGTACTTGAGTGTTTGTTTTACTTAGATTTTGTCTGATATGATGAATAATCCACCAGTAGTTACATATACCTGGTATAAACTCCAATCTGTTTCAAGAATAAATACATGATACGTGTTGTTCTTATTTAGTTGACCTTTTATGGTTAACTTGACATGTTTTATGTATATTGATAGAAATCTAAGATATACAAGCTTTCAGCTGTCAATAAGATGCTCGAACTGTAATAGATTTTGATTAAACACCTAAACATACTCCCTTTGTTTCATAGTACTAGGCCCCTGTTGACCTGACAACACTCCTTAAGAAAACTTGAATAAGAGGTTTATTTTACTAAACTAACGTTATAAATGATGCTTTGAAACTCTAAATTAGACGATACTACTCTACTTATTTATTTAATAAATCCAATCTAAATTCAAACATATATGCTACTTCTGTATTTTTTTAAATAATTGGGCTCTGATACCAATTGTAGGGGGGTGCGGATTAGGCATGGTAACTTTACTAGATGATAAATACTTATTAAGTAACAAGTATTTATTTTTAAGTAAATTATTTCGTGTATATTATTGGTTGGTTTAATTTTCATTTTTATCCTCTTGACTTAAGATGTTTTATTAATTCATATTCTAAATTAGATATTATCATAATTAAATTATCTAATGTTTTAGGATCTTCGTTAGTACTATGTAATCTTTTGTATTCTAGGTATAAACTCTATAATTTAGTTTTGATATATTTTAATGATTTATTCTTTTCGTAAGATGTATTCATTAATTTGTGTAGTTTATTATTTTATCCTATTGAAATTTTAGCAATTTCTGTGTAGTATTTCATTCTAACTTTGCTATATTCAATGCGTAGGTTTATGTTCTTTATCTGATTGACTAGTATTTGTTGTTCATGTATAGGTAATTTTCAATCTGTATTAAATAATTTTTCGTATGTATTAAATAAATTATTATCTGTATCTTCTTTTTCTAAGGTTAATTTTATTTTAAGTAATTTTTCTTCTACTTGTCTTTTTTCTATTTCAAATTGATTTCTGTAATTAACTTCTTCATATATCCAATTTTGCCTTTCTCTAAATTTTTTTTATATATTCTAACATTTATTTATTCTGAATTATATCCATCTGAATCTAAGTAATATTGATATTCATAATATATGTGTAAGTTTTCTATACTGTTTAATAATTCTTCCTCTTCATAATCTTGTAATTTTTTCCATATTATTTTCTTTATGTTTATAATTTCTATATCTCTAAGTATATATAAAACAAGTATTTTAATATCATCTATCATTTAAGTTCGATTAAATCCTTTTTTCACAATATTTTCTAGTTGTTTGTTTTAGTCTAAGTAGTTCTTGCATATTTTCATTAAGGAATTCTATATATTTTATATCTTTAGTTTCCATGTATTTGTCTAAATTTTTTTTCATTTGTTTTTCTACTAATTGCATATTTTTCATATCTTTTTTTCAAAATTCTAGATATATGTGATTTATCATTGTTGATGTGTACATAAGTATTTATAAGAGTAATTAGGTAAGTGTGGTATATAATTTATTCTAGCTATATAATCTTTACCGAATATTTTTTCTAAGATGATTTTTCTTATATCTATTATTCCTATATCCTTAATGACATACAAAATAAGTATTTTAAATTTATCTACCATTACATCAAATAAATAATTATTCATTTTCATAAAATTGCTATTTTCAAAATATTCCCTTCAATCATGTACATAACAAAATATGGTCATCTTAGATTACTATATACTAGATTATTCTTAAATAACATGTTCTTCGATCACTATTAGCATGGTAATCTGGATATTTTTCCCTTAAACAGTGCCTCTACTCTAGTTACTCCCCACCACGGCTTCTTGCCTTATTGGTTTCGCCTTTAGGATGACATAGTTCTTAGAAATTTTTCTCTTTTTCCACTTTGCTAATAAACTTCTTAACATATTATTCATCAAATAATTCTACTATAAAGGAACTAACATGAATTTATTTTATCATATCATGATTGTTGGAAATTATGAATTTAGTTATTCATAATCATAAATAAATATACATGTTCGGGTAGGTTTGATATTTCTAAGCTTTGTTCCTTCATAGATTTTTTCATTGAAATATACCTGTTTTTTAATAACTAAGCAAAATATTTGTGGACAAGAGAGAGTTTTTGCTTCAACACATGAAGGCTTGCTTTCTCTGCTTCCTTCTATGCCTCTATTTATAATGAGAGAATGAATAATTTACATGGTTCTAATGTTACAAAAGAAAAAAGGTTATCCTAATATGTCTTTACACGTTTCCTCTATACATTTGTCCTAAAAAAGCCAATAATGGTGAAAGCTAAAAAATGAAACAAGAAAAAGTCAAAAAGGCTATAGTAAATCTATTTACATGATTCACGTATTTCATACTTCAAAGTTAGCTTTTTCTTTTCTCAATATGTCGCTTTCTTCCTTTAATACTTTGTCTTTTTCTATTTTTGCTCCGTCTTTTTTTTAATCTTTTTATCGGATCTGTTGATTTTTTTTATCTTCTTTTCAGCTGGTATGCTTATCTTCATGATTCTTTTATTCTAGGCGGACTTCTAGGATAATATTATCTTCTCCATTACATCTCGTACATTGATGGTCTGAATATTTGTGTCCAATTATCTTGTAATATCTTGTCAATAATCCGTCTGAAATAAATCCTCTCTTAATTGCTCTTGCAGTAGATTGTTTTTCTGGGTTAAGTAATGTCATTATCCATTGTCTAACATCTTCCATATCTGCTTGTCGTAGTTCTTTTGAATTTGAATAAACCATCTGATGGTCTCTTGAAAAATAGCTTCATATTGGGTTTCCATTGGTATAATTATTTGCTAATTCTTGAATAATTATAGCTAGTCCAATGAGTCGTTTATTTGTGTAGAAATCAGGTATCTTAATTCTGGGTATCTCTGGCTGCTGCACAACATCTTCCGGTATAATCATATCTCTGGTTAATCCTATTTTTACAACTTGTATAACTGGTTTTATTTCGTCGTATAATATCTCTGCTGGTGCAGTATAACACTTTATATAAAATAGATTTCCTTTGGTTATTCTTCTATAGGTGGTGAATATTTTATGTAGCTGTTAGTTCTTCTCCGTCTTGGATATATATAGTATTTAATAATCCATAGTCAAAATAAGTTTTTATTAAGCTTGGGTTGGTTTTGGGTAGTGCAATTAGCTTGTTGTAACCTTTTAATTTTTGGGTTATATAGTTTGTGTTTGGTTCTTTGATATCTGTACCTCTGGGGTTAAGGTTTAGGAAAGTTTGTACTCTGTAAATATTTTCTATGTATTTTTGGGTTGTATAGTTGTAAACTTTTTTATCTTGGTACTGACTATCTCGGTATGTGGTAATTTGTGGGGGTATGAACAAGGGGTCTTTTTGTGTTTTTGGTATAAATGGTTTCTCAAATATCTTATTCATATTCATGTTCTGATATCTTTGTCTACTAACTTCTCTGCTTGTACCTGCAATTGTAGATTGATAAACGTTATGGGTTTTATGGAGTGTCCCAACGTCTCCTTCTAGATCTAGAATTTTAATGTCTTCCGATCGACATAGCTCTGCACACTGCTGTGTAGCTTTGTCTTGATATGTAATCTGCAATAAGGTTTTTGTTAGTACTAATTACTTCAATTGTAAATGTAAAATTTAATATATTCAAGATTAGTCTCCGAATTTCTTTTGTTGTAACTGAATTTTGTATTTTCTTTGTTAGCCACTAACGTACCTGTGTATTATCTGTTCGTACAATAAACTTGTTATATACAATATATGGCTCAAATGCTAATAAACATTTATATAGTGAGCATAATTCTTTTCTATTTATTTCCCATTTTATTTCTGTTTCATTAAACGTACCTGAGTAGTATCTACAATGGTGTTCTAATTTTTCTTCTTCATATCTATATTTAAGTACTCCTCCATAACTACATTCACTAGCATCTGCTTCTACTATATATATAAATTTTCTATTTTCATCTGGAAATTGTAATTTTGGTAATTCTTTAAAAAGTATTTTTATTTTCTAAACTTGTTTTTTATCTTCTTCGTTATAATTATATTCTACATCCTTTTTAAATTTTTTCTGTAAGGGCTTTAGATTTTCTGCCAATTTTGGTATATATTCTCTTACTTGGTTTACTAATCCTAAAACTGATTGTAATTTCTTTTTTGTATCTAATTCTTCTTTTGAATTTATTATTTTTTGTACTATATGTTGTTGCATTTTTACTCCACTTTTATCTATTTGTATTCCTAAAAATTCTATCTAATTTTTCATAATTTCAGCTTTCTTTTCAGCTAAAATTATTCCCGATTTTTCTATTATATCCGTAAATTGTTCTAATAATTTTAAATGTTCTTCTTTGGTCTTTGTATATAATAGTATATCGTCTATGTATACAATACAATTAGGTAGTTGTTTAAAATAACTATCCATAAAATGTTGATATCTACCTGGTACATTTTTATATTCAAATGGTAGTACATTCCATTCATAAAATCCTTGTGGTACCGTAAATACGGTTAATTTCTTAGATTCTTCTTCTAACTTTAAATGGTAAAATCCTGATTTACAATCAAATTTACTAAAATAATTATATCCTTGTATTTGTCTTATTTTTAATATCTTATTTGGTATTGGGTAATTATAAGTCATTGTTTTTGCATTTAAATTTCTATAATCAATAACCATCATCTTCTTTTTTGTTCACTCTGTTTATTTACTATAAATGCTGGGCTATTATATTTACTATTATTTTTTTATATATATTGTTTTTCTAATAATTCTTCTATATGCATTTTAAATTCTTTTAAATCATCAAAATTATATGTTAATGGTTTCTGGGTTATTATGCTATTTTTATCTATTAATTCAATTTTTATAGTGGTTTTATGTTTTTCCCATCCTTTTAATGGATCTTCACTATATAATTGTTCTAATTTTTTTCTTAATTATTCCTATCTTATTTATTGAAAATATAGTTATTTCCTTTTTATTTATCAAAAATACGATCAGTTCTATTGTATCTTCGGTATTTTTTATATTTTATAATTTTTGTGTAATTTTTTCACTTCCTTTTATTCAATCAGTTTTCTTTCTTATTTTATTAATAACTCTTTTTGCTCTTACTTTCTATTTACATGGTGTTGTAAGCCACCAATCTGTTCTAGTTATTATATTTGGGTATAATTTATCTAAAAACGGCATTCCTAAAAGTATATCTTTTGATGTTAGCTCATAATTATAGATTTCTTCTATTGTTAATACTTTATTCCATACTTGTGTTTTTACATTCTTAGCTTTATAAGTAATTAAGTTTCCTTCGTTATTAAATCCTTTAACTATTATTGGTGTTTTTAATTTATCCCATTTACTTTCTGGTAAACAATTATATCTACATAAATTAGCTTCTGCTCCTGTATCTATCATAGGCGTATAATATCTACTGTAATATCCTTCTACTACTATCTTCATTAATACATATATTTTCATTTCATGTTAAAGTTCTTTTTAAGAATAATTTCTCTCTATTATATGTTATTGTTAATTGTGTATGTTCTATATTATATGGTTTTACTTGTTCTAGCCATTTTATTCCTAATATTATGTCTGTTTTTTGCATTTCTTCTTTTACTTCAAATTCTATTTTTATTTTTCTAATTCCTATTATTATTTCTTTTTCTGCTATATTTTAGTATTTATTAAACTTCTTGGTAGATCTGAGCATATATTATTGTCAGTTTTTATTTCCTCATTTTTTACTAGATATTTTGCTATATAATTTTCTTCTTGTCTTGTATTTAAGAGTATTAAATATTCTTTTTCATTTACCTTTCCTGTTATGTAATATTGATTTAAATTATCCATTGAACTTGTTTCATAACTTGTTCTTTTTTATGAGCTTGATGATTCTGGTTTTTCATAAGCTATTCTTTTTGCTATACTTATTCTAGCATTTATTATTTCTAGATCTTCTTCTATGTCTATATTTCTATAACTATAATCATTATTATCAATTGTTTTACGAATTGTTCAAAAGGACTTTCTATTTGTATTTTATTAATTTTATTTTTTTCCGTTATTTTATGTTTTGTTGTTAATACATATAGATTTTTACATCTTGCTGTAAATATTTTACTTCCTGGGGTTAGTTCTATTCCTGATATTTTTCAATATAATACTAATGATTTATCTATATTTTTATCTATTATTGCTACTGAATAATTTGCACTTATTATAAATTTAAATTTTTGGTATATTAAATTTCCTTTAATCGCTGTTATTATGCTTTTTTCAATAGGTCTTATAATCCTATCATCTGCTAAATATAATTCTATTGGTGTATCTATTCCTTCTCTAAAACATGTTTTTAATAATATTTCTGTACCTCCAAGGTGTACATATTTTATTGAGTCTCCTCTACTTTTTATATCGTTTATTTCTTTATTAATTAACCTTTTTGTTACTAGTGGTATACTAGTTTTTCCTTTTGCATATCTGCAGTCTATTACATGTTCCTTTTAGCTTACTACGTAATATTCTTCCTTTTTCCTAATAAATATATTTTTTTATTGTTGGTATTTAAAATATTTTTTCTACACTTAAGTATAACTCTTTTCCTTTTATTTCATCAAATACATTGTTATCAAATATTATTTTTTGATCTTTTCCTTCATCATTTAAATATTCTTCTTTTGTTATTATTTTTATATCTTCTTCAGTCATTTGGTTTATTTGTATATCTTCTTCAGTCATTTAATTCGTCTAATTCACTATCTATTTTATCATCTTCTATTTCATTATCTGTTTTATTCTCTGAAATTTCATATATACTGTCTTCACTTTCTAATTCGTAATCTATATAATGTATCTGCATATATTATGTATTTTCTATTTTTATTTTTGATATTTGTTTATTTTTTGGGTTTTTAGGTAATTTACAATCTCTAGCTAAATGTCCTAATTTTCCGCAATTATAACAAGTACATTCCTTTATAGATTTCTTTTTCCTATATGGTCTTTTATGTTTATAATTTTTTACATAATATGTTTTTCTTGGTTTCTTATACTTATATTTTGATTTTTTGTATTTCTTATATTTCTTATGGCTTTTTCTTTTCTTATAATATCTTTCTTCGCATCCAAATTGAGGTGCTATTTTATCTTTGCAACATGCTAAATTTCTTATTAATATTTTTTCCATTTTTATTTCTTCTCTATATTTTTCACATAGGTTTCTATACCACTATTGTAAAAATTTTATTCTTGCTCCTAGAGTATCTACTATTTTTGTTTCATCCCAACTTTTTATTATTTTGAACTAAATGGTTCAGGTAATTTACTAAAATATAATTTTCTTATTTCTTTACTTTCTTCTATATTATATGCTCTTTTATAATAATATTCTTTAAATGCGCAATTATATTCATCTATGTAGCACATATTACATATTGCTAATTTTAACATTAAATTCCTATTTGTATCTTTCTCTTCATTTTATTCTTCTTCTGTTGTTGTCATGCTACTAAATTCGTCTTTTATAGCTGTTTCATATTTTTTTAATAATTCTATAGGTGTTAGTTTAGTTATGGTTGTTGATGATGTTCCTTCTGTGGGTTTGTCAGTTTTTAATACTCTTTTACTATTTTCAGTTAGATTTAAAAACCATAATTTCACTGTTCCTATTAGTGTTCTTTCTACAGATTCTGGTGCATCTATTATATTTATATTATTGTCTAATAATTATTTTGTCATATATCCTATCCATAATTGTATTATTTTTTATGTATCTATTACACAATCTAAGTCTAAAAAGTTATAATTTTTATTAACTATTTGTTTTGGTGTATCCATTTGTCATATTCATTCTTTAGATTATATCTTTTAAACTTATTCTTATAATATGTAGGTTTTCTTATTTCTAATGTTTTAGGTATTATATTTTCATCTTCTTTTTTATCAAGAGTGTTTATTTTCGTGTTTATATTTTCTAAGTTTTCTTCATTAATTACTTCTTGTTTTTCATTGATTCCTAAATTTTTTGTATTTGTTAAGATTTCTGTATATGTTTCACTATCTTCCGAATCATAATTATCTGTTTCTTCAACATCTATTGTATTAATTTCTAATTCCTTGGTTTATATTTCTAATTTTTCTTTAAATTAATTTATCTCATTTAATAATTTTTGTTCTTTATGTTTTTCTTCTTTTTGTTTTTGTCTTTTTTCATACAGATCTTTTAACATTTGTAGTTCTTTTTCTAATTCAGCAATCCTACTATTTTTAGTTTCTTCTATTTTTTGTATTTCTTCTGTAGTTTGTTGTTTTATTTTTTCTATTTTCTTTTTTCTATCTATTTCTTCGTTTTCTTTTTCTATTCTTACCATAGTTGTCAATTTATCTTCTAATTTTAATTCTTCTTTTTCTAGCATTAAATATAAATGTTCACCTATTTTCTTATATCGTCTTCCTAGATTAGAAAATACTATTTTTATTTTTAATCCTTCGTGATTTTCATATATTTTTTCATCTGTTATAAATTCTTCTTTGTTCATTTTATTGTAAATAGTTCATGTTGATATATATATAAATATATATATTCTAAACTATTTATTTGTGATTCTAAATTTGATATTTCATCTTTTTGTGCATTTATTGAGTTTTTACTAACTCCGACAAATATATTATAATGTAGTCTTTCAATTCTTATTTTTAATTCTTTACGTTTTTTAGAAATAATTTGTTTTAATTCTTTGTATTTTTGTACTTTATTCATTTAAACCATATTTATAATATTTTGGTGGGTATCTAAATCCGATTTTATCATAATTAGGTGGTATGTGTCTCATTCTTCTAGATTTTAAATGGATTATTAATTTTGCTTCAATACTAGATATTAAGGTAATTAGATAGGCTAATCTTTGTGGGTTTTCTTTTATTTTATTTAGACTTATATATTCTGAATAATTAAAAATTAAAGAATCTTTAATTTTTCTAAAAGCTTCTCTGTTTTTAAATTGTCTTCTCATAAATTAATCTTAAATAAATCCAATCTAAATTCAAACATATATGCTACTTCTGTATTTTTTTAAATAACTGGGCTCTGATACCAATTGTAGGGGGTGCAGATTAGGCATGGTAACTTTACTAGATGATAAATACTAAGGATAGAAAGGGGATAATATAATAAAACTCTCTTCATTTTGTAAATTGGACAAGTAAATTGAAACAACTATTTTTAGTATGGGCCGAGTAATATGAAACAGAGAGATTATTGATAAAGTATCAGACATTTCAACTCAAATTTAAAAAAAAAAACTTGCGCGTGTTCTCAAATGCTCATTATATGGATTAGTTAACCATTTAAAAGGAGAAGGCATATTTTATGTGATGAACTTATCTATGTAATATGCACGTGTAAACACACCCTAAGGGGCTGTCGATGAAATCTACGGGTGCTTAATTAGAACAGACCCTAGTTCGAGTATCTAAATGAAATTTGCTGGCAAGTTTAAGGGTCGTTGTCTTTTGCATAAATTTAATCACATACTAATCAAAATATGCAATAAAACATTGCTTATCGTTTTTAAAAATGTGAAAAAACCAAAATTCAATTATTAGAATAGAAATTGAAAAAGGTGTATCAATTATTTATCATCAAGTAAAATTGAAACTACAAACCAACCTTCTACCTTAGTTTTTCCTAATGCCCCTGTTACAATTATAATCACTAAAATTGGTGTGTACACAGGCTACAAGTAACTTATTCTACTGATGAATTAATAGTGTCAAAAGAAAGTTATTGTATAGACTAGAGTGTTGAAATTTTGTGCCACTAATGTCAAAAAAAATTATTTTACCAGAGGAATCTGCACAATGCTTGGTTGACTGCTTTAAAATTGCGACATTCTTGATACCAAACGGTATCTACAAGAGCAAAAAATAGTCCACAAACTCACAAAACCAGTCCACACGTACGAGACATCAAACGGAAACAACAAACACACAAACTTGAAAGATAAGGAGATAGATAACTTGACTCAAAGAGAATATAAAATGTAGCAACTAAAGAGTGTATCAAACTCTAAAACCTCTACAAATCACATTAACAAGAACCAAGTTCTTACGGGAACACAAGAGGAACTCAGTTCACTCAAACACTCTCGTTTCTAGCCATCTCACAACACAAGTAGAACCTTTCACTTGTGAAGCTTAAAATGTTTGGTGGTCTACTCTCTTATTGAGAGGAAATGTGGTGTTCAATGTTATAAAGTGATTTTAAAATGAGGTAACTAAGAAAATAAGACTAAGGGGTTCCTACTTATAGTCTATTACAAAAAAGATGAGAAATGAGACATTTACCCTTAATGAAGAGGGTGGGTTTGGAGTGTATAAATGGGGCTGACTTGTAGTGTTTTTAAGGCACTCAAGGCATGTCTTTACACTTTAATACATACACTTCCTTGGATGAACTTAAGACATGCTCATCCGCGTCCATTTTCATAAATGCGCCTTGTAGTCTTTGTAGTTCCCATGCTTGGGCAAGGCTTTGAAACAAGCTTTAAAAGGTCTTCAATTCCTTTACAAATTCGAAACGTGGACCTTCAACAAAAACTTGTAATCCTTGTGATCCTCATGCTTGTATCATCCTCTCCACCTTAAAAGGAATTTGTCCTCAAATTCGCACCTTATAAAACCAAAGAGAGGGAAAACAAGCACACAATCCTCAGGATAGGAGGGTTAGTATTAGTACCACAAATTATATAGACATGCCAAGGGTGTACACTTTTGGAATACAACCAACAATCCTTTGTTATGATCATGAAACACGTACCACAAGCATCACAAAGGACATGACTAAGATAAACATCAAGGAAAGAGGATTGCAATCCGAAACTATCACATATGTCATCAAGCCAAGGTTGTTCACATTTGGAATATACCCATGAGTCCTTTGTGTGTGACATGAAAAGCTTAGCATAAATGGCATAAAAGAAGTGTCTTTGGCAAAGAGATAAGGAAACTACAATGGTCTTAATGGCTTTACTATACCCAACAGGTAAGACTACCTTCATCTTAGTAACTATAAGATACATTTGTTTAATTACCTCTACAAAGGACCTCATTAAATATAGTGCCACAATTGATCTTAAGATCCAGCTCAACCACATATCACCATCATGAAAATAAGAAAACCAGCCACCAAACTTCCTACCACTACGCAATACAAATTCAAAATTAACATGGTTATCATCATAGGTAAAGAGGTAGTGTAGAAAGAAATCAAGTGTGAAAACATCTTGCCGAGGGGGTACACTTTTAAAATTCAACCAACAATCCTTTATTTTTACCATGAAACACGTAGTTTGAAAATTACAAAGGATAGGGATAAGATAATCATCAAGGAAAGATAAGCATAAGCCAAGGCAACCCCTTTTTCAATCCACTAGTGTTCCGGGATCAAAGGGATGGTGTAACCAAGGGTAAAAGCCGAAATTAACAAATCCTTTTACTAGGATATCATCCAACACTAAAGAGTTGTGTCCCAAAAGTGTTCTCTTAAGAGAAATCACACCTTTATTTAAAAGTTTTCCAAGCATATGATTACCCTAAGCAAAACTAGTAGCACGGTTTGCATCACACAAGCTCAAAGGAATATGTCCAATATCATGGTAAATATTATAGGAATGAACACTAACTTGAGGATTTTGAATAACATCACTCACATGATCAAGTAGTGAGCTATCCTTAAGAGCAAATTGACCAATATACGCAACAAGAGAACTACCAAAGAAAGATTCATGATTTTATACACTATGTAAACCCGAAGCTACTTCACATTGGATACTAATATCCTAATCACAACATTTCAAGCTTAAGGAAATGTAGAGTGCAGCAATTATACCACGGTGTATGCCACGACAGTTCACTTGTTTGGAGCTCTCGGCCAAGGGTGTCACTAGCTCATTTCCCATGTTATTGTGTGGAATCCCTTTTTGATCCTTCTTTGATAGCATATGAACTTGAACCTGTACATAATAAGGGTCAATACTAGGTAAAGAGCTAGCATATGGGTTAGTGAGTATCAAAGATCCTTTGTGGGCAAATCCCACAAGCACATTTTTCTTTGTCTTTCCTACTTCACTACCCGCGGTTTCCCTTTCCCTTGCCCTCTTCTCTTCACATTCTTCTTGTTTTTCACCACTAAATTTCTCTCTATCTTGATTCTTAGCCCCATTCTCCTTGGATCCTAACTCTCCCTCTTTTTCTACTTGGATGGTGTGTTTTTGGGTTAGTATAGCTTGGGAAGGAGACATTGGATTTAGTGGAGTGTAGGGTCTTTGAATTAGAGGATTTTGGAGTGAAGGATTTGGGTTTAGGGATGGAATTTGGATTCCAAGTCCTCCTTGTGGAACTTGGTGGAGTGAGGAATGGCTAGGTCCATCTTGTTCTCGGCTTTGGGAGTAAAGATTGACTTGGTTTGTAGTACTTGGTGGATATAATCTTTGGTGCAAGATCTCGGGAGTAATAGTAGGTGAGGTGTTTTAAGTGGTATGAGGTAGAGAACTCCTTTGGCTTTCCACCCTCTCCAATCTTTCACTCGTTGAGGCCACATCCAAACCCAACTTCTCAACATTTACCTTCATCCTAGCCATGCCTCTAGACAAAGTTTCAAGACTAGCTAAGAGGACATTCATAACAATATTTTTCATGGTTGGGGAATTGGAATTTTTGGGTTCCATTTGCAATTGTACCTACAAAACAAGCAAACGTTAGTTCAAAATACGCTAGACATTCTTTATACTTGGCTTTCTCACTTGGTCCTTCAAGTGTTGTAAGCCGGATATCAATCCTTGAGTGATTAGGAATGAGTCTACTCTTGAGTTGGAGTGGATTTCGGTTAGAAGACTCAAAGAAATTTTGTACGCACTTGAACGAAAAACAACTACGAACTATAAACGAGCAAAGCACCACAAATAACACTTACATGAAAGAAGTACTAAAAAACTAGTTCACAACTTAGTAGGCTGTTACTAGTTGTCAACTAGTATAGGATTCAATGAAAATGAAACTAATAGAGACAAGGAAAGAAACTATGGATGTCCAAGAACTTGAATTTTTTTTTTGGTTGTTGGCATGGCCCACAATTTTTATTGTTATTTTTTTCTTTGGTCGTTGAAATTGTTGTTGATGTGGAGTATAATATTTTCAAGACATAAGTTGTTTAATCTTGTTTGTTGGTGATGAATTTTCGGTTTTGGAGTAACAAGACAAGGCTTTGGATTCTCTTTCCAAAGTTTAAAAAGGTGTACATCATATTTCACCAACTTGCACTAAAATGGCAAAACACCTTTTTGCCTTGTCTTTTCCCTTTTCTCTTTTGGCCTTTCTTAAAAGATGTTTTGACACTCTTTTGCTAGGCAAGCTTTTGGTAGGTGTTTGTTTCTTTGTCACTTTAGTGTTGTCTTGAAAGTAGTCCTAAGACAACACAATACCTTACCTCTCTTTTCCCTTTTTCAAATCAAACAAGGCATTTTGTTGAATATTACTCAAGAACAACATGAACAACAACAAGAACACTTTGAACAATAACAATATCTAAACTGTCCAACCTTTCAACAACAACTTAACAAAGCTCAAATCCTGGACTTTAGACTCAAGTGTGCTAGGAAAACAACAAGCTAACACACGAAACTACTAATATAAGTAAAATAACACCTAATCTAGACACAAATTCAGCCAAACAACAACACCACTTCGACCAAGACACCCAACCCGTAGAATCACTTCTTTTTGCAAGATTTTCGACCTTGGACACCTCTTCTAATGTTAGGAAACAAAGATCTAACATTATAACACACAAAACACACAAAAGTCACAAGAAAACTAGGCACAAGTCTCGACCAAAATAACAAGACACAATTTCGGCCAAGACAACAAGAATGGACAGATTTGCTTCTTTTTGAAATTTTCAGCTTTTCAACACCTTTTTTTTTTTTAGTTTTTGACTTAGAGAGCCTAATATTGGTAGTGTGGGAACACAACCAGCTTTAGCTCTGATACCAAATGATACCAAACGGTATCTACAAGAGCACAAAACAGTCCACAAACTCACAAAAACAGTCCACACGTACAAGACATCAAATGAAAACAACAAACACACAACTTGAAGATAAGGAGTTAGATAACTTGACACAAAGAGAATATAAAATGTAGCAACTAAAGAATGTATCAAACTCTAAAACCTCTACGAATCACATTAACAAGCACCAAGTTCTTACGGGAACACAAGAGGTTCACTCAAGAACTCTCGTTTCTAGCCATCTCACAACACAAGTAGAACCTTTCACTTGTGAAGCTTAAAATGTTTGGTGGTCTACTCTCTTCTTGAGAGGAAATATGATGTTCAATGTTACAAAGTGATTTTAAAATGAGGTAACTAAGAAAATAAAACTAAGGGTTCCTACTTATAGTCTATTACAAAAGAGATGGGAAATGACACATTTACCCTTAATGAAGAGGGTGGGTTTGGAGTGTATAAATGGGGCTGACTTGTAGTGTTTTTAAGGCACTCAAGGCATGTCTTCACACTTTAATACATACACTCCCTTGGATGAACTTAAGACATGCTCATCCGCGTCTATTTTCATAAACGCGCCTTGTAGTTTTTGTAGTTCCCGTGCTTGGACAAGGCTTTGAAAAAGGCTTCAAAAGGTCTTCAATTCCTTTGCAAATCTGAAACGTGGACCTTCAACAAAAACTTGTAATCCTTGTGCTCCTCATGCTTGTATCAATTCTGTGAAGTCCAAAAGAGTTAAGCTGCAGCTGCTGCGGCAAAATGTGAAGCTGCATTCCATCCTCAAAGACAAGGAAGCCCTCTTTTCAGTTCTTCCGCCTCAAACCAAATTAGTTTGCATATGCTTGTCTACACATCAAAGGAGATGCTTTTAAATACAATCCATCAATGAGATAACTATTTCTCGAGTCTAAATACTTGATAAACAAATTCATGTCTGAATTTGAAAATGAAAAACAAGAAACAGTAGTGCACTAGGTTAAAAGTCTATATTATGAGAATTAAGGTTAATGCATACTATTTGGTCAATTTGCAGTAAATAGAGGACATTATATTGTTGAGTGAAATAACCCTTTCCAGTTACATTTATAAAATACCCTGTTATTTTCACGTTTGTCTTCATCATGCACATGGGGTGTGCCTGCTGCCTAAGATGGTTGATATCTTTTTTCATGTTTGTCTTCATCATGCACATGGGGTGTGCCTGCTGCCTAAGATGGTTGATATCTTTTCATATGCCGTGAAATGAAATATAATACTCATTATCTGATTCGTGTTTTAACATTTGTAATGTGTACTTGATTTGTCAATCTTATTTTTACCCCTTTCTCTTTTTATGGGCGAATTCAGGGACCATGTTTGAAAAATTGGAGTATGATTGATGGAGAACATTGCAATTCGTTGTCAGGAACCATATGTGCAATGGAAGCCAGCATTATTCGTCTCCCTGTTGTGGAAGGAGCTAAGATACTTTTTCCCATGCATTCTAATTGGAGTGATCTTTATGGAAAATGTGCTTGCATTCATTTAAGATTTGGTACTAGGCTATAGGAATATCATTTTGTGGTTTTATCATCTGCAGGCAGAAGTTCAAAATGTGAAAGATGCTTTTTCTTCAGCCGTTGACGTGATGCAGGCAATGGGATCCTCAATGTGTTCTTTGCTACCGAAGGTAATTTTTCTTTCTGGTTATGGTTGTAGACTTCTGTCTATTTTCTAGAGGGTGGAGGGGAAGGAAGTAGGCCGTGACCTTGCTCAATTTGCATAGCCACCTATTTTGACCAGGGTGGGACTTATCTGCAATGAGAAAGTGGCAACTCTAATGCATAAAAAATATCTAAACTGGTCAACCACATGCTTTCTTATATTCTAACATGCTCAGCAAGCATTTAGAACCAGTAAAAGATGACAGAACTGAGGTGCATGTAATAATAGGTCCATTTGCCAGAATCAAATTTCCTTAAAGTTTTTGTTTGTCTGGGATTTCTCTTCCTTATTTTTCCTTTTTATCTCTGTTTCCCCTTGAAGTTTAGCTATATTCTTTTGAAGAAAGCTTTTAGAAGCTGGGTAGAGAAAATCTTAAAGAGAGATGCTTCCTTTTAACTCCTTTTCTACTTCCTGGCACCTAAGGGTGTGACCTAACATGAAGTTGGTTAGCTAGGTGGCTTCTATCCATCTGCACAAAGTCTTGGTGGATAAAGTTATTTAATATCTGTACAGAGGGGAGGATACAAGTATCAGATATAATACTCAAAGAGTGTGCAAGCTAACTACTACTCAAACACTGCCACATTTAAAGGGATGTTCTTAATAATCCTGCAAATATTCAGTCACGATAGAAAAAAAAGAATGTGTTGCCTCAGCCTTGGAAAATTTATTTCAACATGTGTAAGTGTTCTGTTTCACGCTATAAACACTTGTTCAATTGCAAAAAGGCATTAAATGAAGAACGGGAGCTATACTGCTTATAAAAAAGTGGACCCTACAGTTACCACTGCGTCCCAAAGTGAGGCATTCCTGAGACAAGTGTGGGAAGGTATTTCTGAGAGTCAATAAAGGCTGTGTAAGTGTAGGCTGGTAAATTTATGGGAAAGGTAATTTTTTTGAGGAAGTGTTATGGATAAATAAGGTAAATGCCGACTTACTATGGATAAAAGGAAATTAAAACTGAATCTGAAGCGATTGGAGATGGCAACAATAGACTTTCCATCAGGGTTTGAGAAACCTTTTTCTCTTTTAACATTCTGAGAGAGTCAATAAGAAAGGCCTTTTAAGTGTAGGATTGTAACTTTATTGGGAAGATAATTTTTTATCAGAAAGTGGTATGGATAAAAAGTGAAGATAGCATTGTTATCTTTTGAGTTGAATGATTTGGACTTAAATTTGAAATGAGATACTCCTTCCATTTAAAAAGAATGACCTACTTTCCTTTTTAGTCTGTTTAAAAAAAAAATAATCCCTTTGCTTTTATGGCTATACTTTAATTTCTACTTTCCACATGACATATTTAGGACCACAAGATTAAAGAACATTTTGTACATTTAACACAACTTTAATTTAAGGCCACAAGATTCAAAAGTCTTATTTATTTTCTTAAATTTTGTACCAAATCAAAGTAGGTCAAAGCAGATCATTCTTTTTTAAACAAAGGGAGTACTTTATTGTGATAATAAGTCCCACTTGCAATTTTCTTGGTGATAATGGACTATTTTGCCTGGCATGCCCTAAATTGATCTTATAATTTATCTTTTGCTCAATTAATCTAAATAAATTTTCTGGAAAAAGAAGAACCTGACAAAGCTTCAAAGAAATAAAATGATCTTATATTTTGATAAGAAAGATTTACTGTTTGTGAAACTATTTTGCTAGACACTACCACTTCCCCTCAACTTTTTGTACTCTCTACATATGTACATCAATTATTCTACTAGATGATGCAGTCCTTTTAAAATTTCTACAATTTGTTGGAGTTCTTTTCTTAATTAAAAACTATTCAAATTCAAAATTCATGGGGCTCATGTCTCTGGCATATTACAACAATTGGTTTATTACTATAGATTTTTTAGTTACAATAATGTGATGATAACAACTATCTCTGAACTACTTTGGGATTGATGTTTAGTTAATTGAGCGACTGAACGTGATGTTAACTTTGTTTCATTTCCTTAGTAACTGATAAAAATGTTTGATCTCTCTCTATTCTCCTTTATTCCAGTGTTTCTTTTATCTGGTAATGTTGAACTACAACTCTTTGTTTGAGCATCTCTCCATTTACTTGTGAAAGGTTCATGTGAAAATACTTAGCGACTCTATTGATGGAGCTAAAAAGAGGAGAAGAATCAAAATTATAACTGCTTCAAAACTTGTTTGTTACAATCAGATTGTTGTGCCTTATATAGGCAACAAAATATCTAGTAACTACCTTTCTTCTAGAACACTCTATTTGACAGCTTATTGCCACTCACTAATCATTGTCAAACAACCTCTAACAACTTATACAACTGACTCAGCAATATGCTCATAACTAGTTGAATGCCTACTCCTATCAGTATTACACATCAGTGGAATAGGTAGTCATGTATGTTCCAAAACACTCCCCCTCAAGCTGCAGGGTGCAGAACATTCAGCACACCAAGCTTGCTAAGTAAGTGGGCATGTTGAGCAAGACTTAGGCCCTTGGTAAACAGATCAGCAAGTTGATCTGTAGAGTGAACATGTAGGGCCTTAATCAATCCATCCTTGATTTTGTCCCTAATGAAATGACAGTCAATCTCAATGTGTTTGGTTCTCTTATGGAACACAGGGTTGTTGGCCAATTGAATGGATGAATTACTGTCACTATAAACTGAAATAGGGAGGTTGATAGGGACCTTAAGTTCCTGAAACAATCCAACCAGCCAAGTGAGTTCTGCAACTGCTGAAGCCATGCTTCTGTACTCAGCTTCAGCAGAACTCCTACAAACAGTGTGTTGCTTCTTGGACTTCCATGATATGAGTGATTCACCAAAGTGAATAGCATAACCAGTAACTAATTTTCTGGTGTTTGGACAGGCAGCCCAATCAGAGTCACACCAGTAAGTCAAAGTATTAGCAGGTTCAGCCTTTAACTAGATACCTTGGCCAACAAAATTTTTTAGGTACCTGACTACCCTGGTAGCTGCTTCCCAGTGAGACTTCTTGGGATGTTGCATGAATTGGCTGAGAGTATGGACAACAAAGTTAATGTCTGGCCTTATAATAGTGGCATACATAAGCTTCCCAACAAGTCTTTGGTAAGAGGAAATATCAGACAACAGTTCATCACCTTGTGCACCTGTTGCTTGATCATACTCAATAGAGGTGAGCCTGGCATTATACTCTAAGGGAGTAATAGCAGTCTTAGCACCATTAAGACCTATTTCAACAATCAACTCTAGAATATACTTCCTTTGGTTCAGAATGATCCCTGATGTTGATCTTAAAACTTCAATATCCAAAAAATACTTGAGATCCCCCAAGTCTTTTATCTTAAACTGCTGATGCAACTTGGTTTTGGTAGCATTGATAAAAAAGCCACTGCTTCCAGTGATTAGTAAATCATCAATATAAACAAGAACTATAACAGTATCATTACCTTGATACAGGGTGAATAGGGAATAATCATGTACACTTTGGGTAAAACCAGCATCAAGTACGACATAAGTTAGCTTAAGATTCCACTGCCTGGAGGTTTGCTTAAGACCATACAAGGATTTGATCAACTTACACACCTTGTGCTCCCCCTGTCTTCTAAATCCTTCAGTCATTTCCATGTAAACTTTCTCCTCAAGATCCCCTTGGAGGAATGCATTATGCATATCCATTTGATGAAGATTTCAACCTTTAGATGTAGCTAGTGCAATCACACATCTGACTGTAACCATCTTAGCCACTGGTGAGAAGGTTTCATGATAGTCCAACCCTTCTTGTTGGCTATATCCTTTGGCCACTAACCTTGCTTTGAACCTCTCCACTTCACCATTTGTAAGATATTTGATTTTGTATATCCACTTGGAACCAACATTATTCTTCCCTTTAGGTAGATCAACAATGACCCATGTGTTGTTAGCTTCTAAGGCTTGAACCTCTGATTTCATAGCTTCCACCCACCTTTTATCTGTTACAGCCTGTTTATAGTGCTGAGGCTCAGTTAAAGTGGAGAATTTGGATAAATAGCACTGATAAGTAGGACTTAGATTTTTATAAGACAAGTTGTTAGCTAATGGATGTTTGCATCTCTAATTTCGAGAAGTATCGATATAATCATGCATCCATACTGGTGGTT
Source organism: Capsicum baccatum var. pendulum (assembly GCA_030864225.1). NCBI lineage: Eukaryota > Viridiplantae > Streptophyta > Magnoliopsida > Solanales > Solanaceae > Capsicum > Capsicum baccatum. The sequence goes on along the minus strand of CM061556.1, from coordinate 217,545,688 downwards.
TGCTTGATCGCGCAATTCTACTAGAAAAGGGTTGAGGCGGGGAACAGTTATGTTGACATGTTTCTTCATGAGTGGTGCCAGGTGAAGCTGCACCAGGAACTTCAGCATCAGAAATGCCATCCTTCTCAGTTGGGGCTCTTTCAGTAACACTCTCAGTATTTGTTTCATGAAATATTTTTTCATCTGTAGGAATCAAAAAGTCAGTAATATTTTCTCCAGATGAGGAAGCTTGTGTATTTTGTGCTGGTGAGGAAGCAAAAGGAAATATATCTTCATGAAACACAACATCTCTACTGACTGATAGTTTCTTTGAGGTGATATCCTGTAGTAAATATCCCTTCTGAGATTTTGAATATCCCACCAAGAATGCAGGTTTGGCCATTTCTGTGAATTTATCACCTCTTGGAATGATAGTGACATAACACAAACATCCAATTACCCTGAGATGTGACAACTTGGGATCCTTGGAAAACATCAACTGAAATAGGCTCTTACCACTTAGAATAGAGAGATGGTAATCTGTTCATTAGATATACTGCAGCCTTTACACATAGTCCCCAATACTTAATGAGCAAGTGAGACTGAAACTTGAGGGCTCTAGCTATGTTTAATATGTGTCTGTGCTTCCTCTCCACAACTCTATTCTATTGAGGAGTGTGAGGACAGCTAGTCTGATGTAGTATGCCAGGGACTGGAACAATGTTTTATATTAAGAGTTGATAAATTCAGTGCCATTATCAGATCTACTGGTTTTTACCATTATTCCAAACTGAGTTTTAATCATGGAAACAAATGTCTTAATGGACACTACGACCTCAGACTTTAACTGCAACAGGTTCACCCAAGTGTATCTACTATGGTTATCTTCCATAGTGAAGAATTAATACTTGTTGTCAAAAGTAGAAGTTTTATATGGACCCCATAAATCCATGTGTACAAGTTCAAAACATGTAGAGCATCTTGTAGTACTTATAGGGAATGACAATCTTATCTGTTTAGCTAGTGGACACACAGAACATTTATTCAACATGTTTGTATCACTAGGATTCTTCATAATGTCTAAACACTTGAGAACCTGAACAGTAGGGTATCCAAGTCTTTGGTTCCATAAGATGCAACTGGAAGTGGAGACTTCTGCAATAAATCTGTTGGATTTTGATCTTGACTAATTAGCACCTCTTGTCCAACCACTACCTTTAAGAACATATAGTCTACCCTCTTGCCTACCAATCCCCTTCACCTTGCCATTGAAGAGGTCCTGAAAGATACAAAAATCAGGATAAAAAAAACAAAATATGAAAGTTCCTTGGTTATCTTGGCAACAGACAACAAATTGAGTTTGAAGTCTGGAACATGTAGAATATCTTTGATCACATCATCTACAAAAATGTGAGCTTCTCTAGTGTGTGAGATTGTCACCTCATCACCTGTTGGAAGGTACAACTTATCCACATGCTTGGAGTCTAATCTGGTACATCCTTTGAGCAAATATCTATGTGCAGACACATGATGTGTAGCACCTGAGTCTACAATCCAACTGTCAGAACATGCTTTGGACAAGAAACAAGTAGTAATAACTGTCGTATTGACTTGTTTTATATCTGTTGTGTCTTTGTTCAACATAGTCATAATTTGAGTGTATTTTTCCTCAGTGAATGTGTGAGGCTTGGCCTTTGATGTGTGAGTCACTTTATGACTAGAACTATCAGCATCAACTTGACCAGCTACCACAGTTGAAGCCTGAGAAATAGATTTGTGACCAGTGTTTACAAAGTTGTTACCACCATTGTTTGTGGAGAGGTTGTTACTGCCAATATACTATGATCTGAAATTAGAGTTGTAGCCTTGTTTCTTTCTGTTCTTCCAGTTATTTGGATACCCTACCAACTTATAGCAAGTTTCCTTGGTATAACCCAATAGATGGAAATAATCACACTTTCTGCCTCTATAGTTAGAGTTGCTTTGTCCAAAACCATAATTTCGATTCACTTGCATAGCAAGTGGTTCTGATCTATCATTCATAGTCATCATACATGCTGAATGTTGGATTTTATCCTCTATGAGTATAGCATAAGCTTAATTGAGAGTAGGAGTCACTTCTTTGAGCAATATCTGTCTTCTAGCTTGGTCATAGGACTCATTCAGGCCACTTAAAAACTATAAAAGTCTAAGTTGACATATATGATCTGAATATTCTCTAAACGTAGGGCAAGCATAACTAGGATTTGGCACTAGTACATCATACTCACTCCATAAACTCTTCAATTTAGTAAAATAGGCTGAGATTGAATCTGTAGCTTGAGAGTGCATATTAATTTTGCGATGCAAGTGGTATATACACATACGATTCACCTTGTCATACCTCCCCTTCAAATCCTCCCAAACTGCACAAGCATTTGTGGTATAAACAATGCTAGATAACAGACTCTCACTCATAGTGTTCATTATCCAGGAAAGCACAATCGTATTACATGTTTCCCACTGCGCATTCCTCTTTATATGATTCCTTGCTGCAGGCACCAGTGACAAATCCAAACTTCCTCTTCCCTAAAAGAGCAATACGCATCGATCGACTCCATAAACTATAATTTTTTGAACCAGTTAACTTGATTGAAACAAGTAAAACACTGTAGCTCTCAGATGTACCAATGAATAGTGGATCACTTTGATCGATTTTAGGTGCCATGATTGATAGAATGCAGCTGTAATATAGATCAAAATTGTGAAAAAGGATTTGAAGGCAAAGATTCAAAAATGCAGAAAACTTAGTGAAATGCGATCTAAAACACACACTTAGTGTGGATCTCGTGGCTCTGATACCATGTGAAAATACTTTGCTAAGACTTCATTGATGGAGCTAAGAAGAGGAGAAGAATCAAAATTATAACTGCTTCAAAACTTGTTTGTTACAATCAGATTGTTGCGCCTTATATAGGCAATAAAATATCTAATAACTACCTTTCTTCTAGAACACTTTATTTGACAGCTCATTGCCACTCACTAATCATTGTCTAACAACCTCTAACAACTTATACAGCTGACTCAGCAATATGCTCCTAACTAGTTGAATGCCTACTCCTATCAGTATGTGGAACAGGTAGTCGTGTATGTTCCAAAAAAGTTCAACTTCAAACTTAGTTAGATGTACTGTATATTATGTACTCTTGCATTTAGGTCGATCTAAAGAGGGATAATTATCCTTCTTCCCTCTCTGATGTTCAACACAAATTAGATTTTGTAATGCATAGTGTAGTTTCACATGTTTTATTCTTTTAAACTTTGTTCTCTATTCATGTTAATCCATATAAAGAGGACATATGTTTAGTAACTGCACTACTTAGGACCGGAGAAAAAATTGACAAAAGGCTCTAGGCTGCACTTGTTCACTGTTGGAAATTGGTCTGAGCTATTTGAATTACCGAAAATAACATCATAAACTGAGATGATTTTCTCTTTTTGATTGGATCAAATTCATCTGAGGAGGTTACCAACCAGTCCTAGAATAAGTGTTTGACCGACGAATTCAAATTTTTTTTTTTAGCCATTTTGCCGGTTAGCAGCTAATGCAGCAAATTTGCGCAGTCTTGTTTGAATTTTTCTCTTTTTTTTTCTTTCTTTTACTGCACAGTAGATGATAATAATAAAGGGAGATGCGTCTATTTTGTATTCTCCAGCCCAATTTGATTTTTGTCGTAAAACTAGAAAAAATGATGCTACATGTGTACTCTTTCCTCCCCTCAATAAAAATGAATGGAATCATAAAGTTTTTGTTTATGTACTTGAGACGATGCATGCCTCTGTCCTGTATTTGTTCTTTAGTGGTATATTTGGTATCAGCATTAAGGAATGCTGATTTTTGGGTTTTCTTCACTGTGACCTTGCATACACTGACATGGTTATAGGATTTAGCATAGAAAATTCTTATCTCTCCATAGATTAATAGTTTACTCAAGTATGGTATTAACTCTAAATTCTTCACTAATGCACAACTTGTACACCCTCAAACACGATGAGCATAAATTTAACTCAATTCGGCTTAAAAAATATCAGTGTATCATCCACAAATAGGTGGTGTGAAACTGATAAAAGATATTGTTTCTTGATGTAGCTAATGATGCTTAGAAATAAATAACCTACAACGTATATGCTACCCCGCCGCAAACCTTACTTGTGGGATTACACTGGGTATGTTTTGTTGTTGTTTCAGTTTGAATTTTTGAATTTTCGTAAGAAGGTGAATTTTCATTTTGGATGAGCAAACATCTCAATATATAAAAGATAAAGTTGTATTCTATCTTAAATCTTCTCTCTTTTCATTTGTCTTCTAATAAATGCATCTATTCCCTGGTACAGCAGACAGACAAGTTTGTTGAGCAATTTATATATGCTTCACTAGGAAACAACTTCTACTCCTTAAATTCAAAGCTTTTTCGATGAAGTGATGGGTCATATATGTGAATTCTGTGGAGAGCAGCGGTCAATTATATATTGCCGGTCTAATGTTGCTTGCTTATGTTTGTCGTCACAATGCAACAAATATTACTCCAAAGTTAATATATGCACTTGATTGGGGCATGAACTTGAGTTGTCATATTTCATTGTGTAAATTATCGGACCAAATCCTCGAGATAATAAAAAATATCATTCATTGGACCTCGAAGGTGGAAAATCTTATTCAAGCCAAAAATGAAGACTTATTTGAGTATTCACGTTAATGTACTTATAAAAAAATTAATTCATTTTAGTGTCATAATTAAGGAACAATTCTGATAGATCTACCCTTAAATTTATTTCATCACTAAGTGACAATGTTTGCTTCCAATAATATTTATACAGTTGTGTTTGGTAGCTCACCAAATAATTTTTGTGATATAAGATATTGTTAGCACCTGAATTGACATCATAAAAACAAAGTGGAACGTATTATTCTATTTCACGCGGACTGCAATTTATGTTTTGCTAATTTTAACTTGTGAAATAACATTTTTTCTATGTTTTACAAATCAAAGAAAGAATCACTAATAAATTCAAACTAAATTTGTTGGGCCCGTGCTAAGCACGGGCATATCACATCTAGTTATTATATATAAGAGAGAATAATAAACTTTAGTAGTCCTCACAAGGCTATTTTCATAATTTCAATTAATTTGTTAATCCACTAAAATTATGGCATGTAGTTGATATAGATAAAATTACTTTATTTCTTTGTTTGCCAAATATGACTTTTTATGTGGTGTATCATAATATGAGAAATCATTATTGAGTTTTTTCTTGAATTTTCAATTGTTTAACTATTTTTTTAAAAGAATAGAAAATAGGGAGGAAATTACAAAATGAGAAATCAAACCTTCACCAATAAGGTAAGAGTTCAGGCTGACAATCAACTGAATTTTTTGAATTCCCATATTGTTTAACTAATTAATAAATCTCTTAAATATTTGTATAAGATTATATTTATTTCGGATGAACTCAGTATGGTTCTCAATATTTCCTAATTACCTTTTATGAATTGAATAGAATTTTGTATGGACTATTTTATCTTACTTTTGAAATTATCAATAAAATATTTCAAATGTTGAAAGTTGAAATTATTGATAAAGTGTAATATGAAGGTAGTGGTATCAATTAAGATCAAATTATTTTAAAATATCTTTTTTGATTAATTGAGAATTGATATTCTTATGCATAAATTAAATATAAAGAATTAATAGATTCTCAAGATTCATTTTGTTGAATTTAGTTTTTTTTCCCTTAATTTAAAGTAAAATTAAGCTTAAATTACCATATTAACTAACTTAAATTCTTGCCACGTGAAATTATGAATAAAATTAAAACTTAATAGATATCTGAAGAAATATATTTCTATTTATAGCTATAGAATATATGTTCATAAACTCATAAAAATATTAATGTTTTTCAATTAATGATCTTTCTGTGTTGTTCTAATTTTATATATTTAATCATATAACTATATAAAATATTAACTTACTTGCCGGGCCTTATAAAACTAGTATAGTCTATATTGATTAATATGACATATATGTGTAAATCACGTGCCTCATAAACTAGCAGACCTATATAAGTAAACTTCAACATGTCACGACCCAAAAGTTGAGGTCATGATGGCACATACCTCGATAGTAGTTTTAGTAGGTAAGCCAAATCACAGATAAGGAAAGATAAGTGAAAATATAAAAGGAAAATCCATAAAGGAAAAACTTCTAGAACGAAGTCAAGCTATACCATATAACATAGTGAATATCTGAACAAAATAAATGGATCTCCAGAAATAGTGTCATAAGTAGAAAGAGCATTAAATATATAGTTGGAAACTGAAAATACATAATTTGTCCCAGAATACTAATAAAGAGAAGTTAAAGATAGATGGAGGTTGGAACAATGCTCCGAATGAGGAGCTCAGCAGGTACTCTGAAATCAACTATCACAAGCAAATTAGCTACCGTAGCTCATACACAAACTATAATCTGCATCGAAAAGGTACAGTAGGAGTGAGTACGGTCCACTTGTACCAGTAGATATCATAGACCGACAGAGTAAAGTAGAAATAATACAAGTAAAATATTTTAAGAGCACGTCACCTGCAAATAGAAAAGTTCCCAAATAATACCTTACGCCATCTTTACTAACAGTTCTACAATATAATAAGACAAAAGGAAACTACACACGAAATATATGTAAAAAAATTAAACACATATCAACGAATAAATAAAAGAAACACAGAAGATGTAAATGTAGTGCAATGATGGTGGGACTTTTGTATACACCTTTCAAGCCTCAATGCTTCAGGATAGGACCCATAAGAGATTCACAACCCATATACTTTTATAATCTCAATCTCATATCTTAATCAACTATATCGGCACATTCCTCAGTATAGACATTTTATAAAGTGTTTCATTTTTTTTTATAAAAATCTGTATTTCTCGATCAACCTTACCTATATATTCCTCAATATAGGTTGTAATGACATGATTTGTAAAATTTTATTTTTAATATGAGTTGACCATTTTGCCCTATTTTGTAGTTACTACAAGTTGATTTTTGGGTTTGTGGAGGATTGGTAAGGTTCCTAATGCCTTTAGGAGGATTTTGGGAGAGTTTGAGGTGTTTTAGAGCTTTAAAAGTTTCATAGTTGACCTCGATTAACATTTAATGTTCTGGATGCCAGATGATGATTTGTATAGTTCTATTCGATTCGTAATGTTGAATTTGGATTAGTAGAAGGGTTGGTTTGGGTTTGAAGCCTTTAGTTTGTATTTTCATATTTTATTTAAAAAATTAGTAAAATATACCTTAAAGAGGTTCGAGGGTTAATTTATTGAAAATAATTTTTTTCTGAAAATTCGATATTGTCATTGAGTTTGGAATGTCAAAATTATTCTAGTAGCATATATGGTTTATTTATGTGAGGTCTGATGTCGCCCAAATTACACCTCCTAAAAATTATAATGCAGTCACTTGTCAACTATAGAACCAACAAAGGTTGAAGTTGAACCCATAGGGAATAGGACAGATCAAGAACTTGCTGATGTAGTTGGAAAATATGGAAAGTGAATGAGGAATTTTGTACAAATAGTAGTAGTAGTAGTAGTAGTAGTAGTAGTAGTAGTAGTAGTAATAGTAGTAGTAGTAGTAATACTTGGACAATTTAGGTTGTTATCAAGATGATACGATCACTAGGATTGTGTTCCTCCTAATTTTTTAATTCGACAGACTTATCATGCTCGTCAAACTATCTCGATGCCTTGCATGCAGAATCTAGCAAGTTATGTATCACCAACAGTCTCTCAACCTTAGTTTTGGTGAATTTTACTCATCTCTTCTCGATTTCAGAGTTTCACATTACTAACCCTTGTCCTGGATTCCAGATTAATTGTTCCCTCCCAATCTCAAGTTAATTAGATGAAGGTTGGTAGATTTAAACTACTATTATGATCTTCTTTTCCTAATCTCTACCTCTCTCTCAAGTTAGTATCAAATACAGACAAGTTCTTAATGTCTGTAGTCATTAGAAAACAATCAATACAAAGAAAATCACAATACATGCAAGAACGCCAATCAAGAAAGACTTTGCACTTTCGTTACTTCATTGATCCATCAGGGTTTTCAAGACCCTAGTTATGAGGTTTATCTGCTCATGATTTCAAGAATACACATAAAAAATTCACAATTCAAAGCATATGAATGATCTCACAAATAATTAAGAATGAAAATCAAAATCTCAAATTAATATCAAACCCTAAAAGACAAGAACAAGAATTCCTAGATCAAAAGTGTATCTTAGAACTCAAAATATTGTAATAAGTGTATAAAGTGCATAAACTAAAAAAAAACATCAATGGGGGAATTTATAGTTACATTAAAACATCTAGAAAATCTATCCAAAACAATGTAGAAAAATAAGAACGACACCTATCTACGACCCCACTTACGAGCCGTAGATTGTACCGACAGGCCCTAGGTGGGTTCGTAGGTAGCATAGGATTCTTCATGTCACTAGTAACTTACCTACAAGGGGTACCTATGGGACGTAGGTACCACCTACGCCCCATATGTGGCCTTCGTAGGAGTCAGAGAGAGTTTTCAACTTTCAGAACTTTGGCACTGCAACCTATGGGCACGTAGGTAGTACTTACGACCCGTAGGTGGGTCTCATAGGTGGACTTCTACTTCCTTCATATCTTTTTGATGCTTCTCTATTCTGTATCATGTTTTCCTCCAAAATCAACATAAAAACACACCACATCTAACAAAAAGACCTAAGTACTTGCATGATTTCCTGTATCCTGTACTTGCACAACAAGTTCGAGAATGAAAAAGGTAAAATTAAAATTTTATTTTAGTAATATATTTACCAAGGTTAAATAAATATACAGTTGAAAACCCCCGTAAAAATGAGTTAAAATGATATCCAAATCAAAGAAAAATCATTTTTAAGCTATACAGAAAAAATTCTCAAAAATTTCATTTTGAAATCATGATCAAAGAGTGTTTTGATGATCTAAATCAATGAAAAGTAGTAGAATTAAGGGTTTGGAGTTTATCCAAGCTCAAATGGTGATGAAAACCCTAAAAATTGTCCAAACCCGAAGCTCAAAGTCTAAAATTGGTGAAAGATCGCAAAAAAGTAGTTTATATATAGCGGTTGCTGCTTAAGCGGCTACTGCTTAAGCGATGCCTGGTTGATAAAACTGCTATCGCTTAAGCGGTCCATGGCCGCTTTAGCGGCTGCACTAGATATCAACAAGTACCAATTTTGGTGCAAGCCAATCAAGCTCCAAATGGACCCTTGGGATTTGATCGAGACCCTACAAAACAAATCATATATGATACTAGGATAATTTTGATGTTCCAAACTCAATGGCGACGTCAAATTTTCAAAAGATCATTTTTAATAAATTAAACCTTGGGACCCCTTTAAGGCATATTTCACTTGTTTTTCAAACAAAGGGTCGAAATGCTTACTATAGGCTCCGAACCCATACCAACCCCGCTACTAACCCAAATTTGATATTCTAGATCTAATGGAATTATTCAAATTGCAATTTGATACTCACAATAAAAAATGTAGACCACTGTCAATTATGAAACTTTTAAAGCACCAAAATACCTCAAACTCTCCCAAAACACTCTTAAGGGCATTAAGATCCGTGCCAACCATCTCCATACCCTAAAATCAATATATAGCAACTATAGGAAAGGTCAAAATAGTCAAAACACATAATAAGCTAGATTTTACACTTTAGATTATTACAGTATCCGTCATAAAAAATCTAGTTCATCCTCAAACTAAAAGGCAAGGAAATACTTGAATTGGTAAAGAGCCGAGGGTAATTGCTATACATGTCTGACTCAATCTCCCAAGTAGCCTCCTTAATAGGATAGTGTCTCTACTGAACCATAACCATAAGAATATCTCTAGAATGCAATCATCTAACATTCCTGGCTAAAATGGTTAATGTCTCTTCTATAAAGGTTAGTCTCTCATCAAAATGATTTGAGTGCCAACATAGCATATGATACTCATCCGTAATATAACACCAAAGAATAAATTCATGAAAGACTGAATGAATGATTGAAAATTGTAGTGGTAAGGCCAACTCATAAGAAACCTCCCCAACTGTCCAAAGAATCTCAAATGGCCCGATATACCTTGGGTTAAGCTTACCCCTCTTCCAGAATCTCATCACACACTTCATGGGTGACACACGAAGGATGAATCAATCACTAATCCCAAAATTCAAGGCCCGAACCCTACAATCTGCATAACTCTTAAGCCTACTCTGGGATACCCAAAGCCTATCCTAAATCATCCAAACTCTGTCCAAAGACTAGCGAAGCAAGTTAGTACCACGGGGTCTGACCTCTGACATCTCAAACCAACAAATAGGATATCAACAGTGCCTACCAGACAACACCTTGAAAGGTGTTATCTCAATATTTAAATGGTAGCTATTATTATTATTATAATAAAACTCTGTTAAGGCTAAAAATTGCTCCCACTAACCTCTGAAGTCCATAACACATGCACATTGCATATCCTACAAAACCTAAATAGTTTGCATCAACTGACAGTCAGCCTGGGGGCAAAAAGTTATGCTGAGGTCAACATGAGTGTTAGCCCCTTATATTTACATGTTATGTTTTAATAATGACAAACTGATAAGTAGACATTTGTAGGATATTGAAGATCTCTAACGATGGAAGGATATCTCGCACAAAGGATATTGAAGATCTCTAATGATGGGAGGATATCTCGCACAAAGGCAAGGAATATTCTTTCAAAGAGGATGGTGCTAAATATAGAGCCACATCAATTAAGGATCTCACTGGACAAGGAAACAAGAACCACATCAACTAAAGATCTTGCTGGACAAGGCAATTAGATGACGACTAAACATAAATGAGATCACACCTTCTACATGGACATATCTGATATGGACATGTACGGCCGTGAGAAAGAAAGATTGCATCGAGTATGGACATATTTGATATGGACATAACATAAGGTGCAAACTCCCTCAATTAAGGAATCAACTCAAAACCTTAGGTTTCCATATGAAAAAAAGAAGTTGATGTAGCAGAAGACTATAAAAGTCAAAATAATGGACAAAATACCCTACACAACTTCAAGAAAGAACTTCAAAGTGTCTCAATTTTAATATCACAAAGCTTTGTACTTATTAGTTTACAATAGTTATACAAAGAATAAGATTGAGTCAACTTTGTATACAAACTAAGGCTATCTCAAAAGACCTGAAGAGCAAAATAGGTCTTCAAAACTTTTTTGTCATCATTGTACTCGAGCCCCACTTTGAAAGATCTAAGGAAACTTTGAAACCCAAGGGGACTGGATGTAGGCACCATATTGGTGTTCCAAACCAGGATAAATCTTTGTATTGTTTATTTCTATTTTTTATTTACTTATTTGTTTACTTAAATCTAATATGATTTGTGAAGCATACTAATTTGTAGGCAAGTCGATTGAGAATGCTCAGCAGTCCACTTATAGAAATTTTTAATTTACCCCCTTCTTGAATTTCAATTGGTATCAGAGTAGGTCTCACCAATAGTGATGCTTAACCGCACGTAAGCAAAGATCAAATGGCAAACTACCAGATTCCCAGTGCTCTTCTTCAAGATGGCCATTCCTCCACAAGCCCACCATACTTTAACAGTCAACGCTACTCCTACTGAAAGAACAGATTTAGAATCTTCGTCCATCAAATGACTTCAAAGCATGGGTTGTCATAAAAAAGGGACCAAAGCCAATCCCAGGACTCAAGGAAAAGTAGAAAGACAAGGACAAAGATAAAGAATCAAGCAGTATTGTTATAAAAGAATTTGGAAACTTTAAAGTCACCAAAGAACAATAAGAGGTAATCCAATATAATGCACGAGCTATAAGTTTACTTCTTTGTGTAGTTAGTAGAGAAGGAGACAATAAGATATCAACCTACGAGACCGCAAAAAAGATGTGGGATAAATTGAAAATAACTTATGAAGGTACCACCAAAGCCAAAAAGTCAAAGATTACTACCCTAGTCTATGAATATGATCTGTTCAAGATGGAAGATAATGAGAACATTAAAACAAAATTTTCAAGATTTAGCAAAATCATATATAAGCTAAAATCTCTAGGGATGATCTATCCACACAACCTACAAGTCCAGAAGCTAGTTAGAAGCCTCTCAAAAGCATGGAAAACTAAGGCTGCTATTCTGGAAGACGGAGACCTTCAAAATATGACATATAATGAGTTACGAGGTAATCTTATTGCATATGAATGAAATTACATCAACAGGTACAACAAGGAAGAAAAAAAAAACAATAGCCTTCAATACTGTACCAACTGAAGAAGAGGATTTTTTGGAAGAAGCTAATAGCGAAGGAATGACTCTCATAAATCAAGGTGTAAGACAAATCATAAAACAGAGACAACAAAGATCCCAAGGAGTCAGAAATAATGATTCCACTAGAAATGAAGATCGCTGCTATCATTGTGGAAGGATGGGTCACTTCAAATAAAACTGTCCAAAATTAAGAAGAAGATCATCTAGAAATAATAAAAATTTTAGAGCCTGAAGCGCTAAAGATGAAATTAAAGAAAAAATAGAAGCCGCCAACATGTGCTCCATGGATAAAAGTGAATCAAGCAAGGTAAGACCACATGACTGTCATAATTGTAATATTCTTGAATCTAATTTAGATATGATAACCAAGGAGCTTCAAAAGGTTATATATGAATATAATAAACTCGCTCAAGAGAAGAAAAACTAGGAATCTCGACTTAAACAAAAACTTAAAGAGGAACGAAAAACTGTCAAGTTGAAATTGAAGCATGTTAAATTAAAATCGACTTACTTCAAGAAGATCTTGATGATGTAAAAATACAATTGAATATCATTAAAAAAATCACCAAGTCACATTTCCGTGAGATCAATTTCTTTTAAAACTAACTCAAGTTCCTCATTAAGATCGTTTAAATTAGCCAAGACCCATTTCTCCTTTCAAGGACTTATCTGCTATACCTGTAGATAGAAAGGGCATAAGTCTTAAAACTACAGGCAAAAGCCTAAAGGTGTATGGGTTTGGAGGCCTAAAGGATGCACATATATCTTATAATGACCCAAGACCACTTGGGTATCTAAACAAAATTGATTTTCTTATTTTGTAGGAACAGGTCTGCAAAAGCTATTAAAAGGGGATGTGGGTCATTGATAGCCGATGTTACAGATATTTGATCAGAAAAAAAGAAAACTTTTATGCTCTAAAGAAAATAAAAGGGGGATCCATCATATTTGTTGATAATACTAGAGGCAACATCATAGGAGTCAGCTCAGTAAAGCTCAACTCCTCAAGTGAACTTATTAAAGTATATCTCATAGATAGCCTCAAACATAACTTGCTCATCATCAGTGAACTATGTGACATTAGATTTGGAGTCACCTTCAAAGATTAAAGTTGTTTTATCAAACATGATAAAAGAGATATCCCTCTCATCGGTGAACATTTTGATAATATTTATGTCTTAAATAGTCCTAATTTTTCTACCTTAACCTGCCTCACTATGCAAACCAATGACACTTGGTTATAATACAAAAAAATGGCATGCTAGTATGCACATCATTGTGAAACTATCTAGACTAGAACTGGTGAAAGTCTGCCAAAACTCAAGTTTAAAAAAGATCACATCTGTGATGCCTACTAATTGGATAAACAGTCTCGAACATCATTCAAAGTCAAGGACATTGTCTCTACTACCAAACCCCTTCAAACAATCCACATTGATCTGTTTGGCCCCACTAAGACCATAAGTATTGGTGGAAAAAGATAAATTTTCGTTATTGTTGATGATTATTCTTATTTTAATTGGGCAATGTTTCTTGTTCATAAAAATAAGGCTTTCACAAACTTTAAGATCTTTTGTAGAAAAGTACAGAGAGAAGCTGGACACCTCATCACCTATGTTCTCAACAATGATAGAGGTGAATTTGAAAACAAAGTTTTTGAGGAATACTGTGCTCAGAACGAATACTCTCAAAACTTCTCATCGCCTTGGTATCCTCAACAAAAATTATGTGGTGGAATGAAAGAATCAGTCTCTCCATGAAACTGCTAGGACCATGCTATTAGAACACAATCTCTTAGATCATTTTTAGGCAGAGGCAGTAAGTACAACATGTCACATCATCAACTGATGCCTCATTAGACATATTCTAAAGAAGACATCTTATAAGCTATGGAGATGGAAGAAGCCAAATATTAGCTACTTTTATCTTTTTAGATGCAAATGATTTATCCACAACATTGGTAAGAATAACTTGGGAAAATTTGATCCACGAAGTGATGAAGGTATTTTTCTTAGTTACTCTCCCACCAATCGTGCTTATAAGGTTTACAATAAAAAGATGTTAAGTGTTGAAGAATCTATGCGTATTTTATTTGATGAAACTAATCACCCTCCTATAAGATTATGTAGTGATGAAGAACAGGTGAGTGATCCATAATTTAGAGCCAATGCTAGCATAACTCCCGAGCCAATGCAAGATGAGTCGACTACATCCCCTTCAAAGTTGACTCCCACAGTGAAAACGGCCTGACCTAGTGTTCCAATAGAATGAAAACATAATGCTAGCTATCCAAATGATTTCATTATAGAAAATCCAGATGATACGATACAAACAAGAGCCTCACTGAGATAAGACTGATGAAGCCCTCGAAGATGAATCGTGGGTCTAGGCCATGAAAGAAGAATTCGACTAATTTAAATAAAGTCAAGTATGGAATCTAGTTTAAGGACCCAAGAACTGATTAGTGATCGATACTAGATGGGTCTATAGAAATAAATTGAATGATGAAGGTAAGGTCATCAGAAATAAAACCATACTTATAGCTCAAGGCTACTCCCAACAAGAAGGTATTGATTATGATCAAACTTTTACCCCTGTAGCAAGGTTATAATCAATTCAAATTTTATTAGTTTTTGCTGCTTTCAAATGTTTTAAGTTATATCAAATGGATGTCAAAAGTTCCTTCTTAAATGGATTCATCCATGAAGAAGTCTGTAAAATAACCCCCAAGTTTTGAAAATCCTACTTATCCAAATCATGTTTTTAAATTATCAAAAACACTTTACGGTCTTAAAAAAGCTCCAAAGGCTTGGTATGAGAGATTGTGTACTTTCTTGATGAATATTAATTTTCAAATAGGTAAAATTGATACAAATCTACTCATACAAAAGATTGATTCAAATCTTCTTAATGTGCAAATTTACGTGGATGATATTATTTTTGGTAGTCCTAATATCTCTCTGTGTGAGAATTTCGCAAATTTGATGAAATTTTTTTTTGAAATGAGCCTCATACGAGAGATCGCATTTTTCTTGGGACTAAAAATCAAGCAAACACCTAAAGGTACTTTCATCAGTCAAGCTAAGTACACAAAGGAACTCATCAATAAGTTCGACATAGAAAAAGAAAAGGCCTATGGAACTTCGATGAGTCCATCCACAAGTCTTGATTCAGACTTATATGGAAAAGATGTTGATGAAAAAATGAATAGGGGAATGATTGAATCACTACTCTATTTGACCGCTAGTCAACCAGACATTATGTTCAGTGTATGTAAGTATTCCAGGTTCCAGTCAACTCCCAAAGAGTCTCATCTGACTGCCGTAAAAAAATCATCCGATAACTCATAAGAACTTAGGATACTGGACTATGGTACAC
The DNA here is from genome assembly GCA_030864225.1 of Capsicum baccatum var. pendulum. Lineage (NCBI taxonomy): Eukaryota > Viridiplantae > Streptophyta > Magnoliopsida > Solanales > Solanaceae > Capsicum > Capsicum baccatum. The sequence continues at coordinate 217,529,936 of CM061556.1, read as the reverse complement.
TTGATCCTCACATTTTAATTTAATTGAATATTCAGACGCTAACTTTGCAAGTGATAAAAGTGAAAGAAAAAGCACTAGTGGAACATGTCAAATTCTTGGTGATTCCCTGATTTCACGGCACAACAAGAAGAAAACTTCAGTTGCTCTTTTAACAACTGAAGTTGAATACATAGCCATTGGAAGTTGTGGTACTCAAATTTTATGGATAATGCATCAACTTCTTGATTTTGATTTGTCTTTCGAATCTGTTCCCATAATGTGTGATAACACCAATGCTATTAGTTTGTCTAAATATACTGTGCATCATTCTAGAGCTAACACATTGATATTAGGCATCATTTTATTTGAGATCATGTAGAAAATAAAGATTTTTCCTTAATGTTTGTTGACTTCGAAAATCAATTGGCAAATGTTTTTATGAAGCCCTTGTTAGAAGAAAGATTCTGATACCTTTGAAAAAGACTTGGGATTCTTTTTATTAATGACATGAGTTTTAATTTTGGAAAATATCATTTTTTACTTGTTTCGGATTTCTCTTCAAAATTTTAAACCAAAAATTGGTTTTGAAAAAGATGTCATCATTACTCTCACCATTTTTCACGCCACCTCTGCCGCCATTGCAACCTTTTACCTTCCCAACATCCCCCCTTCTGCCATCCTTTCACTTCTATCAGTTATACCATTTACTTTACATTGCTTCATCTTCTCCCACCATCCCCTTTTACCAATAGTCATGTCATTCCCAACATCCCTCCTCTCTCCTACGATTTTCTTGACCATCCCTTATTTCTTTTCATAACCCCTTTAAAATCTGATTCCACTCTTCTCCCATTATTAGAACTCGCTCCATGGAAAGTGTTTCAAAATCTCTACCTAAAATTCTCTCCGACTATTTTGTTCTCATCTCTGAGTCCTCTGATGAATCTTCGTTGGATTCTCAACCATGAAATCTCATAAAAAATAATCCTGCTCCCAGCCAGCTCCATCCACTAAGAAACCTCTTGCAACCTCTCTAAAATTCTTCCCTCCAGAGGACATACATAAGTTTTGGACATTCTCTCAAAAAGACAAATTTTTTGCTCTAAAAAACTGCTCCATTGTACCCGATTGCATAATCAATCTCTGTTAATTAAAGGATGCTTTATGTAGTGTCAGTCACTTCTTTAAATTTTAAGTTTTGGCCCTGGTTTTTCATCTCTGTGGACTCAAGGTTTATGAGTATCCAGTCTGAATGTTTTGTGAAAATAACCGCCTCTTTCCTGATAACGGTGAACTTAAGACTTTTGTGCTTGGAACAAGAATCATCCTAAATAATTTTCTGTTTAACAAGGTATTTGAGTCAAAGTTCTCTGGTGTGATTCCACTTATGAATGGTGCATGAAGGATTCTGCTCGAGCAAAATTTGAACTCCCTAAGGTAAGCAAGTCTGTCTCAAACCCATGATTACTGTGTTATAGGAACTGAAGGAAATCAAAGACCTTTTCAAAGCTGTTAAGGAAGGTGTAATGCTGCTTCAGGAGTCGACTTCCAAACTACTAGACCTTTGGAAGGGCACCAACACTAACATAGGCTTGGTACGGCTGGATCTCGACGATTTCAAACAAGACGGCATGAAGTTGTTTACTCAAGTGTTCACTCGGATGGACTCCCTTAAGTACCAAGTGAACTCCTCAAATGACGATCTTGCAATTTCCGTTTAGAACTCCTACTCCTCCTTCTTTAAAAATGTTGATAAATCCTATGGCAAATTCTGCCATAATATGCACAATACCCTAACATACTTTCTGGATAAGCTGTGAATGATGACTTTTATTCAAAAGGGGGTCCTGTCCCTTATTTTTTGATGGGTTGTAAGATGAATTTTTTAAACACACTATCTGCCACACTTTTTTTGTTTTTGCCTATTCCTTGGTAATCAATTAGACTATTTCTCTACTTTATGTCCGTTGCTCTCTTTTTTTTGCTGCTATGTGTTCTTTTTTATTATGTAAAAAGAGGGAGAAATATAGGAACATCAGAGGTGTCTGCAAGTCAGGGGGAGAAAATCGACTATCAATAGATAAGAGTTGACTTATTCTCAAGGAATAGAAGAACATCATAAGTGCTTGTGAGTCAGGAGAGCAAGTCGACTACTTTGACAGGGAAGTCTACTGATGTTTAATACTTGTTTGTTATATCATAAAGGGGAGATTGTTAGCTCCTTATATTTACGTGTTATGTTTTAATAATGACAAACTAATAAGTGGAAATTTGCAGGATGTTGAAGATCTCTAATGATGGAAGATATCTCGCACAAAGGGTGTTGAAGATTTCTTATGATAGGAGGTTATCTCGCATAAAGGGAAGAATATCCTCTAAAAGAGGACGGTGATAAACATGGAGCCACATTAATTAAGAATCTCGCTGGACAAGGCAACAAGAACCACATCAACTAAAGATCTTGCTGGACATGGCAATCAGAGGTTGATTAAACATACCTCATAACAAAACTAAAGGAAAAGTGATCATACCCTCTACATGGATATATTTGATATGGACATATATGGCCGTTAGAAAGGAAGATTGCACCAAATATGGGCATACCATAAGGTGAAAACTCCCTCAATCAAGGAATCAACTCAAATACTTGATTGAGAAGAAATACCTTGGGTTTCCTTATGAAGAAAAGAAGTTGATGCAATAGAAGACTATAAAAGACAAAACAAAGGACAGAAGACCCTACTCAATATTTTAATAAAAACCGAGGCTGTGTCACAAGATCTAAAGAACAGAATAAGTCTTTGAAACTTATTTATCATCATTGTACTCAAGCTCCACTTTGAAAGATCTAAGGAAACTTTGAAACCCAAGGGGACCGAAAGTAGGAACCACATTGGTGTTCTGAACCAGGATAAATCTTTATATTTTTTATTTTCATTCATTTATTTACTTATCCGTTTACTTAAATATAATCTGGTTTGTGAAGTATATTATTTGTAGGCAAGTTGACCGAGAAGGATCAGCAGTCGACTCACAAAAATTTTTAATTCACCCCCTCTTAAATTTCAATGAGTTCCCAAATCCTCCTGAAACGTCCGCTAGAAATGAACACTGAGCCTTTAGATACAAGAACCCTATGAAGACAAACTATCTCTCTGTATGACTAGTCAACTTCTCTGCACTAAAGGAATCTGAATAGGTATAAAATAGGCAAATTTGGTCAATTAATCCATGGCGACCCAAATGTTGTTAGAACTATGAGAAGTATGTGGCAACCCACTCATAAAATTCGTAGTGCTTTGTCCCTTTCTACTCAGGAATGGGTAATCTCTGAAGAAAACCACCTGACCTTAGATGCTTAACCTTTGTCAGCTGACAACTAAAATAACGAGCTTTAAATTTTGGTACATCCTTCTTCATATGTAAGACCTCGAAAATCCAAAACAATGCTTGAGTCATGTTTTAAGCTCATGCATAGTATATTATTGTTCTTTGATAGTTTTATGAGTTAGTTTGAGGTATATTAAGTCCCAAATAACTCTCAGCTATTAGACAAATCAAAATAATCCTTACAAATTAAAATTTTGATAAGAATGTTGCTTTAGTCAACTTCTAACGAGCATATCGTTTGCTCTACTTAGAATTTTCAAGCTCATGACCCACCAAATGGTAGTAAATTGAATTAGCTTTCCAACGATACTATTTTTTCCCAAATTCAATACTCGGGTGAGAAGTTATGGCACTTTTAGTGAAAAACAGTAGCCCAACACGATAAGGCCGCATCGTGGTGATGGCCAATTTCACGTTCGTCCTTTGCATTGAGTCACCATGATAAGCACCGCATTGCACCAAGGGTCATTTTAACAGTTATCAATTTCCAGTGAGGTACCACGATTGCCACCACATCATGCGAAAGTGCCAGTTCGGGATTGGCATTTTCCAGTGGCACAATGCGATAGCACCATATTGCACCATAGGGTAAAATGGGAATCATCAGATTTCCAGTGGCCTGGTGCGATTCTACCGTGTTGCACCGCAACCGAAAATTGGGATTTTAGTTTTGCTATTTTAATTTCAGGGATCGTTTGGTCTTTTCCCATAGCCCCAAATCTGTCCAAACACGGGATTTAAGTCCCTAAATACCAGTTTTACATCACTTTTAACAATTTTCCCCAAATTGAAATCACTTTCTCTTAAAATAACAAACCCTAGCCTTCAAAATTCAAGATCAAAACTCAAGAATTCACCATCAATTCTCATAAATTCATCAACCCAGGTATGTTAAGTATTCATCCATAGGTTCCTTCGACCCATGGTGTCCAACTATCCTCTTTTAAATTTAAAGTTGTGTTCTTTACAAGTTATTATGATGTTAAATTATGATTTTAACCACGACTCCCATGAATTATAATTCTATACCATGTTTACATAAAATTGTTGTTTGTCAAACCCCACATATTCTAATGTTGTTATTCACTGATTTAAATCATGATTAAGTGTTATTGATGTCAAAACCATGCTATTACTCCAAGTTTCATACTATTCCCATGATTAGCTTAAACTATGAATATCAAGTGTTTGATAAAATGCCTACAAGAATAAATAGTTGATAAAAGCTTTCATGTTATGTCCTCCAAGCTTAAGTACTATTTTACTATTATTGCTATTGAGTCCTGGGGTTATGAATACCCAAAAACTTAGCTGTTTACCTAGTCTCAGTATCTTCAGAATAGTTTCAGAATATGTTATAAGCATTATCAGTTTAGTTAGTCATCAAAATCAGTTAAACTTACAACAGTTCAGCATTCTGAGTCAGTTTAGTTGGGAATAGGATTTAGCACCGAGCGAGTGCAAGGATGGAAGCTTCCCTGTCAGATAGGTAGAGTCATTAGTAATAGTCTCTATACTCTAGAACTACATAGCTAGTGTAGGATATCAGGAGTCACCCATCAGATGAGGCTTGACTACCTCGCAGGGGTCATGTCAGTTTAGGGTTGACACCCTTAGTCCTTTGGGATAGTACATCAGGATAGTGGATCCATATAGCTAGTGTTAGTACCCGTGGTATGGTACTAACACCATTCCAATCGGAGTTTAAGGTTGGACCCCGATTAGTTCATATTGGGGTATGTCAATTAGATGATACCTCCCACATCTTAGTCCAGTGATCAGTTCAGTAATTCAATTTCAGTGGCTTGACCATAGCATACATATATTAGTGATTCAGTTATCAGATTTTAGTGTTCACAGATTTTGTTCAAAACATATTATATGCTTTGTGATGCATCCTTAGTATTTACAAGTTTCACGCATTCTTAGTATTATAAATTTCATGTACTCTATTCAATACTTCATGTTATGTATATTAAGACAGTTATTATTCATCTTCATGAAACCATGCATATCATCCTACCTCTTTTAGTATACCAGTACATTCAATGTACTGATTACATACTCTTTTCTTACGCTATGATGTATCATATTATAGGTTCGGATGCCCAATTTTTGGATCGCATATAGACTTTCTAGACTATCAACTATAGCAGTAGTGAGTCCTCATATTTTGAGGATAGACTATTTTATTCATGATTTCAGTTCACTATCTAGACGGAGTTAGTTGGGTCCTGTCCCATCAACTCCCATTTAGTCAGGTTAGAGGCTTTCAAATATTTCAGATAGTCAGTCAGTCTATCTTTATTTTATCAGTTTCAGACGATAGTTTTCTAGATTTATGATTCAGTATTATTTTCAGTTGCTAAAACCTTAAGGCTTATCAGTTATTCTTCTGTATATGTATTATATTATTTAGTGATCACAGCAGGTACCAGCTCATATGTTATCTTGTGGTCCCTTGGGACTGTAAATACCGTGTGGTGTTTAGGGTGTACTCTCAGGGTGTTACGTCATACCACCCTACCAATAATGTTGCTTCAAATCATGATACATCTTTGTAAGACCTAGATGGATATATTATCTAGAACAATTTACCTCCTTTAAAATCAATCTCACCCATCCACCAAATCTTGGCACACAAACTTGACCTCCAATCCTCAAAACACCACGAGAATTAAGAGAAGCCACCTAAGACTCGCCACTCAACACCTTATCCCGAAGCACCCTCAAACTATCATCATTAAACTAGTGAGCTCAAATCATCTCCATCAAAGAAAATCTATAATCAACAAAGGGTAAAATGTGCTCGGGTGTCAAAATATCAAGCCTAACCATCCGGTAAGTTAAAGACTTAACCTATAAGGATAAATGCCACTCATGGGTTAAGAGATGAGCTAAACTCCCCATACTAGTCAACTTTTGGATCAAGGCATCCACAACTATATTAGCCTTGCTCAGATTGTAAAGAATAGTGAGATAATAGTCCTTAAGAGACTCAAGCTAATGTTGTTGTCTCATATTATGATCCTGTTAATTGAATATGTATTGCAGTCTATGATGATCCGAGAAATTTTTGGAAGGAACTCCATACTAGTAATGCTTCCACAATTTCAACACAGGCACCATGACTGCCAACTCTATATCATGGGTAGGTAATTTCTCTCATGATGCTTCAATTAGAAATAGGCATAAGTAATTACCTTACCCTCCTATATCAACACCATACCCAAACAAATACCAAAAACATCACCAAATATGGTAAAACCCATATCCTTCTTGGGTAGAGTCAAATAGGAGCCAAAGTCAACAACTCTTTGAGCTTTTGGAAGCTCTTCTCACACATATTCGACCACTGAAATATCATTTTTTTCTAAGTAAACTTGGTCAAATAAGATACAATAGATGAGAAACCCTCCATAAAACAATGATAATTACCCACTAAACTAGTGAAACTCTAAATTTTTATAGGAGTATTAGGTCTAGCCCAATCAGTATTTATTGTTATCTTAGATGGATCAACCATACTATAATCATTGGTCACCACGTGGCCAAAGAAAGTATAGGACCCAACCAAAACTCACACTTGGAAAACATAGCATATAAGTTCTCAACACACAACCTCTGAAGTATAATACTCAAATATTTCTTATGATCTTCTTCATATTTGTCATAAACCAAGATGTCAACCCAAAAGACATGACAAAGAACTCATAATAATTATATCAAGTCCAAAAATCCATATTTTAAACATTAGAAGCTCTAATATTCAACTGATAATACATGAATCTCAAATCAATCTTGGAAAACACCAAAGTACCCTAAAGCTAGTCAATAAGATCATCAATACAAAGAAAATGTTACTCGTTCTTAGCCGTCACTTTGTTCAACTGCCTATGATCAATACACATACACATATAACCATTATCTTTATTCACAAATAAGACAATAGAACCCCCAAGGAGATACACTTGGTACAACAAACCCTTTACTCAACAAATCCTACAACTACTCCTTCAATTCCATAAACTAAATCAGAGTAATTATATAGGGAAGGATGGAAATAGGATTAGTGCACGACTTCATATGTGATGACCCTATAGGTCATTTTATGCATTTTCATACCTTCGCATCATTTATAGCTTTCCTATAGCTTTCCCAAGTCATTTATGAATTACTGGAGCTGACAGTTTGGTTACCGGGTAGTTCAATTTTTTTTTTAGCCAATTTCTTGTTTTAAAGTCTTCACTCGTAAGAATTGGCTGTGGGGTATGAACTTCAGGTTAAAAACTGATGATAGGCGAATTTACACGCCTAAAGTACTATATTTTACCCATATTTTAGCTAAGTTTTGAGGACAAAATATATAATTCATGCACTTTTAGTCCTTTTTCCTGTAAGTGAGCTAACAAACGTGATTAGCAAGTTTTCAGGTATAAATGATGTAGAATTCAGCATTTTATGGATAACTTGACGCCAAAGGAAGCTTCACGAAGGAAGGAAGGGAAAGCTTGGACGCCAAGGACCAAAAGTGGCGCATGGAAAATCTGTCCCGGGCAAAAACAGCAATTCTAAAGACTTTGGGGACTAGCAGTAACTTATTAGGATTAGGAGAATGATGTAGTAACCTAGTAGGATTGGGTTAAGTAATGCAATAGCTTAGTAGGAATAGGATATGGGTGTTATAAATACCCTATTTTGCTAGAGATTTTGATACATTCTACTTCTAATTCATTCCTCTACTATCTGAACAATTTTAATCTTTTCAATACTTTTTATTCTTCTTCTATTCATCTATTCAATTCTTAAATTCCACAACAAGAGAAACGCTACTTCGAAAGGGAGTTCACGCCTAAAGCCATACCACACCATACTACACGTGATATCTTTATTGTGGTATAATAATCATGTCTATTGTGAGTTCCATCGCACTCATGAGTAGCTAAACTTCTCTGTTGGGGTTATGGAAGCCGTATGAGATACTATCTATTGCTATGAGTTTGTGAATTTGTGACACGTATGCTGCTTATATCATTATTCTCTTCATCTTAATGCAAATTCTTGTGGTTGCAAACACATAGAATACGCCAGTATAGCATTAACTTGTTCGAAAGAAAAGTTATATGTCTGGAAAAGAGATAATGTCAAGGTAATAGGGCACCAACCCCTGTTAAAAAGTTAGTGTCGTAACTGGATTAATCTCTTGGAGAATTTGTACCGTTAGATACGCTTTAAGCTCGAAAGAGTTAAAGTGAAATAGTCCTTGTTTGGTCGAAAGACGCTTGGATTTACCATAGAATACAATTCTCTATAAGCACATGCATGTCTGAATTCCGCATAACTCATAGCCAATAGAGACGTATAACTCATAAGGTGGACATAACCCCAACTCTCAATTCTCATTGGTTAACATCGTATCAAACATTCTTTCTTCTTACTTTGCTAATTTCCATGTTTTTTACTCTATTATTTTGGTTACACGTTACAATCCCCCCTTTTTACGAGACTTTCACCAAAAGTCTAATAATCTTTGCTTACTTATTGACCGGCTATTCCCTGTGGGATCGATACCCAACCCAGTTGGGTTATATATTTGACAACGACCGCTTTACACTCTTACAAGAGCTGTAGATTGAGCGTTATCAAAAATTGGCTCCGTTGCCGGGGAATACGGTTGTCAACTAAGTTTGTGATAATTACTAGACCCTTTGGCCAAAGATTTTCGTACTTTTACTTTTAGTTTTTGTTTTTGTTTTCAGCAGGTTTTTATTCAGTGCATGCCCCATACTCGAAGTTCTGGTCAACCGTTATTACCTATCAATCCTGAACCACAACGTATTGGCAGAATGGAGGCACAACAGGAAATTGAAAGGATGGCTGCTCAACATGAACAGGCGAGACTAGCTGCTCAAGTGCATCAACTGAATATTGATAACCCTGGGCGAGCAATAAATCCTAACGACGAGGACCTAGGTGATGATGAGTTACTAAACCCTAGGCATGCTGCTGAGATTGCAACACCTGCTAACAGAAGAGATCGTCAAGCTAGGTTTAGGCATGAACGTCGACCTGTGCAACCAGCATTCGACGATAATGATGATGATCTTGATGGAGCCGGAGCCACAGGAGCCATTATTCCCCCACCATTGGTACCCGGAGCCAAGTTCAATATCACAAGCAACATGATTCAGTTATTGCAACTCAAGGAATTATTTGGTGGACTAGCAGGCAATGATCCGAATATGCACTTGATCAACTTTATTTCTACATGCAAGTCGTTTGACAATCCTGCTGTTGGTCAGAATGCAATACGATTACGCTTATTTCCATTGTCTCTATCTGGGGAGGCAAATCTATGGTTGAATGGGCTGACTCCTGATTCTATTATATATTGGAGGCAATTGAAAGATGCTTTCCTAGAAAGATTCTTTCCGCCATCCAAAAGAGCACAATTGAGAGATGAAATCAGCAATTTTCGGCAGCTTCCAACCGAAGCTCTTCATGAAACATGGGAGAGGTACAAGACGAAGCTTATGCGGTGCCCAAACCATCATATGACCAGTGTCCACCTAATGGAGATACTATACAGATCCTTGAATTCAATAACTAAACCAGTGGTGGATAATGTGGCTGGAGGATCATTTATGGATCTCACCTTTGGTCAGGCAAGCAATATGCTAGATCGGATGACGAAGCAAAGTAGAGCTTGGAATACCAGGGATTCTGAGGTAGCAAGCCCCACTTTATCTATTGGCATGACTGCAGACCAAAGGAGAAGAGAAGAAGAATGTGATCAAGATATGGCGCACCTGAAAACACAAGTGGATCTTTTTACAAAACATCTATTATCAGGGAAGACCAAAAAAGTCAAAGTTGTTGCGTCAAAAGGAAGAGACGAATCTGATTTGGAAGAAGAGGCAATTACTTAAACAATCAGGGGGGTTTCTGAGGTAATACCCAAGGAAACCAAGGTCGGAAATATTATGATAAATATGGAAACAAGGACCAAGGTAGTTGGAAGAACAAGAATGATAAGAGTGGTTTGTATGTTCCCCCAGGAAGACGTGATGCCACTACATCTGGTTTTGGAAATATGGAAGATATGATGGCTAAACTGTTGAAAGGAGTGGAAGCAACCAGCGCAGGAGTAATGGAGGTAATAAATGATTTGTCCTCAAGGAAGCAATTGGTTGACTCACATTCCACTTCAATAAAGCAAATAGAGCAGCAATTGAACCAACTTTCCGCAGTACTCAATCAAAGAAAGGCTGGTACTTTACCTAGCGACACTGTGCAAAATCCAAGGAATGATGGATCATGCATGGCTATTACTACTCGAAGTGGTAAGGTGCTGGAAACTTCATCCAAAGGCAAGCAAGTGGTCAATGATGTAGCGGACAACGATGATAAGGCTAATGGAGAAAACGCAGTAGAAGCCAACCACGACGTCCATGATGTCACACCGAGTATATTGCAGCCTGAAAAGACTGAAATACGGAACCACGAGGAGAAGAAAGCCGTGGAGAAAACAATCCCACTTCCACCACCACCTTTTCCCCAAAGATTGAATAAGATTACGGATGATACAAGGTTCAACAAATTCATGACGATGTTAAAGCAGCTGACCATTAATGTTCCGCTGGCGGAGGCACTAGAACAAATGCCTGGGTATGCGAAATTTATGAAAGATCTTTTGACAAAGAAGCGGGCAGAAAGCTATGAGTTGCAAGATACTGTGCATCATTGCAGTGCAATTGCTACCCGATCACTAGTTCAGAAGAAGGCCGACCCCGGTGCTTTCACTATTCCATGCACAGTTGGTTCTTTAAATTTTTCCAAGGCATTATGCGATTTAGGAGCCAGCATCAATTTGATGCCATTATCTATTTACAAAGAGTTGGGGTTGGGAGATCCTACTCCAACCATTATGAGGCTCGTAATGGCGGATAGGTCGGTAAAACGACCTGTTGGTATTCTATGTGATATATTGGTAAAGGTTTCTTCATTCATCTTTCCGGCAGACTTTGTTATTTTGGATTGTGAGGCAGATTCATAAGTTCCCATAATCTTGGGGCTCCCTTTCCTTGCAACAGGAAGTGTGCTTATTGATTTAAGAGCTAATGAGCTTTTATTCCGAATAAATGACGAAGTAGTTCGCTTTGATGTGTGTAAATCAATGAAGCAACCCAAAGAGCTGAACGTATTCTCGGTGGCTGATGTTTACTTTGATGATGAGAAAGAATTACTTGAAGAGGAGCAAATTATTGATGATCCATTGGCGGTTGTGCTCATGAATGTTGAGCATAATGATGCTGAAAATTATGAAGAGACTATTGATGCTCTAACAGGATTTGGGTCATATCCTCATGCTCCCAAAAAGCTGGACCTTGATCTCAAAAATTGACCCACACCACCAGCTAAACCATCTATTGAAGAGCCACCCACGTTAGAATTGAAAGAGCTGCCTAGCCATTTAAAGTATGCATTCTTAGGAAACGGATTCTTAGGAAACGGAAACACACTTCCAGTCATTATGGCGGCAGATTTGGGTGAGCAGCAAGTTGCAGCTCTCATTGCTATTCTACAGAGGTATATAAGAGCCATTGGTTGGACCATCGCTGATATTATTGGTATTCCCCCTGGGATTTGTACACACAAAATTTAGCTTGAAGAAAATTGCACACCCACTATTAAACATCAAAGGCGTCTAAATCCACCTATGCAAGAAGTGGTGAAGAAAGAAATTATTAAGTGGTTAGATGCGGGGGTAGTGTATCCAATCTCTTACAGTACATGGGTAGGCCCGGTACAATGTGTTCCCAAGAAAGGAGGCATGACGGTAGTAGCGAATGAGAAGAATGAGCTTATTCCACTCAGACCCATCACCGGATGGAGAGCATGCATGGACTACCAAAAGCTGAATTCATGGACGCTCAAAGATCACTTTCCAATGCCATTCATGGACCAAATGCTTGATCGATTAGCTGGAAAAGGCTGGTTTTGTTTCTTAGACGGTTATTCTGGCTATTATCAGATTTGTATTGCCCCCGAAGACCAAGAGAAGACAACGTTCACATTCCCATATGGTACGTTTGCCTTTAAACGTATGTCATTCGGGCTATGTAACGCACCAGCCACCTTTCAGCATTGTATTATGTCCATCTTTTCTGATATGGTTGAAGATACTTTGGAGGTATTCATGGACGATTTTTTAGTTGTGGGCGAGTCATTTGAATCGTATTTGGTAAACCTGAGTATGGCGTTGCAAAGATGTGTAGAATTCAACCTAGTGCTGAATTGGGAGAAGTGCCACTTTATGGTTAAGGAAGGCATCGTTCTTGGGCACAAAATCTCTGAAAAAGGAATTGAGGTTGATCGAGCTAAAATTGAAGTCATCGAGAATCTACCACCTCCATTTTTCGTAAAGGGAGTTCGTAGTTTCCTCAGGCACGCAGGTTTCTATTGGCGGTTCATCAAAGACTTCTCCAAAGTGGCTAATCCATTATGCAAACTTCTGGAGAAAGATACAAAGTTTGACTTCAATGAAGATTGTTTGAAGGTATTCGAATGCCTCAAAGGAAAGCGAATTGCAGCTCCTATCATGGTAGCTCCAGATTGGTCCCTACCGTTTGAAGTCATGTGTGACGCCAGTGGGGTAGCTTTGGGCGCTGTACTTGGCTAGAGAAGGGAAAAGTTATTCCATCCTATCTATTATGCAAGCAAGGTCCTGAACGAAGCTCAAAAGAACTATACTGTCACAGAACAAGAGCTCCTAGTGGTTGTGTATGCTTTTGAGAAGTTTCCTGCTTACTTGTTGGGAACCAAAGTGATCGTTCATACAGACCATGCAGCTCTGAGATACCTAATGATGAAGAAGGACACAAATCCGAGGCTAATTCGATGGGTATTATTGCTGCAAGAATTTGATTTCGAGGTAAAAGATAGAAGGGGTTGCGAGAACCAAGTGGCTGACCATCTATCTAGACTTTAGAACGAGCATATGGCGTAGCCTTAAATCGATATTGATGATGCATTCCCTGACGAGGAGATCTTAGCCACGATAATGAAAAAGTTACCATGGTATGCCGACTTTGCAAATTTTGTGGTAAGTAATGTCATACCTGCAAATTTATCTTTCCATCAAAAGAGGAAGTTTATGCATGATGTAAAACACTACTTTTGGGACGAGCCATATTTGTTTCGACGATGCGCGGATGGTGTTATCCGACGCTGCATATCCCATGTAGAGGTGCCTAATATATTGGAAGCATGTCACACTTCCCAAGTTGGGGGACATCACGCAGGTAATCGGACAGCAAGGAAGGTATTGCAAAGTGGATATTATTGGCCCTCGATATTTAAAGATGCCTACGACTTTGTGAGAAGATGAGACCAATGTCAGAGACAAGGTGCAATTTCAAAACACCATGAGATGCCCATGTCGAAAATTCTTGAAGTCGAGCTCTTTGACGTATGGGGTATTGATTTCATAGGTCCGTTTATAAATTCGTTTGGAATGAAATACATCCTAGTTGCTGTAGATTATGTTTCAAAATGGGTTGAAGCAGTAGCGTTGGCCGACAATGAGGGAAAGCGTGTTGTATCATTCTTGAAGAAGAATATCTTCTCCCGCTTTGGAGTACCACGTACTATCATAAGCGACGGAGGATCTCACTTTTGCAACAAGCTATTCAAATCCGTGTTGGCAAAATATGGTGTCAAGCAACATAAGGTAGCCACACCTTATCACCCATAAACTAGTGGGCAGGTAGAGGTTTCCAATTGAGAGATCAAGCAAATCCTTGCAAAGACGGTAAATGCTAATAGGAAAGATTGGTCTCGGAAGCTGGACGATGCACTATGGGCTTATAGGACTGCATTCAAAATGCCAATTGGAATGTCCCCGTACCAACTAGTTTATGGGAAGGCTTGTCACTTACCCATTGAGCTCGAGCATAAAGCATTATGGGCGTTGAAGCAATTGAATTTGAATTGGGATGATGCCATGAATATGAGATTGGAGCAGCTGAATGAGATGGATGAATTCCGTCTACATGCCTATGAAAGATCAGACCTCTACAAGGAGCGGATAAAAAAGTATCATGATTAGCGGATTGTTCAACGAAACTTCCAAAAAGGAGACATGGTACTTCTTTTCAATTCCCGACTGAAGCTATTCCCAGGTAAGCTAAGGTCCAAATGGTCTGGTCCATACAAGATTAGCCAAGTCTACTCGTCTGGAGTAGTTGAGCTAGAAGATAGTAATGATGTTGTCTTCAAGGTGAATGGCTAACGAGTAAAACCCTATATCGGTCATCTTGACTCAATAAACTATATGGCCACTATTTATCTCGATGAAGTCTAAGTACTCGAGGTAACTATGTCGTGCCGCGACAATAAATCAAGCGCTAGATGGGAGGCAACCCATCGTTTTTTATTTTTTTTCTTTCGTTCTACTAAGTGTTTACTTTTGATATACAAAAATCCAAAAAGAAGAGTCGAGCCACGACCAAAACTAAGGCGCTAGATGGGAGGCAACCCATCGTTCTAATCGTTTTTGTTATTTTTGAGTGAATGTAGGTACAAGGGAAGTAAAGGAGGAGGTTGGTTTCAAATTATGATGTGGAAGTTGTGCATGTTAAAGGTGGTAAGTTAAGAATGAAGAAGCAAAAGGCTATGGGTGAGGCATCGCTTATGAAAATATAGGCAACGAACAAGGCAAGGCCTATGTAAAACTAGGCCACGAATAAGGCAAGGTCTATTCTATGGCATAAGCTCTCGGATTCTAGAGTGCCATAGCATAGGCGCCGCCTATGCCTAAGAGTGCCATAGCATAGGCGCCGCCTATGCCAAAGCCTTTTGTCTCTGAATCTCATATGCCATGGCATAGGCGCCGCCTATGCCTGACAATGCCATGGCATAGGCACCGCCTATGCTCAACTAGGCTTTACAAAAGGCGCCGCCTATGCCAAGGATAGGCAAAGCTTTAGGCGCCACCTATGGTCACTTCTTGTCTCCAAATCCGATTTTAAATGGGTCAAAATCCGACCTAAGTCTCTCCTATAAATAAGAGACTTAGTCTTCGACCAAAAACACATTGCAAACCTAGTATAAGCGCCGCCTATAGTCTCCAAATCCTCTCAAAAATTTTCCTTTTGCTCTTTTACTTCACAAGAACATCATCCAAAGTCATCAATCAAGTAAGTACTTCTTTGTTCTTCATTTATATTCCGTAAGTACTATACTACTACGCATATTAGGAATCGCTAAATCTTGAAGTAGTATTGGTGATTTGAATGTGGTTGATGTGTTGTGATACAACTAAGTGAGTGAAAGAATACGTAAGAATGATCTTACCATGTTTCCAACTTGAATTTAATTTTGATGCACTGTCATACTTTTGCGGAATTAACATGGTCAAGAAAATTGCATAATCTTGTCAATAGAAATCTTACATGTTGGAATGACTTGTTCATCAAGACAAGAATTATGGTTGACTACTTATTTCTAGATGCTATACCTTGATTCAATCACTATGTAGTAAGCCTTGTTACATCAAACATGAAGGTATTGCCAAAGTCACAAGAAGTATGACTGCACTGATTTTATTATTGGAATATAGCGCCTAAAACGTATATCGATGAAGTCTGAGTAATCGACAAACTTTTACTTCACTAGTTGATGCCAACAAACTAAGTGTGGGGTGGTACCACTACTGCCTGTTTATTGATTGTATCCACCGAGATGATGCTAACTTGACTATCGTTATAATCTCAGGTACAATGGCACCCAAAGCAAGACAAGGCAACGATAAAGCAACCACTTCACAAAAAGGCAAAAAAAGAGGACTAAAAGAGCAAGGAGAATCATCCTCGATGCAAGTACCACGCCGCATGTTCGGAATAAAATGGGTTCTCGAGGAGGAAGCAAAGGAGTGGTATAGGAACAATAAAGAGAGAAAATATGTTCATGTGGACCTGATACACAAAGAAAGCCTAGCAAGGAAAGAACCGCGCATGTTGGCCAAGATAATGGCGTTACATCTTGATTTCATCTTCCGAGATATGGGAGAGTGCAATCTCGATTTAACACGAGAATTCTATGCCAACTGGTCACCAAAAACCACAGGGAATGAAGTCAAGATTCGGGGCCAAGTCTTACAACTAAATACGAATTTCTTCAACTCCTTTCTAGGTTTGCCTTCAGTTGATCCATCACCACTCAAGGAGCTGTACAGTAGACCTCCATACAGGGCCATTCGACACACACTTTGTGGAACACGATCCATGGCACGATTGAGTAGACACAAGGACACCGGTCGGCACAACACCTTCCCATATGCTCCTTTGAATAGGGAAGCTAGGATATGGCTGTGAATAGTCAACTCTTGCTTGATTCCAGGGACCCAGTACATGAAGATTACATGAGATAGAGTGTGCTTGGTGTACGCATTGATGACGAATGTTCCTATCAACATTGGGGCAATTATTCGATCTACAATGCGAAAGGCCAAGCTACACAAGAGGTCCTACTTCAGCTTTGGCAATCTGTTGACCGCAATCTTGAAGAAGGAGGACATCGAAGAGGAACCGGCTGATCATAAACTTCCACACAACCCAAAGAGGGTTGACCTCACAAAGATTAAAGATGCTGAAACCACGCATGGCATCAACCTTACCACTGCGTAAAGGCATGCTCGGGATGAGAGTTTCTTTCGCCATCTTTATGGCATGACTCGGTTTACCATGATGAGCGAAGGTCGTGTTCCAACTGCTGCAGAGCTCCAACAACTGGACTATGACTACCCAATGAATGAGCATGCAAGACAAATGTGTGGAGTAGGTGTGTACTTTGAGAAACCTCTTGATGACGATGTGCCAACCGATGATGATCGTCGAATGCCAGACTCCGACGTGGAGGAGAACTCTGATGGCGACGACTCTGATGATGATTTCTACGAAGGGGGTATGACCCCAGACATAGAGGAGGAGTCCGACTAACCAGGTTCTTCTTATTTATTTTCCACTGAGGGCAGTGTGTCCCGTTTAAGTGTGGGGTGCTGGTATTTGCATGCTATACTTCCTTATCTACATTTGCTTATTTATGTGTGTTTTGCTTATTTATGTTTGTTTAAATTTTGTAAAATTTTTTTTTTTTTGGTTACAAACTTTGCATAAAATTGTTCTGATAGGCAGCATGGTATTATGACAAGAGTCTGTGATAAAATCATTACTATTGAGATATTTAGGCTCTAATAGTGACTCATTATGTGATAATTGTGTGGTTCAATTCCTTCATCTGTTGGGTCAAGAGTCTATACTGCTTCCAATAAAGTCGACCATATGCCTTGTGTGTGTGAGGCAATAGTATATTCTGTGTTTGTGGCTGATGCTAGAACTTGCCTGGTATGTATGTAAAGCGAAATAAAGAGTGTGAGTTTAGGAGATGATTTAGGCATTTCTTTGGCAACCTATGATTGTTTACCTTCATTTTATCAACCCATGGACATCATCCTAGATAACCCCCTTTGAGCCTTAAGCCTATTTTCTTTGACAACCTCATATGTAAGCCTAATCCATTTTTTTTCAAGACCATAATTTGATCCAAATTCCTAAGTTCTTTAAATTGTAAAGTAATGTGACAAAATAAGAGGAAATTGGGTGAGAATAGTGCCTTAGAATGTATTGGTGCTTGAATTTGTTATGAAAAATAATTGTTATCATAAGAGGTGTGTTATGAAAAGAAAAAGGAAAAGAAAAATAAAAAGTTAATTCTGTTCAAAATTGAAAAACAAAAGAGGTGAGAAAGGGTGGTAGATTAAAAGAAAGTAGAAAGGTTGTTTGAAAGAAAGCATAAATGGCATAATGTGATGTATTAAAGCGCTTAGGAACATAGTCACTATTTCTGGCCAAAATAGTCCTACCCGTACCTTAGCCTACATTACAACCTGTAAAGACCTATTTGATCCTAAGTTTAGTATTCTGATATTTAGTGGAGCATTACACTAAGGGCAAGCCTATGGTCATCAGTTGCAACATATGAATTTTTTGTGAGAGTGAGAGCAAGGATAATCCTATACCCATGTTAGAAATATACAATACTTGTGAGTAATTATGGGTAATATATTGTGAGACACACATGGTTGATGAGTTTAGGGTAGTTGTGTATGATTCTCTGTGCCTTAACTTTTTCAATACGAATTAGCCATCATCACGAGTCTATATTAGAGGTTGAATTATTTCTAGAAGTGATCAGAAAACTACTCTTTGTAATAAGTGTCGTGCCTGTCTTGATGAATATTTTGTGTTGTTACTGGTGAAACCTTAAGTGGATGTTTAGAAGGACATGATATTTTATTCGAGGACGAACAAAGCTTTAAGTGTGGGGTGTTGATGATAGGCGAATTTACACGCCTAAAGTACTATATTTTACCCATATTTTAGCTAAGTTTTGAGGACAAAATATATAATTCATGCACTTTTAGTCCTTTTTCCTGTAAGTGAGCTAACAAACGTGATTAGCAAGTTTTCAGGTATTAATGATGCAGAATTCAGCATTTTATGGATAACTTGACGCCAAAGGAAGCTTCACGAAGGAAGGAAGGGAAAGCTTGGACGCTAAGGACCAAAAGTGGCGCATGGAAAATCTGTCCCGAGCAAAAACAACAATTCTAAAGACTTTGGGGACTAGCAGTAACTTATTAGGATTAGGAGAATGATGCAGTAACCTAGTAGGATTGGGTTAAGTAATGCAGTAGCTTAGTAGGAATAGGATATGGGTGTTATAAATACCCTATTTTGCTAGAGATTTTGATACATTCTACTTCTAATTCATTCCTCTACTATCTGAACAATTTTAATCTTTTCAATACTTTTTATTCTTCTTCTATTCATCTATTCAATTCTTAAATTCCACAACAAGAGAAACGCTACTTCGAAAGGGAGTTCACGCCTAAAGACATACCACACCATACTACACGTGATATCTTTATTGTGGTATAATAATCATGTCTATTGTGAGTTCCATCGCACTCATGAGTAGCTAAACTTCTCTGTTGGGGTTATGGAAGCCGTATGAGATACTATCTATTGCTATGAGTTTGTGAATTCGCGACACGTATGCTGCTTATATCATTATTCTCTTCATCTTAATGCAAATTCTTGTGGTTGCAAACGCATAGAATACGCCAGTATAGCATTAACTTGTTAAAAAGAAAGGTTATATGTCTGGAAAAGAGATAATGTCAAGGTAATAGGGCACCAACCTCTGTTAAAAAGTTAGTGTCGTAACTGGATTAACCTCTTGGAGAATTTGTACCGTTAGATACGCTTTAAGCTCAAAAGAGTTAAAGTGAAATAGTCCTTGTTAGGTCGAAAGACGCTTGGATTTACCATAGAATACAATTCTCTATAAGCACATGCATGTCTGAATTCCGCATAACTCATAGCCAATAGAGATGTATAACTCATAAGGTGGACATAACCCCAACTCTCAATTCTCATTGGTTAACATCGTATCAAACATTCTTTCTTCTTACTTTGCTAATTTCCATTTTTTTTACTCTATTATTTTGGTTACACATTACAATCCCCCCTTTTTATGAGACTTTCACCAAAAGTCTAATAATCTTTGCTTAGTTATTGACCGGCTATTACCTGTGGGATCGATACCCAACCCAGTTGGGTTATATATTTGACAACGACCACTTTACACTCTTACAAGAGCTGTAGATTGAGCGTTATCAAAAACCTTTTATGATAATTTTGATAGTACCATCAGCTCCGAAACATAAATCTTATAATTAGAATTTGGTGAAAGTGGCCTTTGGGCATGGGCCCCATATTTCATCAAAATGACTCCGAATGGAAATTTTAATAGTTTTATTGAGTTCAAAATGTCAAGTTTGATAGGGTATCATAGTTTATTTGCATTCACATAATTTTTAATGAATCTCGACGGATCGGTGGAAACTTGGCATATCTAAGTTTCACTTGGTGCTGAACCCAACTAGTGCATCTGCTAAAGCAAAACTTTGGTCACTTTAGTATAGGCCGATTTAGTAGCCAACTAGTTTCTTTATCAGCCAAGGCTAGTCCATCCAGGGATTTTAAGTGGAAGCAGAGGCGACAATTTGTCCACTTTAGCAGTAGGCCAACCTAAGCTAGGTACCACTTTAATAATACCATGCCACTTTAGTGGTGACCACTTATGTGTTCAACACCGCTTAAGAGGCGCCTGGGATGGCATAATTTTGCCCTTTACCATATTTTATCCTATTTTTTCACAATTCTGATGAGCATGTAAGCCTTAGAGAGTGTGGAAAATTGGGAGGCAAATATTTGGGTGATCTTGGAGTGTTTGGGAGCTTGGAATACTTATTTCCTCATTGTATTCTTTGTAGTTTTCTATCTAAATCATTTATTAATACCCTAATTTAGTCCTAAATCCCTAGATTCTTGTTGGCTTGGTCTTGGTATTATTTGAGCTCAGAATTTGCCCATTCTTGAGGGTAAATGATCCTTGAGCATAAAGAGACGTGTTGGTGATTTTAAAAGTATGATTCCACAAGTGGGTCCCAAATGGAACTTTGACTTAATTTTGGACCCAAAGTATAAAAATGCAATATGAGTATCATTGTTCTCATATCAATGTATAGATTACTATTTTAATAGTGTGGTATCAAGCAAAAGCTTTTCAATATGGGAAATCGCTAAGTTTGCAGGCTTTATAATGCTTCCTTTGGAGTCCAGGTAGGACAGGCTTACCTTTATCTTAGATTAGGATTAATTATAGTATCAATATAATATTACGCAAGTTTTGGTTTTGGAATTAGGTCTTGGTGGTTTATTTAGTAAATCTTAGATTATTTGACCGATTAGCAAATTGTAGTAGGCGTAATTTACTTAAATACCCGTACCTTAGGTGAAATTACGTAGGATGAAATGGGGCTTATTTATTACCTTGTATTAGGATTTGAGACCCTAGTTCAACAAAGGATAAAATTTACCTTAGAATGGATTTTAGGGGTTAGAAGTGGACCCCTCTAGCCAACTTTGGCCTAAATTATTATTGCTCCTTGTAGACTCAATAGGCCTTCTTACGTTAGTTTATTTATGTTCTTGATCATGAAGAGGACTTTGATATATTATGGCTTATTCTGGGCTTGTACTTAGGAAAGGTTAAGACCGATTCAAGTTTAGCAATTTATGATACTATTCTCCAATTCAAGTTCGATAATTATGGTGACACTACTTAAGGTTCAAGTATAGTATTGAGAGGGTATTGATGATGATTATAGAACTATTTTGAGTCTTATGTTTACGATATAAAAAGATCCACTATTATGATTTTGAGATATGGATAGTTGGTATAATCACTATTATTACTTCTTCTTTATTGTATCCATCGGTCTTATAGGGGCCTGCGTTGGGTTACTTATTTTGTTTGCATTTTTTAGGTTTATGGGGGCCAGTTATGTTGAGATAACTACATTCTCTCTATTAGTATTTATTTTGGTTATTTATTTTTAGTATTTGGAGAATCATTCCAGCTTTTCCTTTTTCCTTCACTTAGCTTATTATCTCGCATTTTATTATATATATATATATATATATTATAATTTAGCTTCGTCGGTCGATTATGCATATGGAGTACCTATTTCTTTGGTACTCATGCTACACTTTTGTACTTATTTTTTGTGCAGATCTAAGAACTAGTTTCTATCTTTGATACCATGTTAGTGTTGGCTAGAGTTTAGAGATAGGGTGAGATCTCAAAGTCAGAGTTGACCTTCTCTCCATATTCTATTATTTAATTGTCTTGTTGTTTGGATACTATTGTTTAGTTGATATTGATAGTACTCCGATTCTTTTTCTAGTGACTCTTATACCAACCTTACTAGGTCGTGGGATGTTGTTACTCTCCTCTTCATTTCTCTTCAGCTATGCTTTTATTCTTATATTTATGTCCTGTGATTCATTTGCTTGGATAATCTGGTATTTATTCCGTATTTCACTAATTAGCCTATTACTTATAGTTTTGGGCTATAGTTGTCTTACCTACTTATGGGATAAAGTAGATGCCATGATGACTTATGAAATTGGGTCATAAAAAATTGGTATCAAATCCTAGGTTCATTGGCATTATTGGTACCAGAGCAAGTGTCAATTATAGTATGTGAATCGGAACAATGAAGTTCGTTTCTTATCTTTAGAAGGCTATAGGACATTTCTAGGAGATCTTCACTTTATTCACTTATTTCATGCTAAGAGTCTATGTTAATTTTTAAGATTCATTTGGTTTCACTCTTTTGCAAATAACTAGGATGCAAGCTAATGTTACGAGAGATGAGCACCTTGAGTCTGCGACTAAGGATTTAACTAGCAGACATGTATGAACCAGAGGTTGGAGTAGATGAGAGATATAGCCCCAAATAGAGATTAGGATAGGGAGCCTTCACCAAACCCTATTCCTGCTCTCGTACCAGAAATTCCTCCACACCAACTAGTGGTGGGTTATGGGGTAGCCTAAGATACATCAAGGTTTATTTCTTCGTCGCTGCTCAAAGATGCTTTGGTTTATTGAAGAGGCAGGGTTGGTTCCTTTATGATACCTACCCTTTATTTATTAAATTGTTCAACTATTGGGTTTGGTTGGTGGTAACCCATTTGATGGTTCCCAGTCTGTGAATTAGAGTGGCACCAAGGAAAAAACATAACTTATAGCTGCAGCTCCCAGATTTGAGATCCCACCAGTGCCAGTAGTTGCTTAGTTGGTAGTTGCCCAACCTATTATATCTATTCAGGAGCAGAAGATATTTGGTAGATTCTTAAGATTGACTCCACCTATATCTTTTGGGGTACCAAGCAAGAATGCATAATTATTATGGCTTTGACTAAACTACTTTTTCATTGGATTTGGCAGCTCGACATTAGTGGAAAGGTTATCTTGATTTTAGACCCTTTGGATTTTCTTCTTAGATATGGACTCAGTTATCTAAGGTTTTCTTGGAGAAGTATAAGCCCTACAACTTTAGAGAGAGCTTAAAGACTAGCTCTCAAGATTAAAGCAGGGTTCTATGACTGTATTGGAGTATGAGTCTTGATTTTATGAGTTGCCTAGGCATGCTACATCTATCTTGCCGACTAAGTATGAGCATATTTGGTGCTTTGTTCATGGATTGAGTCTTTATCTTTGCATGAATAATTAGGATTTAGTTTTTGTAGGTAGGTCTTTTGTTTAGGTTTCTGATCATGCTCAAATTATTAAGGAGATTCACCATGGGCGAAAAGATCCAGCGATAAGAGGCCACATTATCAGGTTAGTTTTAGTAGGAGAAGGAGTGGCTCATGGTTTGGAGGCATCGATTCTCAAGGTACGTTCCTCCACGCAAGTGTTACCATCATCAAGGTTACTCTAGTAGGTTTATTTATGCCACACATCCAATTATTCATGGCGGTCAACCTAGCTACAGTGATTAGTCAGAGTAGTGGTCAGCCTTCAAGAGGTTTATATTCTAGGTTTTCTAGCTAAGGTAGTTATTCTAGGTTAGTTGGATCTTTTAGGTATAATGCAACACCTAGTGCATGGTATGATTATAGGACCTCCATCTATTTCTCTAGAGAGTATCCCTAATGTGGGATAATTGTGCCTGCAACATAGAGTGTTCTGCTAATTAAGGCAGTTCCATATCTAGCTAGATGTAGTATGCAGGGTCATTGAGGTGGTCCCTTTGGTTCTAGTGGAGGTCTTCAGGCAGGTAGGATAGGTGATTGGTAAAGCACCCAGCCAGGTGGTAGGTGAGGGTATTTATATACTATGCCTGATAGAACAAAGTTAGAGTCTTTAGATATCGTTATTACAGGTACGTTCTCAGTATGGTATCAACCAACTTTCTATTATTTGATCTAGAATACATTTATTATTATATGTCTTCTTGTTATGCACTATGGTTAGAACTATCACCAACATAAAAACACATCACATCTAACAAAAATACCTAAATACTCAAACAATTTCCTTCTTTTGAGAATCAAAAGTGCCATGAAACCATGACACATAAAGGTCCCGATCAAATCCCAAGGGTTCGTTTGGAGTATTATTGGATTTCACCAAAATAAGCATTTGTTGATATCTGGTACAATTGCTTAAGAGGTCAAGGACCGCTTAAGCAGTAGCTGCTTTAGAGGCCAGACATAGCTTAAGCTCTAGCCACTTTAGCAGCCTATTATCGCTTTAGTGGTAGTTGCTTAAGTGACCATCGCTGAATATAAGCCCCATTTTGCAGTTTTTATCATTTTTGGACTTTGAGGTTTGGGTTTGGGTGATATTTAAAGTTTTCATTGCCATTTGAGATTGGGAACCTCCAAAACCTTGATTTCATTACTTTACATTGAATTATATTTATCAAAGCACTATTTAATCTTTGTTTTTAACATGAAATTGTAAGGATTTTTCAAAAAAAAAACTTAAAAATGGGTTTTCTTTGATTTTGGGCCTTTCTTTCAATTAATTTTGCATTATTTTTCAATTGTGGATTCCTTTAACCCTATGGAATGGGTTCTAAAATAAAATTTCAGTTTATCCCTTTCATTTTTAACTTGTTTTCAAACCCGTTTTAGACTTGACTTAAATATGGGAAACATGAGTATCATTAGATTTCCTTTAACACATAAATGCTATATATGAATGTTGTCATTGATTTTGAGAAATGCTCCATGATGACAAACTTTAGAATTGGATCTTGATGCTTTGAGGTGGATTATGGTTTAACTTTCTTCAGGCTGAGTTGGGTAGTTAACGAATAAGTAAAGCATGCTATGATTTGGAAAAATAACTATGAGATGTGATTTTTGAGCTACTATTGTCTGATGCCTGTGTGGGGGATTATTTTCTATTATTGTTGACTTGTGATATTATATATTGAGTGTTGCTCGTGCGGTGATTTTATTTGACATCATTAGCTTTATTTGTGCATTTGACTGGTTTATTTGTTATTCTCTCCATTCTAATATAATTAAATTATTGGGGTATGACACACCCCTTAAGAAAAATATTTTAGGACATAAATTGTAAGTTAATTTCCACTCTTACCCTTTTAATTGTTCTTAAATTACTCTCCTAAAAATGTGAAGTACTTAGGAGCCTCATTAAATGAAAGGATAAAATTGGAAGAAATTTCGAACATGTCTCTTGAAGAATAAGCAATTCTTTTATTTTGGACATTGAAAAATAGTTCAACAGTTTATTTATTTTGGAATGGAGGGAGTAATGTGATGACACTGCAGGAGCTTAAATAGATATTATAGGCCTTATTGAGCACTGTTTGCATTATTATAATAGTAATGCCTGAGTTATGGGTTGATATAATATTAATGATGTTGTACATATATGTTTATTTTAATGGTGCCCAAACAAGAACTTATATCCTGAGTTACTGACATATTGAGTTGATCTTTGAGCTCACTTGTATGTGTGTTGAATGGTTTAGATATCTTCATACTATTTGATTATGAGCATTGTATCCTCATTAAGTACATACATATTCATGAAATATCGATATCTTGAGGAACATTAATTTTTGAAAGAAAATAAAATAATTTTTAAAAATGCCTAGATTGAGGGATGTACCAATCAGATAGATTGAGATATGAGATTGTGATTAGTAGAAATTTGAGATAGTATATGGGCAGCGAACCCTCCATGGTTCCTATTTTGGGATCATAGAGGCTCGATAGGTATATACAGAAAGTCATGTGATGACTTTCAGCTGTTCAATTCATCGTCCATTGCATTGCATTGTATTTGCACATCATGTGTTAATTTTACTTATTACTTGTCATGTATTTAGATTCTATATGTACTTTTGTATATGCTTGTCTAGTCTTATTGTGTGTGTGTATATATATATATATATATATATATATATATATATATATATATATATATATATATATTAAAATAGTTAGTGGGACGGTTACCATTTGAAAACTTTTCTGCTTATGTGTTTATAGAATTTTCTGTACTTATTTTATTCTACTTTGCTCAGTCGGTCTATGATACCTATTGGGTACAAGTGGACCGTAATCACTCCTACTGTGCCCTTTTAGTGCAGATCCTAGCACAAGTACAACACACGGAGGCTAATATGTGCAGTCAAGTTGGTGATTTCTCGAGGTACTGGCCCACTCTAGGCTTCTTAGAATTAACTTCAGACCTCCTCTATTTATTATTTTTCTTTATTTCTATTTTGGAGATAGACTATGTATTATTCACACTTGGTTATGTATTTTTGACACTATTTCTGGGGTATTTATTGTATTTTGTTCAGGCTTTCTCCATATTGTACATTTGTTGACCTAACTTCATTCTAGAAGTCTCGTTTTGTCTTACTTTATGTATTATTTTATATTTTTTTTCCTTTTTGGAGTGCTTGAATTACTATCAAGGTTGGGCCGCGATAATGCCATCATGACCTATATTTTTGGATCATGACAAAGGTGTTTTATAAAGTGTCTTATTTTCTTATAAAAACTAGCGTTTCTCAATCAACCTTATCGGCACATCCCTTAGTATAGACTCAGGGGTACCAAATCTCATAAATATGTATAGATGAAATGAGTATGTAATGCTCAAAATCAACGAGGAAGAAGATAGTGATCAATTCAATATAAAGCCCCCACTTTGGCATCACAAAAATCATAATCCTTCAAGTCAACAACAACACATAAATAAGCACAATACATAAATAATCCCCCACACAGGCACAAAATGATAATAAGTATTTTGAAATACAACTCCTTTAACTAAATTCACCTATCGCATTTATTTACCAAATCGTTAACTACCTAACCCAACCTAAAGAGCATCAAGCCATAACCTATCTCGAAAGGCTGAAATCCAAGACTATACCCTTTAATGTGGAGCCTTTCCTTTAGGAACAATCTCGTAACAAGTTGAAACTATTAAAAATATAGTCTACGCGCCAAAAGGAAGCTAATGAAACTTATATTAGCTATATTTAAATCAGATCCAAAATAGATTTGAAAACTAAGATCAAAATTAAAAAGGTTAGAAATTAAAAGGGGTAAAATAAAATTTTGATTTTAGAAACATGTTCTTCATATCTATAGGAGTCTACCTGAAAACCCACGTGAACATTTGTTCTTATTTCAACAAAAGAAACACATTTCCATTTTGGACAAAATAAATCTACTAATTCTTTGATTCCAGTTAGTAAGAAGGAACAAAGTCTAGAAAATGAAAGAGAAAAAAGACCGTCAGTATAGCTGGAAACTGAAACGATTTAAATTGGTGCTTAAATCAAAGAATAATTATTTTTAAAGCTTTACCGGTAAACCATCCCAAATTCTAGTTTGAAAATAAGATTTTAAAGGTAATTTTGATGATATGATTATAAGAATAAATGGAAATATAAGTGTAGAACTTATCCAAGAATGAATGATGAAGAAAATTCAAAAAATCGCACCTTCTCAAAGCCCTAATATCCAAAAATGGTGAAAAAACACAAAAAATAGAGTATTTATATTATTATGTAAACAGTGACTCATGAACGTTGTTGACCCTTTGCATTCATGAGGATCAATGGCGACCAAGACATTAAGTTGGACTTCGTGATCGTGCTCAACCTCTCGTATTCAGAAGGTTGATGATCTGGGCATATCGCATTCACGATGGTTCGATCACGTTCGCAATAAAGAAATCAACCCAACCCAGGACTTGATAACCCTTTGTGATTGCAGCCACAACCTCATGATTGCAATAAAGAAAATTCTTCTTGTCTTCATTTACGAACGAGGGACTGTGTTCCCAAAGAAGAAACTTTGCACCAGATATCAGTTATTGTAACAACTGAATCCGTAAATTCAAAGTGTCCGAATGGACCCTTGAAATTCATTCGAAACCCCACAAAATAAAATCATATACTATGATAGGCTATTTAAGATGTTTTAGACAAAAAAAAAGTCATTTATAATAATTTAGCCCCTGGGACCCTATTTTGGCTTATTTTACTAGTTTTCAAAAGAAGGATCAAAATGCAAAATAAAGGCTCAGGACTCAAATTAACTATGATCCTAGACAAAAATTGATATTCTAGATCTAATAAAATGCAATCACCCTCACAGTCATTTTCCTTGTTTTCATACATTTTCAACGTCTAGAGTTTTTCTATAACTGCCTTAAGTTATTTATGAATTGTTGAGACTGACAGTTTGATTTTTGAGCATTTTGTTTGTAAATTTTTGTGATACCAAATATATTGTCAAATTTTTAATATAAATTGGCACTTGATATAAATATAATTTATTACCCTTCTAAAAAGATATTTTTGTTTAATTTGTAAAAAAGTTATGGTATATTGTGTTACTATATAAATAGGTTTATAGCTTTTTAATATTTTAAGAGGAGATAGTAAATCTTAAAATTTTAAAATATTATTATTATTATTACTATTTAATAGAAATTTTATTAGAAATAATTTCTTATTAATTATAGTATAAAAAAATGTTAGTATTTTTTATCACGAACCTGTGCAATAACCGAATACGTATAAAACAGAGAAGAAAAGGTGGTGTTGGAACACCTCTCCGCGTGGGTTTAGGATAATATGCACCTAATCACTATTGATGATGGTGGGTTACATTTTTTAGTGATGTGTAGGAAAGTAATGCATTCATTACATGCAAATCATTTTACTTGTTAAAGAATTTAGTGCCTATAACTTTATTAAGCTTTAACTTTAGCATTTCTTAAAGACTATATGGCTTTGCATTCTAATATGCTAATGGCGTGAAGCCGTTTCATATTGTCAACAATTATTTGGTTGGGTTCCATGTTTTTAATTATATTTGATGATCGAAGGAAGAGTAAATTATTTATATCAAGTTATTCAAAATCGTGTCTAGTAAGGCCCTATCAGGAGGCTTTTTGGAGAGATTTTTTGGCTTTGGCGTCCAGGTAGGTTAGGCTTACCTTATCTTTAGATTGAGGTTATTTATGGTAGTTGTGTGCTATTATGCTAGTTTTGGACAGGTAGCTGTAGTTTGCATATCATTTGATATAGATATCATGCCTTATTTATTTAGTTAGGACCATGTTCTAGTAAATTTTGGCTTTGTTATCTTTTAGTATAATGTAGTATTTATGAACTTAGGATGTGGTAGTTAAGTTTTGAAACCTTTAAATTAGCTCATTTTACCTAAGTTACACGAATGATTATTTAAACATATTTTTAACTACGATTTAGGGTCAACATACACTTTATTTCTGTCATTTATTGTAAAAGTTGGTACCACTATGGCATCAGTTACGATATGGTTTGGGTCTTAATTTTGTAGTTGCTTATGTTAAATATAATTTCTAGCTCGAGTCTAACATCTGGTTATAATGATTTAGGAGTTTTGGAATTGATTACTATTGTTTAGAGAGTTGTGGTTCCTTTGAGTTCCATTATGAGTCTGACATTTGATATGAGTTCTTTTGTCTGTAATGTATGTGGCCTCTCGTTATTACCCACTATTTTCGATTCAAAACGGGCAAATGACCTCTTGTTACTATCCACCACTATCGATTTGAGCCTGGTGTTTGGACTCTCATTACTACCCATTGGTGTCGGTTCAAGCCCAGTGCACATTTGGATGACTAATACGATTTTAGAGGGGTTGATTTGGTTTTGGACTATTTACACTTTTCTATCAAATTACTTGTTGTGTGTCTCACCGGCTTAGGGAGGCATGGTTGAGTTAATTGTCTTCTACAGTGTACCTAGTGGGATTATGGGCCCCCATTTCAGTTATGTTTGGTTTGCCTTCTATTACTGCATTATTTATATTTTTATATTGCTTTTACTTATTCATTTATCGTATTTGCATGGCTTGTTAGTTGTTTTTCTTTCTATTCCTATTTACTATTGACTTAAACTACACCATCACATTTTAGTTATAATTTTCCTATATTGAGCTTAGCCAGCCAATGAGGCCTATTGAGTACTCCGTGCTTTGGTACTTATACTATACTTATGTATCTTTACCCTGATATACATCTGAGTACTATCAACCGACATTGGTGTGATTTATATTTTCCAGTACTGATTCAAAGCAAGGTGAGCATGCTCTCATCCGAGGATGGTCCTTCTCTATCTATTCCAGTGTAGTCTTTTGTACTCGAGACTGCTTGTATTTATTATGTATGTTTTGGATTCTGTTTAGTACTCTGGGTATCTTTAGTAGTGGCTCTAGTACCGACCTTACCTGGTCTTAGGAGGGATTTATTTGTATATTTTGGTTCTTTTTTTCTTCTCTCATTTGGATATAATTTATATGTTTTATTTTTATTTTTCTCTTATTATTACTATTGTTATCATTATATGTGGTCTTTTGTGGTTGCTGCCTGTTAGACCGTTACCTATTATTCCAGGCTATGGCTTGGATTACCTACTGGTGGGATAAGGTAAGAGCCATCATGACTTAAGAAATTAAGTTGTGACAGCTTGGTATCAGAGCCAAGGTTTTACTTATACTATTGGTACTAGAGGCAATGTGTAGTAGAGTCCCGTAGATTGGTATGGAGACATCTATATCCTATCTTTGGGAGGCTATGAAGAATTTTTAGGAAAAAATCTTATTTTCTTGATCCATTTCCGTGTGTTGGGTTTGAGTTGGTTGTTAATCTTTATTGGTTCACTCTTTAAGTAGATGGTTAGGACATAAGATGTGAGAGCTGAGGTCAAGATCCCGAGCTCGTTGCTAGAGTTATGATTAGTGGTTGAGATCGACCCAGAGGTCAAGGCCCAGATAGAGCAGAAACCCTAGTTTTAGATTTAGGCTAGGGATCCATCACCTGATCCTATCATAGCTTTTATGACTGAGAGAGCTCAAAATATTCTACCATCTCAGCCGCAGGTGGACCAGGGAGCAGGCAAGGCTCTACCTAATTTTATATCTTTTTTGGTTCTTCGGGATATATTAGTATAATTACTAGGATTAGTTGACGGTTCACGGACTGAGAAAGCTCAAGCAGCAGCACAGAGTGGTGTTGATTTAGGGGCACAGCATACAACAACGATGCCTAGAGTAGAGGTTCTACCAGCATCGGTAGTCCCATAACTAGCAGTAGCCTAGCCAGTTATGTCCTCGGCTGAGCACAAGATGCTAGGACAATTTTTAGATTAACTCCACCCATATTTGTTGGGACCATATGAAAGAATGCTTATGAGTTCCTATCTAGCTGCGAGAAGAGGTTACAAAATTTGGGGTTGGATTAGTCACGTGGATTGAACTTTGTTGCTTATTATCTAGTCAAGGCAACAAGGAGGTGGTGGAGATTTTATCTTGATTCCAGGCCAACTGGATCTCCACAAGTGACTTGGACTCAGTTCTCTGAGGCTTTCTTGGGGAAGTATATGCCTCGCAGAATGTATGAGCGTCTTTGAGATGAGTTTTTTACTTTGATATAGGCTTTTATATGTGTGATTGGGTATAAGGTAATATTTCATGAGTTAGCCATAAATCCCACTAGGATTCTTCCTACAGAGTATGAGTGGATTCAATGCTTTGTTAGGGGATTGAGATTACCACTTTCTAGGGATACACAGAGTTTGGTGACTTCTGAAAAGTTTTTTTTGGAGATTGCTCAATATGTTTATTCCATAAAAAAGATGGATCATGAGGCTCAAGGAGGTTGCGATAAGAGACCTCATTACCAGGATAGCTACAGTAGAAGTCGTAACGGCTCATAGTTTAGAGGTTAAGGGTTTTAGTATTGGTTCCCCCAACTGCAGCCTTATTAGAATCAGGGTCAGCCTAGTCAGCTAGTTCAGGTATTGCTTCAGATATCAGATAAAGGTCAGCCCGATTATAGTAGTTCTAGTGGTTAAACTAGTAGTCATCCACAGAGGGGTATTTACTCAGATCATCAAGTTGGAGTAGCCATTCTAAATCTATTGGACCTTCTAGAATGAGTAGGGTGCTCAGGGCATGTTATGACTGTGGGGTTGTTGATCACTTTGATCGTGAGTATCCCCAGCATAGGATGATTGCACCTTCAGTTTAGACTGCATAGGTGATCAGCTTAGTGTTGCCGCCAGCTAAGGGTGGTACACAGGGTCCTGGGCGTTGTCCTTATATTTCCAGAGGTAGTCCTCAGGGAGGGGGGACAGATAGTCGTATAGGTACCCAATCCAGTACTGGATAGGATTATTTTTATGCTATATCAGGTAGACTAGAGGTTGAGGCTTCATATGTTGTGATCACATATATGATTTTCGTATGCCATCAGCTAACTTATGCTTTGTTTGATCCTGGTTCCATACTTTAATATGTTTCTATTTATTTTGCATCATGACTAGGTTTATGTTAAGAGTCCTTATATGTACCATTGCGTATAGCTACCCCTGTGGGTTATTTCTTAGTAGTAGATCGGGTGTATAGATCTTGTTTTGTGATTATTTGGGAGTTTGATACTCAAATTGATCTTACTGTCCTAGATATGGTAGATTTCAATGTGATTTTAGGCATGTATTGATTATCTCCTTACCATGCGGTCTTTGATTGTTTTACTAAGACTGTTACCTTAGCCTTTCCTAGTATACCCTCGATTATGTGGAAGGGTTTTGTTAGCCACATCAATGGGTATCATTTCTTACATTTGGCTAGGAGCTGAATCGAGGGGTTGTGAGTTATTTCTTGCATATGTTTGGGATGTTAGTACTAAGAGTCTATTTCTTAACTTCATCCCTATTATTCGCAAGTTACTGATGTGTTCCCAACTGACCTACCTGGTCTTCCTCTTGAGCGAGATATAGAGTTTACTATTTACCTTGACCCAGGCACCCGACCTATTTCTATGGCTTCTATTAAGCTAAAGGAGCTGAATAATAACCTTCATGACCTTTTTAGTAAAGGTTTTATTAGACCAAGTGTATCGTCTTAGGTTAATCCAATTCTGTTTGTGAAGATTAAAGATGGCTCTATGGGCATGTGTATTGGCTACATGTAGTTGAATAAGGTACTTATGAAGAATAAGTATTATATGCCTCGTATCGATGATTTATTTGACCTATTTTAGGACGTAGCAATGTTTTCTAAGATTAATTAGAGATATGGTTACCATCAGTTGAGAGTTAGGGCTGCAGACATCCCTAAGATAACCTTCAGACACATTATAATCATTATGACTTCCTCATAATATTTTTTTGGTTGTCCAATACCCTAATAACTTTTATGGATCTGATGAACCACGTGTCCAATCTATATTTGGACTCCTTTGTGATAGTATTTATTGATGGAATTCTGATATATTCGAGGAGTAGGGAGGAGCACGAGTGACATTTGAGGACTGTGCTCCACACTTTGAGAGATCATTGGCTTTATGCTAAGTTCTCAAAGTGCGAGTTCTGGCTTGAATCTGTAGCCTTCTTGGGGCACGTAGTGTCCAAGGACAGCATTATGGTAGACCCAACAAAGATTTAGGCTATTCGTAGTTGGGCTAGGTCAACATCACCTATTGAGGTTCATAATTTTGTTGAGTTGGTAGGTTACTATAGGCGGTTCATTAAGGGTTTTTCTTCTATTGTAGCCCCAATGACAAGATTGACTAGGAAGGAAGTTCTGTTTTAGTGGTCTGTTAGTTGTAAGGCAAGATTTTTGAAGCTCAAAGATTTGCTTACTTTAGGTCCTATTTTGACTCTTCTAGTTGAGGTCGATGATTTTACTGCCTACTGTGATGCATCTAGTATTGGTCTGGGGTGTGTTCTGATATATCGAGGTTGTGTTTTCTCATATACATCGGGGAAGCAAAAAAGTATGAGCACAACTACCCCACTTATAAATTAGAGTTGGCAGCGGTACTGTTTGCCCTTAGGATTTAAAGGCATTATTTTATGGGGTTCACTGTGAGATCTGTACTGACCACCGCAGTCTTTAGTCTATTATGACCCCAAAAGAGCTTAAATTGAGGCAGCATAGATGAATTAAGTTGCTAAAGGACTATGATATCTCTATTCTCTACTATCTAAGCAAAAAAAATATGGTAGCAGATGCTTTGAGTTGGAAGTCAGTGACTATAGGCAGCTTAGCCTTTATTTTAGTTTATCAAGGGCCATTGTCTTTGGACATCCAGTCCTTTGCTAACTTTATGGTTTGTTTGGATATTTCTAACCCTCGAAGGATCATTGCTAATACTGAGACCAGATCTACCTTGTTGGAGCAAATTTAGGGTCGTCAGTTTAAGGATAGCAGGATTCTTATGATTTGTTAATCGGTGTTGAGAGGTGGGTCTAATGTTTTTGAGTTGTCCAATACCCCAACAACTTTTCTAGATTTGATGAACCACATGTTCACTTCGCATTTGGACTCCTTTGTGATAGTATTTATTGACGATATTCTGATATATTTGAGGAGCAGGGAGGAGCATGAGCAACATTTGAGGACTGTGCTCTACACTTTGAGAGATTATTAGATTTATGCTATGTTTTCAAAGTGAGAGTTCTGGCTTGAATCCATATCCATCTTGGGGCACATGGTATCCAAAGAAGGCATTATGGTAGACCCGACAAAGATTTAGGTTATTCGTATTTGGGCTAGGCCTACGTCACCTACTGAGGTTCACAATTTTGTTGGGTTGGTAGGTTACTATAGGCAGTTCATTGAGGGTCTTTCTTCTATTGCAAGCCCATTGGATAGATTGACTTAGAAGGAGGTTTCGTTTCAATGGTCTATGAGTTGTGAGGAAAGATTTTTTAAGCTCAAGGATTTGCTTACTTCAAGTCCTATTTTGACTCTTTTAGTTTAGGGTGAGGGTTTTACTATCTATTAAGATGTGTCTAGTATTAATATGGGGTTTATTCTGATGCAACGAGGTTATGTTATTGCATATGCATTGAGGCATCGGAAGAGTATAAGCACAACTACCCCACTCATGACTTGGAGTTGGCAGCGATAGTATTTTTCCTTAGTATTTGAAGGCATTATTTGTATGGGGTTCACTGTGAGATCTGTGCTGACCACCACAGTCTTCAGTATATTATTATCCTAAAAGAGCTTAACTCGAGACAGCATAGATGAATTAAGTTATTGAAGAACTATCATATCTCAATTCTTTACCATCTGAGCAAGAAAAATATGATAGCGGATTCCTTGAGCCGAAAGTCAGTGAGTATGGGTAGCTTAGCCTTCATTTTAGTTTCTCAACAGGTGTTGGCTTTGGACATCCAGTCCTTAGCTAACTTGATGGTTTGCCTGGATATTTCTAACCCTTGAAGGATCATTGCTAGTTCTGAGACCAGATCTACCTTATTGAAGCAAAATTAGGGTTGTTAGTTTGAGGATAACATGCTTCTTAACATTCGTTGATAGGTACTGAGAGGTGAGTCTAGGAGGGCTACCTTAGATTTTGAGGGTGTCCTTAGGTTTGATGGTTGTATTTGTGTTCCAAGGGTTAGATATTTGATTCAGTTGATTCTTCACGAGGCTCATAACTCTAGATACTTTATTCATCCTGGGACAACTAACATGTGTTGGGATTTGAGGCAGCAATACTGATGGAGTGGTATGCAAAGATATATGGCAGCGTTTGTGGCTCGATACCTTAGTTTTCAGCAGATAAAGGCTGAGCACCAGAGTCCTGGTGGATTGGTTCAATACATACCCATTCTCGAGTGGAAGTAGGAGCGAGTTACTATGGATTTCATAGGTGGATTGGCTTGCACTTCCCGTGATTTTGATAACATTTGGATCACCATAGGTTGATTAACCAAGTCTGCATATTTTATCCCCATTCGAGTTTTCTATAGTATTAAGAGTTTAGCCCATGTTTATATTCAGGAGGTGGTTCTCTTACATGGGGTACCTATGTCCATTATTTTAGATCGAGTCTCTCAGTTCAGTTTTAACTTTCGGAGGACATTTCAGGAGGAGTTGAGTACCCAGGTTGACCTTAGCACCGAATTTCACCCCAAACTGATGGACAGTTACAGCGAATTATCTAGGTCTTGGATTTTGGAGGGGTTACTTGTAACACCCTGAATCTGGTACCCGAAATGCTACACGATGCTCATGACTCCGAAGGACCACAAGCTAACTCATGACTGATATATGTACCTATATACTGCATAACATACCGTATAATGCAAAAACATGAACTGAAAGGCCATAAGGTCAAAACTGTAACATAAGATCTAATAAATCATAACATATGGATGGGGTATGAAATACCCAAAACAAAGCTGAAATAAGCTATCTGAACATACTGTAGTCTGAAAAGCCTCTAAACATGATTGTCTGAATAAGGAGTTGATGGACTATGTCACCAACTAACTCCATCTAATAAATTAATTAATGAGATATTAAAATAATGATCATGTCCTCGAAAGATGAGGACTCACTTCTAACTCCGACTGCTGATACTGGAATCTACTGATGCTCTGAAGCTCGTGTCTCTGAACCTATGGTATAAGACACCATAGAGTAAATGCGTCAGTACTTTGAATATACTAGTATGCATGTGAGGTAGGCTAAATGCATGGGGTTCATATGCATGAACAATACTAACTAACTGACTAATATGAGCGTGAGAATACATGCATACATACCTAGTAACTATAACTGAAATTGTGATAACGTGAGTTTACTAATAACTAACATGACTAATGAATGAGTTCTGATAACTGATAACATGAGTGACTGTATCTGATAGTCCTAAATCTGATGGAACTAGCTGAGTTTCGTACTGCATATGAGTTGACTGTATCTGACAATCCTGAATTCTGTAGAACTATCTGAGTTCTATTACTGAGACTGATTGGCTGTATCTGAAAGTCCTGGTTCTGTAACATAAAACTGTGGGAAGTAGTTATCTAACCGACTTATCCTAAATAACGCATTATAGCTAAATTGGGGTCTAATCTGTGCCCTAATTGGAAGGGTGTCAATACTGCGCCACTAGTAAGGACAACATGTGAGTGACCCTTAACTAGAAGGTTTCTCTAATGAGAATGGTGGGAACCCTCAACTAGCAGGTTAAGACACCTCATCTACCCTTAACTAGTAGGTAAGATGTCTCAACCTACGCTGACTACGTAGTTTTGGAACGCAAGGATTGCTCCTAAGAATCACAACCTTTACTGGCAAGTGAGTTTCCATCCTTGGGTTCACTCGGTGCTAATTTCTACTCCCATCTAAATAGACACTAAACATAGGTTACTGAACTGAACTGGACTGAATTAACTGAGTTTTGTTGACTGATAAAATATTACTGAGATTACTGAGTTTTTCTAAGTCATGAGACTGACTGAATTCTACTGAACATGGTTGATTGAGAGTATCTTGAAAACATGACATTGGCTCTAGGCATACAGCTAAATTGTCGGGTACAAGTACCCCTAGGACTTGATGGAAAGAAACTGACAAAGCCTGATTGAATACATTACCAACATCAACAATTCATAATATAATAAGTTGGGGATTTCACGAAGTACATGGTTATCATACTATCTAACATGGACAGGAATGCTTATAATCATATCATAATCTCATGTTCTAATATCATGGGCAGTCCAACAACATACATATTTCACAATGATAGCATGGAAACCATATAAACATAAGAGAATGACAAGCATGTCACATTTAGTTCATGTTTGGGCTATAAGACATGATTTCTACTGTTCCAAACATTTTATCAAACACCTTGCATGCACTATTTAGGGCATAGATGAAATCATCAAATTACACATCATAAGAAACTAAATTCATGGATTTTATCTTGCAAGTTAAAAAACACACACAAAGATTCCAACTTTGAAATCAATCAACGTCAACAACATGATTACAAATAACCTACAACATAAATACCATGATTTATAGATAAAACAAGGTTCTTGAGCTTCATGGATGGAAGAAATCCATGAATGAACACTGTACATACCTTGGTTCATAAATATATGAAGATTGACGGAGGAAATTCTTAATTTTGAATCTTCTATGAAAAGCCCTAGGTTGCTCTTGAGAGGTTTTTGAGAGAAGAGAGTATATTTTAGGTTCTCAATGGCTAAATCTTGTGTTAAAGGGCTTAAATAGGGGTGGAAAAGTGAACCTTTTAACCCTGGACACATCTTTTAATTTCAGTGAAAATTTTTTGAATTGGACCCTTGGCGCGATGCGGCGCTATTGCGCTGTATCACAGGAATTTGACAACTGAAAAATTGAGGGATGGCGCGATACGGAGCCATCGCATTGCCACTTCATTTGTGACATGGAAGTTTGGCGCGACATGGGAGAAATCACGCTGGAAAAGGACAATTGCCATTTTAGCTTGTGGCGCGGCGCGCCACTGACCAATATGGCACTGTTTTACGACGGGAACTTGAAATAGTCATAACTTCTTACCCAGTTATCGGATTTAAGTGAATATTATATCGATGAAAAACTTGTTGAATTTTCCACGTGACAAAAAGTTAAAATCTTAAAAATACCATATGTACAAAAGTGGATTCGTCTTTCAAAGAAAGCTTCTAATATTTTTTAGACAATTTCAAGTTAGGAAAGAGTACTAGGTATTACATTACTGGGATCAGTTTTTACCTTTGGTAAAGTTTGTGTATAATAATAGCTTTCATTTTGATATTTAGATGGCCCCATTTGAGGCATTATAGGGTAGGCTATGTTAATTTTCTATTGGTTAGTTCGAGACTTCTGAGGCTATGCCTCATGGCACAAATTTGCTTCATGAGTCATTGGACCGAGTTCTAGTGATTCAGGATAGGCTACAAGTAGCTCAGAGTAGATAAAAGAGTTATACTGATCGTAGACGTCATCCATTAAGGTTTAGAGATGGTGATAGGGTTTTCCTAAGAGTATCGCCCATGAAGGGATGAGGTTCGGGAGGAGGGGCAAGCTTAGCCCCAGGTATAATAGACCCTTTAAGATTCTACAAAGAGTTGGGGAGG
This sequence comes from Capsicum baccatum var. pendulum, assembly GCA_030864225.1. Classification (NCBI taxonomy): domain Eukaryota; kingdom Viridiplantae; phylum Streptophyta; class Magnoliopsida; order Solanales; family Solanaceae; genus Capsicum; species Capsicum baccatum. The sequence continues at coordinate 217,490,605 of CM061556.1, read as the reverse complement.
TAGTTTATGTGTTTGCATTGCCTCCAGCCTTGTCCGTCATTCACTACTGTTCCATGTATCTATAATACGATAGTACATTCTAGATGAGTCCCACATGCTTTGGTGGGACTCGGTTCAGTTGGATGAGAGACTGGCATTTTTAGAGGAGCCAGTGTCCATTTGGACCAGAGTGTTAGACGATTGCACGCCAGGGACATTCCAATAGTTAAGGTTCAGTGGCGTCACCATCTAGTGAAGTAGGCTACTGAATTGCGAACTTTCCCACGCTCATCTTGGGAGACAGAGTGTGATATGCAGGCCCAGTATCCCTCCTTATTTGAGTCTTCGGGTATTTTCTTATCCTTTATATTCGCAGAGGAAAGTCATTTTAGCAGTGGATGTTGTAAGGACACTCACGGTTTTTTTTTCTTATTTTCATAGATTTTCAACGTCTTGAGCTTTCCTATGACTACCTTAAGTTATTTATGATTTGCTGAAACAGACAGTTCGATTTCACGATGGTTTTCTTGGAAATTTTAGTGATACCAAATATATTTTGAAATATTTAATCTAAATTAGCATTTGGTATAAATATAATTTATTACCCTTCTAAAAAAAATTTCTTTTAATTTGTATAAAAGGTATGGTATATATGTGTTATTTTATAAATAAGTTTATAGTTTATTAATACTTTAAGCGGTGATAGTGAATCTAGAAATTTTAAAATATTATTATTATATAATAGAGGTTTAATTAGAAATAATTTTCTATTAATTATGATATAATTAAAATATTATATTTATTTTACCATGAATCAATACATTACCCAAATACATATAAAACAGAGAAGAAAAGATGGTGTTGATGCAGCTATCCACGTGGACTTACGATAATATGCAACTAATGACTATTGATTATAGGTGGGTGACATCTGTTACTGATGTGCAGGAAAGTAATGCATTAATTACATGCAAATCATTTTACTTGTTAAAGAATTTAGTGCCTATAACTTTATTAAGCTTGACCTTTAGCATTTCTTACAGAATATATGGCTTTGCATCCCAATGATGCTAATAGTTTGAAACTGTTTCATATTGTCAACAAATATTTGGTTGGGTTTCATGCTTTTAATTATATTTGATGATAGAAGGAAGAGTAAATTATTTACATCAAGTTATTTAAGCTCGTGTCCAATAAGGCACTATTGAATGACTTTTCGAAGAGGTTTTTTTGCTTTGACGTTCAGGTAGGTTAGGTTTATCCTATCTTTAGATTGAGATTATTTATGGTACTTGTGTATTATTATGCTAGTTTTGGATAGGTAGTTGCAGTTTGTGTATCATTTAATATAGATAAGGAACTATCGGAAGGCTTTTCGAAGAGATTTTTTTGCGTTGACGTCCAGGTAGGTTTACCTTATCTTTAGGTTGAGATTATTTATGGTTATTGTGTATTATTATGTTAGTTTTGGACAGGCAGTTGCAGTTTGCGTATCATTTGATATAGATATCATGTCTTATTTATCCTGTTAGGACCCTGTTCTAGTAAATTTTGGCTCTGTTATCTTTTAGTATATGTAGTATTTATGAGCTTAGGATGTGGTATTTAAGTTGTGAAACCTTTAATTCATCTATTTTTAACTAAGTTGCACAAATGGTTATTTTAATGTATTTCAACTACGATTTAGGGTTAGCATATACTTTATTTTTGTCATTTAGTGTGAAAGTTGGCACCACTGTGGCATCGGTTACAGTATGATTTGAGTTTTAATTTTACAGTTGGGTATGCTTACCAATTCGAGTTCGGCATCTGGTTATGATGATTTGGAGTTCTAGTACTGATTACAGTTATTTTGGAAGTTGTGATTCCTCTGAGTTTCGGTTAGAGTCCGGCATCTGATCATGAGTTTTGTTGTATGTCATGTATGTGGCCTTTCATTATTATCCACCATTTCTTATTCGAATTCTATCGGTTCGAGCCCGGCATTTAGCCTCTTGTTACTACCCATTGATTTCGGTTCAAGCTCAGTGCACATTTGGATGGCTACTACGATTTTAAGGGGTTAGTTCGGTTATGGACTATTCACAATTTTCTTTAAAATTACTTCTTGTGTGTCCCACCAGCTCATGGGGGCACGATTGGGTTATTTGTCTTATTCAATGTGCCTAGCGAGCTTATAGGGGCTCAATTAGATTATGTTTGGTTTGTCTTTTATTACTACATTATTTATATTTTGTAATGCTTTTACTTATTCCTTTATCGCATTTGCGTAGCTCAATAGTTGTTTAACTTTACATCTCTACTTATTATTGACTTAGACTATACCATCACATTTTAGTTAAACTTTTCCTGTATGGAGCTCAGGCAGCCAATGATGCCTAGTAAGTACCAATTGCTTTGGTACTCATACTACATTGTTGTATCTTCACCCTGATGCAGATCTGAGTACTTGCAGTCGGCATGACATGATTTCTTTTTTTTCAGTACTGATCTGGAGCAGGGTGAGCTAGATGCTGTCCGAGGCTAATCCTCCTCTATCTGTTCCAGTTTAGTCTTTTGTATTCGAGACTGCTTGTATATATTGTGTATGTTTTGAATTCTATCTAGTACTCTGGGTATCTTTTAGTAGTGGCTCTAGTACAAACCTTATCAGGTCTTAAGAGAGATTCGTTTGAATATTTTGGTCCTTTTTCTTTTCTCGTTTGGATATACTTTATATGTTTTTCCTTTTTGTTTTTTTGCTTATTATTACTACTGCTATCATTATATGTGATTTTTTTTTTGTTTTCGTCTGTTAGCTCGTTACCTATTATTTTGGGCTATGGCTTAGCTTGCCTATTGGTAGGATAAGGTAGGCGCCATAGTTACTTGAGAAATAAAGTCGTGATATGAAATTGTCCAAATCACCCTCTGATGCTCGAAACACAAAATGTTAATTAAAGTCAAACTCATAGCTTTTAAAGCCTCGAAGAGTCTCAAACTCTCACATATCACTCCTGAATGCTTTCGGGTCTGTGTCAGCCATCCTCATAACTCACATAACATTTAAAAACTAAAAAAAAAAAAAAAGGACAAAACATTTAAACAAAAAAATCATAGCTATGGTTGTTACACAATACTAAGATCAATGTTATTTTACATTATAGCATAAACATAAAAGGAAAAAAAGCCTTAATTATCAATAATCTATATGATGATATTATTATTTGCTTTCTGATTTTAGAATGTGTAGATGTTCTCAAACAGTCAAGGTCAAAAAAGGAAATAATTTTAAGAATCATTTACTTCAATTTACGTGATTTATTGGGAAAAGAACTACAAAAGTAAAATACATAATAAAATTAAGATTTAACGAAAATTTGAAGTCAAACACTGATGTTACTATACTATTTAAAACTTTTATTCATCTACATAATATGTAAAATCTGAAAGATTTTGATGAAGATTAATAAAAGGATAAAGAAAAAAAATAAAGATATCAACCAAGAACTATCTTGAAACTGAAAAATTCAAAAGAACGGATGAAGAGTCACAGAACAATTTTGTACAACAAAATTAAAGATTAACATTAAATAAAAAAATCAATCATTGATTTTATTCATTATTCTGTTCTCACATGAAATAAACAAAGTCGAAATTGAATTTGATGAAGATTATTTAAAAGAATTAAAACCTACAACTTCTAACTAAATATGATATTCAGATAAATAAAATATATTATTTATCAAGAAATCAGAAATAACAATTTAAAAGAAATCGAGAACGAAAATTAAAGAAGAATATATATATATATATATATATATATATATATATATATATATATATATATATATATATATATATATATATATATATATATATATATATATATATATATTCTAACAAAATCATATATAAAAATGTATAAATATTGTGTCTTCGCGAAAATTTGAGTAGTTCTTTGCAAAAAAAATTTCTTGTAAATTATAAAAGTGAGATAGCCATACAGGGAGATGTTAGATATAAAAGAAAGATACATTCTTGGTCATTTAACTCTTTATACTTCTGTATAGTTTATATTGATTTTGTGGGATACACGCGCAAATTATGTGCCCGTAATTCAGTAGAATTATATGCGTAATTTTCAATGCTAAAGTCAAGGTTATTTACACTAAGAAAACATAAGAATAAGAGAACAAAGAAACCAACCTTAATTACTGGTAATCTATCAAATGTGACTGTTATTACATTTTCGGAATAATCCAAATTAATAAAACAAATCAATTGCAAAATACATTTCAGACCTATTGGAATTGCCAAAACATCAATTCAGAATTATTTAGATCAAATTTTGGTCGAGGTCAACTTCAAATTCAATTCAAATAACTAAAACTCTTGAAAGCCTTTGCGAATTGCTGCGTTTATCCGAGTGATCCACAAACGATGAAAATCTCTCTTTTTCCTACCCCTATCCCGATGAGCCGAAACTAAAGCTCTTATTTTCTGTTGAGTAATAGTTCTAGTAAGCCTTGAATGAGCCCCTCGAAAGCTTGATGCAAATAAACGAATTTTTGTTCTACGTCTCCGAGCTATATATCCTCAGATCCGAACATAGGGCTACTTTATTTGTTTGTCATATCTTCGCTAGGTGTTTATGGAATTATTATAGCAGGTTGGTCTAGTAATTAGGGGGCGGCCGTTCGGTCGCCTATGATACTAGGACCAATAGGTTCAAAATGGTTTTGTGCTGCAGGTGTTGAACGATCTACTCTACACAGGTGTGGGCTTACAGGGCTAGGGCTCATAAACCCTTTCTTTCATTTATCAATAGGGCCCTGCCCTGGTCGGTCACTTTTCTGGTCCGGGATCGATAAGTGGAAGTCATAAAAAAGAAATCTTTCTCTTCGCACCTCAGATCAAGAGGAAGGGTTGCTTGTCAAGCTGGCCTATATATAATAATAAGAAATAGAAAGAAATTTCTTATTATTATATAATAGAAACTATAAGAAAAATGGAAAGATTCGCTTTCTTTTAACCGGCTCCTTCTTCTTTGTCAACGCTACTAATTTTTCTTCTATGATCGATCGATATAAACATCAACAGCTTCGAATTGGATCAGTTTCTCCTCAACAAATAAGTGCTTGGGCCACAAAAATCCTACCTAATGGAGAGATAGTTGGAGAGGTAACAAAACCCTATACTTTTCATTACAAAACTAATAAACCGGAAAAACCAAACCTCCACCCAAGCCATAAAATAACTCTCCGAATTAAGAGTGGATGTTTGATTTTAGGTTCAATTATCTTAAACTTCGATTCAATTTTTTATTTCTTCGATTTGGAGAAAGTGTGCATTGAACACCAAACCAAACTAATTCGATTTAATCTTTTCAACTAGATGTAATTTGGTTCAGTGTTTTTAAAATGATTTTGCAATACAAATGAAAAATAAAATGAACACTAAATTATCATATGACACTAAAAAAAATTAGAACAATTAGCGATCGTCAACAAGGAAACATTAGGCACTAGCATTGTAGTTGGAATAAATAATTAATCATCCTGTTATCTGGAGGTTGTTGCTGTTGCTGCTCGTCGACGACGGTTTTTGTTGCTACTCACCGTCAAGCAAATGATCTCAAGGCTCAAGCTGCTCAAAATAGTATGGGAGATAAGATTGTGACTTAGAGGCTAGAACAAAATATTTATATCTTGGATAAAGTAGGCTTAGGTCTTAAAATATTTTGGGGCAAATTATAAATTAAATGTAATTTAAAATATTACCAAAAATATTTTTTATAAAAGTTTCATTCTTCGGTGCACTGAAATTGTGTGTACCAAAGAATCGTAGTCCTTACACCAAACATTGAATGAAGAATAAGTTATTTAAAAAAAAGAATGAAGCCCAAATCAAAAAATTAAAACTAAAACATTGAATTATTTGATTCAGTTTGATTATTCAATATCTATGTTCATTCATCTCTTCAATCTAGCAGAACCATCAAAATCAGAATTATCCTCTTCAAGAAAAGTCTTTTGTAAATTGTAAAAGCGAGATAGTCACGTGGAAGATATCATTTAGATATAAAAGATGAATACATTATTAGTTATTTAACTCACTATACTTCTATATAGTTAATATTGACTATTATGGGATACACATATAAAACACGTGCACATAAACTAGTAGAAAAATATGAGGGAATCTCAATGCTAAGATCAAGGTTCTTTAACAGTAAAAAAAACATAAGAATAAAAGAACATCAAAATCATCTTTAATTTTTGGTAATCTATCTAATGAGATTGTATTACTTTTTTATGTAAAAAATAATTCAAATTAATAGACCAAAATCAGTTGCACTATACATTTCGAACATATTGAAATTGTCAAAATACCATTTCGAGATCATTTAGATCAAATACTCACCAAAGTTAACTCCAAATTAAAATCAAATGACTAAAACTCAACCGAAAGCCTTGAGAATCGAACCAAACCTCCACCCAAGCCAAAAAAAATAACTCTCTGAATTCAGAGTGGACATTTGATTGTTCGATTTGATTTTCTTAAACTTCGATTCAATTCTTTGATTCTTCGATTTTGAGAAAGTATGCATCGAACACCAAATCAGACTAATTCGATTTGATTCTTTTATCTTGGATTCAATTCGGTTCAGTGATTTTAAAATAATTTTTCAGTGCAAATGTGAAAAAATGAACACATAATTATCAAAATAAGACACTAAAACATATAAAATAATTAGCAGTCATCTATAAGAAAATATTACGCACTAGCACCGTAATGAGATAAATTTTTAATGCATTGCATTATTCAACTCTCAACTAATTAATGTTGATCTTTGGAGGTTATTGCTATTGTCGATCATTGTCGGCGGTTGTTGTTGCTACTCACCGTCGAGCAAAGGATCTCAAGGCTAAAGCTGCTGAAAATAATATGAAACGTGAGATTGTAACTTAGAGGTTAGAGCGAAATAAATAGGGCTTGAGTAAAATGAACTTTGATCTTAAAATATTTTGGGATAAATTATAATTTAAATTTAATTTATAATATTATTAATGTTTTTAAAAGTTTGATTCTTCGATGGACCTAAGAATTATGGCCATTACACCAAACACTGAATCAACGAATTTTTTTAAAAAAAAATGAAAATCAAATGGAAAAATTAAAACTGAAATTAGGCACTAACACTGTAATTGGGATTAATTATTAATGCATTGCATTATTCAACTCTTAAGTAATTAATGCTGCTCTTCGGCGACTGTTGCTGTTGTTGGTCGTTGTCGGCGGTTGCTTTACCATCGAGCAAAGTTCTCAAGGCTCAAGCTGCTGAAAATAATGAGAAGTGCCACTGTAACTTAGAGACTAGAGTAAAATAATTAGGGCTTGGGTAAAATGGTCTTAGGGTTTAAAATGGTTGTGATAGATTATAAGTTAAATTTAATTTAGAATATTATTAAATTTTTTTAAAAAAGTTTGATTCTTCAGTGCACCAAAGATCGTTGCCCTTACACTAAACACTGGATTAAAGAATATTCTTTTTTTTTGTTTTTTTTTTAAAATGAAGTTCAAATTAAAAAATCAAAATTAAAACATCGAATTATTTGATTCAGTCCGACTTTTTAATATTTATGTCCATCCATTCCTTGAATCTAGCATAACCATCAAAATCATAAGTGTCCTTTTCAAGGAAAGTCTCGTGTAAACTAAGGGTGTCAAGTGGTCGTTTCGGATCTCGGGTTGGTTATTTTTTAAAATGGGTCCGATTAACTCGGCTCGGATTAAGTCCGATCCAGGTCCGCCGGTTAACCAGCCCAATCTGACCTGAATACCTTTTTTTTAAAAATAAAAATAAAAATTAGGATTTTGGGTCAAACTAGTCGTTGGCCCAACGGCTATATAGCCGTTTTTGGGTCCAAACGGCTAGTTTGGGCCCATTTATTAAAAAAAAAAAAATTAACTTTAAAAAATATTTTTTAATTCCAAAAAAAATTCTATAAATACCTTACAACTTCAAATCATTTTTCACATAATTTTTCACTCTCTCAAATCTTAATTCTCAATTCTCAAATATTCAATATATTTAATTTCTTAAAGTGTTTACTTTAATTTTTTAATTTTTCGTTTACAAAGTACGAGCGGAAGTTTCTAAAGTCGCAACCTTCGGATACTTTCAAAATTTGGTATTGTCGTTCCATCTCTTACGTTTAATTTTTATTTATTGTATTAATTGTTTAATATTTAATTTTATTATATTTGTGTATTTTGAATATTTTTAGTTTAATTTAATTTATATTATGGTTAAATTAAGAAACCTCGCTACTAAAGTTGTTAAAAAAATTTGTTCCGGAAGCGGTAGTGGTAGTAAAAAGCGAATTACTAGTGGTAGAGGTAGTTAAAGTAGTAGATATACCGTGTGCCTTCGCCTCCGGTACCGCTTGGTACACCTTTTGAGGAAGAAATAGGTGTAGGTGCTCACGATATGGATTGTGTAGAAGCTCAGGAAAATTACGGTATAGAAGAAGAAAATGAAGTAGATGCGGTTAATTTAGACGAAGATAATGAAAATATTTTTGAGACTCCCGCAGTAGGAGATGCTAACGTTAGATCTGAATCGGTTAATCTCCCTCCCCGTCCTCCCAGTGCCCCAAGACCTCGTAAAAGAACTAGTGTTGCATGACAATTTTTTGAACGTATATCAGATATTGAGGTGCAATGCAATATTTGTCAACAAATATATAAATATAGAAGTGGAGGCAAGCAAGGGGGTACGGGTACGTTAATGAGACATATAGCTGAAGATCACAAAACAGAGTTAAATATTGCACAAGGTGGTGGAGATGTTGGTGGGTCAACGCAAACTTGAATAGACCCAACAACAGATCGCGTAGAGAAGAAGTATAATAAATTGAGGAACCGGAAAGAAATAGCTAAAATGGTAGCTGTGGGTTGTTTGCCTTTTAGTTTTCCTTCTTCTGATGCCTTTATTCGTTATATACAACTAATTTATAATCTTATGTTTAACGGTATTCCTAGAACCACTTGTCGGTCTGATATTTTTAGACTCCATTCACAATATTGTTTTTATTTATCAACATTGTTAAAAAATATTCAATGTAGATTGTCCCTAACTTCTGATCTTGGTCGTGCTGTAAATAAAAATGATTATTTAGCCGTTGCTTGTCATTGGATGGATAGTAATTTCGTGATGCAAAAACGTATTCTTGTTTTTTTATATGATGAAGATCGTAAACATACTGGACAATTTATTGCTGATTCTATTGTTAAAATTGCCGGATATTATGGTATCGAAAATAAAATTTTATGTATTGCTTTTGATAATACTTCTAACAACAAGACTGCTATAAAAAAAAAAATCTACGCTATCTCTGCCCTTGCCTGAAATTTTTCATATTAAGTGTGCATGTCATATATATAATTTAATTGTAAAACATGGTCTTGAGTTTTTTGAGCTTTATATTGAAAAAATTCGTCTTGCCGTTGGTTTTATTCAAGAAAATAATCGTAGATCGAGAATTAGAGAATTTAAAGTTAAATGTTAAGAAAATGGACTTACACCAATTTTGATGCCTGAGGAAATTGATACTAGATGAAATTCTACGTATGAATTTTTAAAAACTTGTTATAAATATAGAATTCCTATTACACCAACTTTTAACCAATATTGCGGTTCATTTGCTGATTTTGCTGATTGCATGCTATATAATTCTGATTGGGTTGTAATTAATGATCTTGTTAAGCATTTAGAAAAATTTTATGTAGCTACGGTTGAATTTTTCGGTGCTTATTATCCTACTGTTTGTAATATTTTGGCATATATAGCTGATATTTCTGGTTTGTTCAAAGAATATAAAAATAAAGAAGGTTATAAAAAAGTTGTTGGCGCCATGTTTACGAAATTTAAAAAATATTTTTTTCCGATTCCCCTATTTACTTGGTTGGTACTATGCTAAATCCGTGCATGAAATATAATCATATGTGCTACTTTAGTACTCTTAATTATACTAACTTAGAAATAAATACTAACCATGATTCTGAACAAGTACAACCTGATTTGTGGACGGCTACGGCTGATGCAAAGGATTACATAGAAAAATTATGAGAGAACTTACACATCAACTTATCGGGAAGAGCTGAAATATTATCTTCGGATGGCACCAGAGGATCGCAGACGACAGATCAACACGTTGGATTAGTGGAGGATTAATGAAACACAATATCCTGTGCTTTCAAGATTAGCTAGAGATATCTTGAATGTTCCAATGTCAACCATTGCATCAGAGAGCGCCTTCAGTCAGGGACGACAGCATCTTGGAGACAACCGACACTCATGGGGAAGCAATGCAATGAATGTTCTAGTTTGCCCCAGAGATTGGATTAGAGCGGAAAGAAGAAATCAAGGAATGGAACCGAAGCCGAGCGACGAGCTGAAACTTGAAGAAATATGACTTCACGAGAGAACTCAGTAGAATCAAGCCCAATGCATGGTTTTGCCCCCGTTGACTTCGACTACCCTATGCAAGTTCCCGTTAATATTAACATGAATGAGTTGGAAAAAATGATGTATAATTTGTAGATTTTTCATTCATGTAAATTATAAATTTTGGATCATTTTGCAATCAATAAAATTCCCCAAATTCATTCACTCCTTAGTCCTTTCTTTTTAAATTTTTTCATTTAACGATTTAAAATTTTAAATTGAATTTCTAGTTTTCTACTTTAAATTAAAAGCTTACTTCTAATATATTATTAATTTACTACCAAATATTATTAATTTATTATATTAAGTAGCATATGTTTTGTATATGTGTGCATATATCTTCTATAGACGTGTATATTTAATGTATATATGTTTATATATTTTATAAATTAGTATATAAGTATATCTATATATATATTGTAATGTATATATAATGTAGTATATTTTATAAGTAGTAGTATATTACATTGAATGGTGCATATACACGTGTATATATCTTCTATAGAAGTGTATATTTAACGTATACATGTGTATATGTTTTATAAATTAGTATATCTTCTATAGAAGTGTATATTTAACGTATACATGTGTATATATTTTATAAATTAGTATATAAGTATATCTATATATATATTGTAATGTATATATAATGTAGTATATTTTATAGGTAGTAGTATATATACATTGAATGGTGCGTATACACGTGTATATATCTTCTATAGAAGTGTATATTTAACGTATACATGTGTATATATTCTATAAATTAGTATGTAAGTATATCTATATATATTGTAATGTATATATATTGTAGTATATTTTATAAGTAGTAGTATATATACATTAAATGGTGCGTATACACGTGTATATATCTTCTATAGAAGTGTATATTCAACGTATACATGTGTATATGTATATGTTTTATAAATTAGTATATAAGTATATCTATATATATTGTAATGTATATATAATGTAGTATATTTTATAAGTAGTAGTATATATATATTGAATGGTGCGTATACACGTGTATATATCTTCTATAGAAGTGTATATTTAACGTATACATGTGTATATGTTTTATAAATTAGTATATAACTATATCTATATATATTGTAGTGTATATATATTGTAGTATATTTTATAAGTAGTAGTATATATACATTGAATAGTGCGTATACACATGTATATATCTTCTATAGAAGTGTATATTTAACGTATACATGTGTATATGTTTTATAAATTAGTATATAACTATATCTATATATACATTGTAATGTATATATATTGTAGTATATTTTATAAGTAGTTGTATATATACATTGTATGGTGCATATACACGTGTATATATCTTGTATATTTAACGTATACATGTGTATATGTTTTATGAATTAGTATATAAGTATATCTATATATATTGTAGTATATTTTATAAGTAGTAGTACATATACATTGAATGGTGCGTATATATGACTAATTGTGTATATGTGCATATATTTTTTAAATTCTAATGTAGTATATACTACATATATAGTGTATATATATTATTTAACGTATTTATAATGTACATAGGTGAGTATATGTAATGTATATTGAAATAAATTTTTTTTTTTTTATATTTTTGACCGGTTTTGACCGATTTTTTAATTGAATTTGATCGGGTTTTGGTGGGTTTGATTGGGTTGGGTTAAGTGGGCCGGGTTAGGGTGGTTTTTAATTTTTTTACTGTTTGGCCCGGCCCGAACCGACCCGGCCCATCTAGTGCCAAAACCGGCCATTAACCGGCCCTCAACCCGGTTAAAATAGAAGGGCCAATTTTGGGTTGGCCCGGCTCAGCCCGTTCTTTATGCTTCTGTAAAGTTAATATTTATTATTGTGGGATAAACATGCAAAGCATGTACCCATAAATTAGTAGAACGATATGAGTGAATCTCAATACCAAGATCAAGGTTTTTTTACACTAAAAAGTATAAGAATAAGAGAACACAGAAACCAAATTTAAATACTGGTAATCTATCAAATGAGATTTTATTACTTTTTGATTTAAAAAATAATGCAAATTAATAGAACAATCCACTGCAATATAGATACTGAACCTATTGAAATTGTCAAAATACCATTTCAAGATTGTTTAGATCAAATACTGACCGAGGTCAACTCCCAATTCAAACCAAATGAGTAAAACTCCATTTAAAATCAAACCAAACCTCCATCCAAGCAAAAAAAATAACTTCATGAATTAAGAGTGGATGTTCAATTATTCAATTCGACTCTTTGATTCTTCGATTTTGGAAAAGTGTGCATCCAACAACAATTCAAACTAATTCGGTTTAATTCTTTTGACTCCAAACCAATTGGTCTAGTGTTTTTAAAATGATTTTGTGGTGCAAATGAGAAATAAAATAAGCACTAAATTATCAAAATATAAGACACTAAAAAAATTTAAACAATTAGCGACCGTCAACAAGGAAACTTTAAATACTAGCACTGTAGTTGGGATAAATAATTAATGCATTGCATTATTCAACTCACAAGTAAATAATGCTGCTCTTCGGCGGCTGTTGATGTTGTTGCTCATCGTCACTAGTTTCTATTGCTACTCATCGTCGAGCGAAGGATCTTAAGGCTCAAGCTGCTGGAAATAATATGATAAGTGAGATTGTGACCTAGAGGCTATTGCAAAATAATCAAGACTTGGGTAAAATGGGCTTCAGTCTTAAAATTATTTAAGACAAATTATAAATTAGATATGATTTAAAATATTATTAAACATAATTTTTGTAAGGTTCAATTCTTCGATTGTCATGACCCAAAAACAAGGTTATGATGTCACTTGTCGCGGCTCAACCTTGACAAGTAAGCCCATCTCCTAAAATCAAAAGAAATCTCCATGTAATAAGAAATATAGTAAGACGAGACTTTTAGAATAAAGTCAGGCCAACACAAAACATAAATAAAGTAGAGGTTTGAAGAAGCCACATAGAACCTCTAAAATCTGGTGTCGCAAATTGAAACACCCTAGATTTTGGTCCTTAAAAGATTTCTTGACCTATGGGCTTACTATCCATATTACGACTCTCCCTATGAGTCGTAGGGTGTCATTACGGGTCGTAGGACCCTAATTGTAACCTGACCAGTATAGATTAGCCAAGTTTCTATTATGATTATGTTTGGCTTCTAACGAGTCGTAAACACTCTATACGAGTCATACCGTGCTTATTCGTAGCCTAACCAGTGTAGTGCCCAATTGATTCTGCTTTGACTACGATTAAACATAACGAGTCATAATATATGAGTACGAGTTGTATGGTAAGACTTATAGCCAGACCAGTGTTGGTGCCCCATGGATACTATCCAGACTACAACTGGAGGTCACGAGTTGTAAGGTGACCCTACGAGTCGTAAGGTCGCCCGTAGCGATTAGGCGACAATTTTTTAGTTTTTCATTAAGGGCACTTTGGACGTTTCTCCTCTTCCCCAATCGTGACCCACAACTTAAAAACCCTTTAGGGTATCATTATTGCTCTGAAACAAATCAAAATAACTTCTCAATCTCTCTCAAATCCCCAAGGTCAAGAACACTTAGGGTTTCTAAGAAGTTGGTCATTAGGGCTCTTAAGGGTGATTTCTCTCCATAGTTGTGATACGTTCAGGTACGTTACTTTTCCCCAGATCTTATTTTATGAAAAACATGTGTTTTAAATAATTTAATTGTATGGATTTGAATATGATTTTTGACATGGGTTGAGGGTTTTGGAATGGATGATTCTTAAATTATATTCCCATGGTTTTTATGAGTTATTCATAATTTGAATTGATTGTTTTTGAATTAATAGGGTGCATGGGTGTGGAAATTGGAATGAGGGTTAAGGTAATCCCTTAATTTAATGTTTTAAACTTGGAATTTGGTTTTAAATAATTATATCCCTTGACTCACTTGTGTAATAGCTTTGACTTGAGAAATTGTCACTTGATTTGACTTACAAACGTATACTATTACATTGCATAAATGATTAAACAATGAATATGGATTTTAAAGGCCTTGTTGGCTATGTTTTGATTTAATAAACAAAGGGGGCGAGGCATTCACCCAATTTGATTTGATAAACTAAAGAAGGTCGAGGTATTCCTCCAACTTGATTTAATGAACAAAGGGGGTCGGGGCATTCCCCCAGGTTAATGGAATTGTAATAACATAAATATGATCTTGCAAGCTAAATGGTATGACAATACCTGTGGTGTGCCTTAATGTATAATTCCTTGGTTAGGGTTATACAGCTAAGCCATGAAGATGTGGGTGTCGAATGAATTATACTGGAAATTCACATTTGCCGATGTAAGGGTTGGTCTTGATGATTATATGCATGGTTCACACTGTTGATATATTTTGTATCTAGGATTTACGTAGGGTCTAGGCATTACCTTATCTTCCTTGATACCTTCGATTCTTATGGCTAACATGCATTAGGGCCTTTTCACCAGGGGGACATGAACCCATATATCCCATGGGTGCCGATTTATGATAGTTAAGCTACATAGGCCAGGATAATGTTTTACTATCATGCCAAACCTTGTTCTCTACCCTAGTATCTATTATATATATTTGTATGCATGTACGTGAAAATGTACAGTGAGTTTGGAATTGAACTTTGGACTGACATTATTTCATCCTTACCGTGAGTTACATGCTAGTGCTCACCCCACTAACCGTCTTCAAATGTTGTATCCCTATGCGATACAAGGTTTAAAGGAACTTCTACTTTTTTTGCGCAGTGATATAGTGAGCTTTCATTCTCAGCAGGACTTGATTAATCCATCAATTTTTTCTTCCATAAATTAGAAATGAAGACTTCATATTTAAATTTCCATTATCATTGTTAGGGTCGGGGGCATGTCCCGACTTAGATTATTTTCATCTTAGTAGAGGATTTGTGGAAATTATTATGGATTGGGTATTGATGTTGACACTTTTAAATGTATTTGAATTATTACTCTCTATCTTGTTATATGTTCAAAATTCATCTGCTGAGTAGTGTATCATGATCTATTTGACTAGGCAACGGGGTTGTCTCCGATCTCGGTGGACATGAGATACCCATCATCGCCAGGCCTTGATTTGGGTTATGACATAGTTGGTATCAAAGCCTAGGTTTGGTGTCATTAGGTATCCACAAATATGTGTCAAGTAGAGTTTCTTTCATGGGTGTATAACGTGTCACACTTATGAGGGAGGGGTTACAAGACATACAGGAATATTTCCTTTTCTTGTGTTCTACTTTTGGGCTATAGAGTCTAAGGTCTTGAAACTTCTCTAATCTCCATTTGTTTGAATTTCAGACCACGACTCCCTGAAGATCTGATAATTGTGGAACTTCTTTGGACCCAAATCAGGACAATATGGATGGAACTCGTCCTACTTATGAAGTTCAGACTTGGTTTAGGGCTCTAGCTCATGATTGTACTACCCCATGTAGAGTTCTACTGGTCCCTACCAGTCCTCTTCGGGCTCCTTAGACTGATGATAATCATGCCTCACCACCCCAAGAAGACATTCTAATGCTGAGTTTCATTGATCTATTCATCTGTTGACCTAGTTGGTGACATCTCAGTCGCGCCAGTCGGGTCCTACTAGTACTACTGTGAGTTTTTCTGAGGTTACTTGAGTCGGATAGTTTATGAGACTCAATTCTCCAAACTTTACTGGCTCAAAGGTTGAGGAGGATTCTCAAGGATTCATAGACGATATAGAGGATATCTTTTGAGTTATGCATGCTTTTGACTTTGAGGGTGTGGAATTGGTTGCATATCAGTTAAAGGATTTGTCATATAAGTGGTATAAGGAGTGGGATCAGTCTAGGGGTGATGATGGGGAATTGGAACTACTAGATGAGTTTTTGGGTGCCTTTCTGGATCGTTTCTTTACTTAGAAGTTAAGGGAGGCCAAAGCTGAGGAGTTTGTGAATGTGAAATAGGGAAGGATGACCATGAAAGAGTATGCCCTAAAATTTCATCAGTTGTCCTGTTATGCTCTTGAGCTAGCCGGTGTTTAACATGAGGTCTAGGATGAGAAAGTTTGCTTTGGATTTGTCTCGAGACTTGGTGATAGAGTGTAAGGAAATCTTGTTGAATATTGATATGGATATATCTAGGTTTGTGGTATATATGCAGCAGGTTGAATATGAAATGAAGAGACAAGGGAAAATAGGAGAAAGGAAAAGAAAAAGGTCCAGATATTCTAAGTAGGGTGGAGGCCAGTAAAATAGTGGTAGAGATGGCAGGCAACTGTCTAAGAAAAAGTGAGAAAATTTTGGTTCATATTCTATGGCTAGTGCTCCATATCCTAAGTCGTTCGGTGATCGCTGCTTTTATAGCAACATCAGGTTTAAGGCACAAGGTGCCCAATCTCAAGATAATGGGGCCTAGTCAACTTTATCGTATCCTCCTTATAAATTTTGTGGTTAGTTTCATCATGGTTTTTGTGATAAGGGGAGAAATAAGTATTTTATATGCAGCCAGCCTAGCCATATTCAGAGGAATTTCCCCTATGGTAATATTGCTACTAGGGCTAATAAGGTCCCAATTGTTGCTTCTTTAGCTCCTATCCTAAAAGTGCTACTTCTAGCTCCGACATTAGTCGAAATTATCTTTATGATCTTGCCACCTATTAGGAATCTGAGGTATCTCCTGATGTTGTTACTGGTATGCTAAAACTTTTCTCTCATAATATGTATTTTCTGCTAGATACCAGGTCTACCCTTTTTTATATGACCCCTTATATAGCTATTCATGTTGGTTTTGGTCCTGAGTGTATTCCTGATCCCTTTTCTATGTCTAACCTGGTGGGT
The DNA here is from genome assembly GCA_030864225.1 of Capsicum baccatum var. pendulum. Lineage (NCBI taxonomy): Eukaryota > Viridiplantae > Streptophyta > Magnoliopsida > Solanales > Solanaceae > Capsicum > Capsicum baccatum. The sequence continues at coordinate 217,473,292 of CM061556.1, read as the reverse complement.
AACTTTATTGTTGCTAGGAAAATCTATAGGGGTTGTGTGGTATCTCTTTGTAATAGGGAGATGTTGGTGGATTTGATAGAGTTGGAGATGTTAGATTTTGATGTTATCTTGGGGATGGTTGGATCCATTCGTTCTATGCTTTCCTTGATTGTAGAACACAAAGGGTTAGTTTTCAATTCTCGAATAAGTTGGTGATTGAGTGGGAAGGTAGTTCCCTAGTTCCTAAAGGGAGGTTCATCTCCAGAAGTTTATTTTCAAGGGTTGTCTGGGTCACGTGGTTTGGGTTAAAGATTCTAATTTTGAGGTTCCCTTCTTATCATTTGTCCTTGTTATCTGTGAGTTTCTCGAAGTGTTCCCTAATGATTATTCTAGTATCCCTCCTGATGGGGAAACTGATTTTAGGATCGATCTTTTTTTGGACACTCGTCCTATCTCTATCCCTCCCTATAGAATGGCTTCAGCTGAGTTGAAAAACCATAAGGAGCGGTTGAAAGATCTTCTTAATGAGGGTTTAATTTGCCCTAGTATTCCTTGTAGGGTGCGTCGGGACTCTTTGTGCATAAGAAAAATGGGTCCCTTTGAATGTGTATAGATTATCGCCAGTTGAATAAGGTAACAGTGAAGAATAAATAGCCTCTTTCTAAGATTGATGACCTTTTTGACAAGATTTAGGGTGCGGAGTACTTTTCTAAGATTGACCTTCGGTCAGGTTATCATCAGCTGAAGATTAGGGAGGTGGATATCCCTAAGACTACTTTCTAAACCAGATATGATCATTTATAGTTTTGGTGATGTCCTTTGGTTTGACTAATGCATCGGTGGAATTTATGGATTTTATGAATTGGGTATTCTATTATTTTCTGGATTTATTCGTCATTGTGTTTATTGATGACATCTTGGTTTATTCTAAAAGTTAGGAGGATCATGTCAATCACCTTAATATAGTGTTGCAGACCCTTAAAGATCGGTGTTTGTATGCTAAGTTTTTGAAGTATGTGTTCTGGTTGAGTGTTGTTACTTTTTTGGGTCATGTTGTTCTAATGAATGGATTATGGTGGTGGTTAAGATATGGCCTAAACTCACGAATCTAATCGACATTCGGAGCTTCATAGGTTTAGCCGAATATTATAGGAGGTTTATGTAGAATTATTCTTCTGTTACTGCCCTATTAACAAGGTTGACTCGGAAAAAGGTGAAGTTTCTATGGTCCGACGCTTGTAAGGGTAGTTTTGAGAAGTTAAAGGATAAGTTGACTTCTGCTCCTATTTTAACCCTACGTGAGGGTACTGATGGATTTGTTGTTTAATGTAATGCACCCCGTGTGGTACTGGGTATTCTGTTGATGCAACAGGGTAAGGTTGTGACATATGATTTTAGGCAGCTGAAGATACATAAGAAGAACTATCCAACTCATAATTTGGAGTTGCTTTAAAAATTTTGTACCATTATCTGTATGGGGTTCATGTTGACATCGTCTCAGACCATAAAAGTATGTATTCACCCAGAAGGAGTTGAATCTCAGGCAGAGAAGATAGGTTGAATTATTTAAGGACTATGACATAAGTCTTCATTATCATCCAGGTAAAGCTAATATGGTTGCTGATACTCTTAGCAGGTTATCTATGGGGAGCTTGTCTCATGTTGCTTAGGAGAATAGAGGGTTGGTGAAAGATATTCACCGATTGGCTAATCTTGGAGTTTGTCTTTTGGACTCTGAAGATGATGGTGTGATTTTTCAAGAGGTGGCGAAGTCCTCTCTGGGTGTTGAGGTGAAGGAGAAGTGGTTTTGGATCCTATTTTGATAGAATCAAGAACGATGTTGGTAGTAGAAAGTTGTGGATTTTGGGATTTGTGGTGATGGTATCTTGAGGTACCAAGGTAGATTATGTGTTCCCGACATTGATTGGTTGAGAGAAAGAATCTTGGTTGAGGCTCATGAGTCGAGGTACATTGTTCATCCAATATCAATAAAGATGTACCACGAGTTGAAAGAGTTTTATTGGTAGAATAACATGAAGAGGGATGTGGCCAATTTTGTGGTTACGTGTATGGTGTGTCAGTAACTGAAGGTTAAACACTTGAGGCTTGGTTGTTTGTCTCAAGAGATTGAGTTGCCTATCTGAAAAAGGGAGGTGATTAATATGGATTTCGTTACCGGTCATCATCGATCTCAGAATCGGTTTGATTCAGTTTGGGTCATCGTTGATAGGATGACTAAGTCTGCTCAGTTATTGTCAGTGAAGACTACTTATTTGGAAGAGGGTAATGCTAAGCTTTCCTTCAGGAAATTATCAAGTTGTATGTGCTTCGATTTCCATCATATCTGATTGAGGTATGCAGTTCTCTTCCTAGTTTTGGCATTCTTTTCAAAGAGGCTTGGGAACTAAGTGACACGACTCAAACCAGGGCCTGACTGTGTTGGGTATCTCAAGTCCAACCGGGACTGGAGACCACCCCCTATACCTATGTCGTTGACTACCCTTCACCCCATGTCGAATGAATTTCAAACATATAACAAGATAAGATAACATTAATTTACAGACATTAAAATAAGCCAATAACTAAAACCAAACATCCACAACCAAATGAACGTCTAATACCAATACCAATGCCAATATCAACACCAATGCTAATACCAATACCAACACTTTCCATGCCCATAATAGTCCAACAAAGCCTCTAGTTAGAACCAAAGAGTATCCAGTCGGGACGTGCTCTCGACCATTGCCAAAACCAAAACAAAAGAAATAATAATGACAAAAATAAATCCATGGCATGAAATGGGTCCTTACGAATTATGGAAGTTCACCACTTCAGTCTGGCTCAAAAGTTATCCTCGAATCACCACGTCACTGAGTAGGAGGAGTGGAAGTATGGACGGTTCTTGCATCGCTTAGGGATACAGTGCCCGAAGATGGTTAGTGGGGTGAATTCTAGCGTGTAACTTAGGGATAAAGATAAAATAATACAATTAAATAAAAACCAAATCAAACCAATGCAAATAACCACATGCAAATACATATATGTATATACCATGCTGGGATAGGGAACAAGGCTTAGAATGCATTTTAAAACCTTAACCTAGATTGTGTAGCTTTACTACCACAAATCCACCCACAGGATATATATGGGTCCAGTATTATCCTTTGAATGGGCCCAGTGTGTGTATCCGTACGAATCAGAGATATCATAGATGGTCGGGGATTCCCTTATACCCTTCACCCTTCATGATACAAGTTTATCTGTATAGACTTGGGGGATTCTCGTGTACCCCGCAAGTCTATGTTTACTAAGACCAACCCTCATGTCGGCAAGCATGAGTTTCTAGTGCAAATCACAACCCCCATTATTTCCCAATTAAACCATTTAGCATATAACCAAACCGACAATTCCCGAAGTCAATAACTAAGGCATTATAAAGTGGTATTGTCATACCGATTATAGCTGGAGAGCAATGTCATTATCCAATACTTAGGGGATTCCCATGTACTCCGTAGACTCCATTATTAAAATAACATAGGAGATTCCCGTGTACTCCACAAGGTTTTCATTTTAACAATCACTTGAGGGATTTCCTTGTACCCCACAAGATTTTCAAAACCATCCTTAACTATTTAACATTTTATACCATGAATTAGTTTCAAGAAACAAGTCAAAGCAAGCACTTTGGGGATTCCATTATACCCTTAATTCAAATTTCCACCTTTCTCATAACTACTAACCATTTTCACAATACAGGGCTGGGGTCATAACCAATTCAAAAGTCACAAGTTCAGAGAAAGTTATCAATATCTAGTTCAGCCACCATACCCATGCACCCACATGTCCAAAACCATATTTAAAATAAGGAAAACCATAATTAAACCATGGGAAAACATATATCAACAATACGAATTCAAAAACCCTCAGCCTTTATTTCAAAACCATAACAATACCATGAAAGCCATACATTAAAATATGTGCTTTAAGTAAAATAAAAATGAGGGAGGAGTAACATGCCTGAAATACCAAGGAATTTGGAAGAGATTTCACCCTTAGAACCCTAGATGATCACTTTCTTTGAAACCCAAGCCTTAGCATGAATAGAGAGTTTGAGAGAGAATGTGGGAGTGTTTTATTAGGAACGATATAATAATGAAGTCCCAATAAAGGTTTTAAGTCATGGGGTCCAAGGGCCTATAGTTGGAAATGTCCAAAATACCCTCAACTTAAAATCTGTAAAAAGCCGTGCTTGGTTACGAGTCTACCCATTGACTCGTCACCATATCATACGACTCATAGCTTTGAGTCATATCCTAGATAGTTAGTTAGACACCCATACACTGTCCACCCTACGGCTTCTTGATCCTACTCATAATCTGACCCTGTGGCTCATAGGGTCTAGTCGTAACCAACATAGTACCCAAATGGGTCAGACACTGGACAACCTATGACTTCACCTCACTATTCGTAACCTATCCTCACGATTCCTAGTAAGCCACTCGTACTTAGAGCAGAGTCAAACCACTAACTTACTAATTTGGTTAAGGTTCGTCCTCATGACTTGTCATCATCCTTAATGACTCGTATCACCAAGTCGTAACCAAGATAGAAAACCCAACCACCATCCGTTGGACACCTTATGACTAGGGTCACCTGACCCATCAAGATAGTATATGACTTGTATAATCAATTTGTAATCACGTCAGTGAGCTTAGAACTCAAGAAATTTCCAAGGGCTAAAACCCAGGGTGTTTCAATTATCCCCCACTTGGATCATTCGTCCTCGAATGATGGAACAAGGCAGTGACTAGCACGATTAAACCCACAAATATCTCTAATCTTACCTTTAAGATAGAAAAAAGATTACCAAGGAATTCACAATCAATCTTTTTTTAACAAAGACAGAAAACAAAGATGTTAAGAACAACACATAACTTAAGCACAATTTTCTGGAACAGGGAACATAATAGATACTTGGAATTCATGTCCTCTTCAGCTTTTGAAGTAGCCTCTTCGACCTTGTGGTTCCTCCATCAAATCGAAGCTACAACCTTGGTACGCAACCAATGAACTTGTCGACCCAAGATTTTAACCGGGACTTCTTCATAAGACAAGGAATCCAAAATATCAATATCCTTGATAGGAACAATTTGTGATGAATCAGCCACACACTTTCTCAAAATAGATATGTGGAACACTAGGTGAATGGAACTCAAGCTAGAGGGTAACTCCAATTCATATGCAACATTACCAATCCTTTTCAAGACAAACTACGGGAAGACATACCGAGAACTGAGCTTCACTTTCTTACCAAATCGTATCACTCCCTTCATAAGAGACACCTTCAAGAACCTTCTATCCCCAACCTCAAGCTCTAACTTCATATGCCTCACATTCGTATAGGAATTTTGGTGACTTTGGGTAGCTTTAAGCCTATCATGAATCACCTTCACCTTCTTCATGGCTTAGTAAACTAAATTTGGTCCAAACATCTCCTTCTCACCAACCTCTAACCATCTAATACGAAACCGACACCTCCTACCATTCAAGAACTTAAACAGAGCCATCCCAATGCTAGAGTGGTAGCTATTATTATACGTAAATTCTATAAGAGGAAAATGTTAAACCCAACTATCACTATAGTAAATCACGCAAGCTCAGAGCATATCCTCCAACATGTAAATAGTTCTTTCCACTTTCCCATCCGACTGTGGGTGGAAAGACGTACTAAGACTTACCTTAGTCCTCAAATATTTCTAAAACGATCACAAAAAATGTGATGAGAACTAAGCACTATAATCGGACATGATAGAAATAGGAACCCCATGCATCTTCGTAATTTCCTCAAGAAACAACTTGGCATAATTCTCCGCCAAGAAATTAATCCTCACTGGCAAGAATTGAGCAGCCATAGTCATTCTATCCTCAATGACCCAAATCAAATCAAACTGATTTCAAGACCGAAGAAGACTGGTAACGAAATCCATATTGATCACTTTCCACTTCTATATAGGCAACTTAATTTCTTGATACAATCCTCTAGGCCTCAAGTGTTTAATTTTACTTGCTGACACACCATGCATTTGGCCATAAAATTGGCCACATCTCACTTCATATTTTTCCACTAATAGATCCTCATGAGTTTATGATATATCTTTGTCAAACCAGGATAAACAACATAATGTGATTCATGCACCTCGATCAAGATCCTCTCTCCTAACCCATCTATATTGAGAATGCATAATCTCCCTTGGTACCGCACGGTACCATTGCCACTAGCCTCAAAGGCCATCACTTTCTACATACCTACATCACCATTGAGTTGAACTAAGATAGGATTTAACACTTGCTTCTCATTCACCTTAGCACCAAGAGATGACTTTGCCACCTCCTAAACACACACACCACTATCTTCAAAGTTCGAGATGCAAACTTTAAGGTTAGCTAAATGATGAATATCTTTCACCAATTCTTGTTTCTCCTTATCCATATGAGCTAGACTCCACATGGATAATCTTCTAAGAGCATCAACAACCACGTTAGCTTTACCTGGATGGTAGTGAAGTCTCAAGTCATAATTCTTGAGTAGCTCAAACCATCTTCTTTGCCTGAAATTAAGCACTTTCTGGGTAAACAAATATTGCAGGCTATTATGATCTAAAAAGATATCCACATGCACTCCATACAAATAGTATTGTCAAATTTTCAATACAAAACAACACAACCAATAACTCCAAGTCATGGTTGTCATACCAACACAACCACCCAATACAAATGGCTAGTTATCACAACCCCTACTATTGCCCAATTAAACCATTTAGCACATAACCAAACCACCAATTTTTGGAGTCAATTATTAAGGAATTATTAAGTGGTATTGTCATACCGACTATAGCTTGCAAGCAATGTCATTAGCCAGTACTTAGGGGATTCCCATGTATCCCGCAGACTCCATTATTAAAATCACATGGGAGATTCCCATGTACCCCGCTAGATTTTCATTTTAACAATAACTTGGGGGATTCCCGTGTACCCATAAGGTTTTTAAAACCATCCTTAACAATTTTACCATTTATACCATGTATTAGTTTTAAGAAATAAGTCAAACCAAGCACTTTGGGGATTCCATTGTACCCCTAATTCAAATTCCCACCTTTAACATAGCTACTAACCAGTTTATAATACAGGGTTGGGGTCATAACTACTTTAAAAGTCACAAGTTTAGAGAAAGTTATCATTATCAAGTTCAGCCACCATACCCATGTACCCACATGTTCAAAACCATAGTTAAAATAAGGGAAAACATAATTAAACCATGGGAAAACATATATGAACAATAAGAATTCAAAAACCCCCACCATTTATTTCAAAACCATAACAATACTATGAAATATACATTAAAAAATATGCTTTAAGTAAAATAAGAATGAGGGAGGAGTAACATACATGAAGTACCAAGGAATTTGGAAGAGATTTCACCATTAGAACCCTAGATGACTACTTTCTTTTAAACCCTATCCTTAGTTTGAACAGAGAGTTTAAGAGAGAATATGGGAGTGTTTTATTGGGAATACTATGATAATAAATTTAATTCATGAGGTTCAAGAGACTATAATGGGAAATGTCCAGAATACCCGCAGCTTAAAAGTTATAAAAAAAGTCGTCCTTGGTTATGAGTCGACCCATTGACTCATCACCACATCATACAAGTTGTAGCCTTAAGTCATATCCTAGATAGTGAGTTGGGCACCCATACAATGTCCACCTACTGACTTCATGATCCCACTCGTAACCTAACCCTATGACTCATAGCATCTAGTCAAAACAAATACTTTACCTAAATAGGTCAGACACTAGATAACCTATGACTTCACCTCATAACTCATAACATATCCTTACAGCTCTTAGTGAGCCACTCGTACTCAGAGTAGAGTTAAGCCGCTAAGTAACTGATTTGGTTAAGGCTCATCCTAATGACTCCTCACTATCCTTAATGACTCATATAACCAAGTCATAACCAATACATAAAACCTAACCACCATCTACTGGACACCTTATGACTAGGGTCACGTAACCTATCGAGACACCATATGACTTGTATGGTCAAGTCGTAATTAGATTAGTGAGCTTAAATCTCAAGAAATTTCCAATGGCCAAAATATGGGGTATTTCACTAAGGTGGGCCTTAGCACCGCTTTTCACCCTCAAGAAGATAGACAAGTGGAGACAATAATTCAAACTTTGAAATATATATTAAGGTCATATGTGATTAAATTTGGTGGTAGTTGGATTGATCATTTTCCTCTCATCCAGTTTGCCTATAATAATAGTTATTACTCTAGCATTGGGATGAATCCATTTGAGGCTTCGTATGGTAGGAGATGTCGTTCTCCTATTCGGTGGTTTGGGGTTGGCAAGGCTCAGTTGTTCAGTCCTGACTTGGTTCACCAAGCTATGGAAAAGGTGAAGGCGATTTGGGATTGGCTTAAGATCGCCCAAAGTCACCAAAAATCCTATGCAAATGTGAGGCGAAGGGAGTTGGAATTTGAAGTTGGTGATTGGGTGTTCTTGAAGGTGTCTCCCTTAAAGAGAGTGATGCATTTTATAAAAAGAGGGAGGATCAGTCCCCTTTAAGTGGGTTCGTATATGATTTTGAAGAGGGTGAGTAATGTGGCTTATGAGTTAGAGTTGCCTCCTTGTTTGGGTTTTGTTCACCTGGTTTTTCATGTTTCAATTGGAAAGTGTTGGTGTTTTGAATTCCTTGTCTTTTAAGGAAGTCCCGATTGAGATTTTGGATTGGCAAGTCTGTCAGTTACGGACTAAAGATGTGGGTTCGGTGAAGGATCTACGTAGAAACCAAATGTTTGAAGAAGCTACTTGGGAAGCTGAAAAGTAGATAAAGTCCAAATACCCATTCTTGTTCCCCGTTCCAGCTAATCGTGCTTAAGGTATGTGTTATCTTAACATCTTTATTTTCTATTTTTGATAAAGGTAAGTGTGGTTGTGCTCTATATTAAATAGTTTTAATGGACCCCTTGACCTATCATTCGAGGTGAATGATCCTAAGGGAGGAGAATGAAACACTCTGGTTTTAGTCCTTGAAAATTTTCTTGACCTATTAGCTTACAGCCCAGATTACGACTCTCCCTACGAGTCGTAGGGTGTCATTATAGGTTGTAGGAACCTAATCATAGCCTGACCAGTTTGGATTATCCAAGTTTCTGTTATCATTGTGGTTTTATCCAAATGAGTCATAAAGACTCTATACGAGTCGTATCATGCTTATTTGTAGCCTAACCAGTGTAGCGCCCAATTGATTATGCCTTGACCATGGTTGAACCTAACAAGTCGTAATGTCTGAGTAAGATTTGTTTGGTACAACTTGTAGCCAGAACAATATTAGTGCCCTATTGATACTGTCCAGAATACGACTGGAGGTCACGAGTCGTAAACTAACCCTACGAGTCGTAAGGTCACCCACAACGACTGGGCGACAATTTTTCAGTGTTTCATTAAGGGCACTTTGGACATTTCCACTCTTCCCTAATCATGACCCATGACTTAAAACCCCTTTACGGTATCATTATCACTATGAAATAAATCAAAATAAATTATAAATCTCTCTCAAATTTCCAAGGTCAAAAATACTTAGGGTTTCCACAAAGTTGTTCAATTAGGGCTCTCAAGGGTAATTTCTCTCCATGGTTGTGATACTTTCAGGCATGTTACTCTTCCCCAAATCTTATTTTATGAAAATTATGTGTTTTAAATGGTTTAATTGTATGGATTTGAATGTGGGTTTTTACATGGGTTGAGGGTTTTGGAATGGATGATTGTTAAATTGTTTTCCTATGGTTTTCATGAGTTATTCATGCTTTGAATCGATTGTTTTTGAATTAATGGGGTGCATTGGTGTGGGAATTGGAATAGGGGTTGAGGTAATCCCCTAATTTGATGTTTTGAATTTGGAATTCAGTTTTAAACAATTGTCTCCCTCAACTCACCTGTGTAAATGGCTTTGAATTGTGGAATTATAACTTGGTTTAACTTACACACCTATACTATTGCATTGCAAAGATGATTAAACAATGAATATGAATTTTAATGGCCTTGTTGGCTATGTTTTGATTTAATGAACAAAGGGGTTCGAGGAATTTCCCCAATTTGATTTGATAAAATAAAGGAAGTCGAGGCACTCCTCAAACTTGATTTAATAAACAAAGGAGGTCGGGGTATTCACCCAGGTTAATAGAATTGTAATGACATAAATATGATCTTGCAAGATAAATGGTATGACGATACCTGTGGTGTCCCTTAATGTATAATTCTTTGGTAAATAAATGGGTTATGTGAAACTTGTTTTAATTGATCTTAATGGGGGTTATGTAGCTAAGTCATGAAGGTGTGGGTATCGAATGAATTATACTGGAAACTTTCATTTACCGACGTGAGGGTTGGTATTTATGACTGTGTGCATGGTGCACACTATTGATATATTTTGTATCTAGGTTTGACGTGGTGTCGGAGAATTCATTGGTCTATCTTAATACCTCTGGTTCATATGGCTAACACATACTGGGGCCCTTTAAGCAGGGAGAGCTAAGCCCATATAGACTGTGACTGTCGATTTATGACAGTTGAGCTACATAGTCCAGGATGATGTTTTACTATCATGCTAAATATTGTTCCCTACCCTAACATCTATTATATATATTTGTATGCATGTATGTGAACATGTACAGTGAGTTTGAAATTGAACTTTTGACTGACATAATTTCACACTTACCCTAATTTACATACAAGCACTCACCCTAATAATCCTCTCCGAATGTTGTATCCCCACGCGATGTAGGGTCAAAAAATAGTTTTACTTTTCCTGCACAGTGATAAGTGATCTCAGAGTCGATCGTTGCACTGAAGTGGTGATATTCCATTCCCCGAAAGACGATCATTCCATCGGTTTTTCCTTTCATAAATTAGAACTGAAGACTTAATATTTACATTGTCATTGTTATTGTTAGGGTCGGGGGTATGTCCCGACTTATATTATTTTCGAATTAGTAGAGGCTTTATAGATATTACTGTGGATTGGGTATTGATATTGACACATTTAGATGTCTTTGAACTTATTACTCTTTATCTTGTTATATGTTCTAAATTCATCCGCTGAATAGTTTATCATGATCTATCTGACTAGGCAACGGGGGTGGTCTCCAGTCCTCTGTGGACTTTAGATACCCATTACGGCCTGGCCCTGGTTCGGATCGTGGCAAAACATAAGAGCATCCAATACATAATGAAATCTGAAAATACATAGTATGTCTCTAGAAATGGCATGAAGACATAATGAAGAGATAGGATGAGATCCTAAAAGAGCAACTTTGAACTATAGAGTACTGCAACACCTTGAAAAATCACGTTCTAAATGGCATGAACTCAGCCTCCACATGTCATACTTGTGTTACGATCTGCATCAAAAGGGCAAAGTAGGAGTGAGTACGGTCCACTTGTACTCATAGATATCATAGACCAACTGAGTAATTCAAAAAAATAATATAAGTAAAACAAACTATGTGTACATCACTAGCAAATAGAAAAGTTCCCAAACGATATCTCACACAGCCTCCACTAATAGTTCTAATACAAATACTGAAATGAAAAAACACAAATATACACGAAAGTATATGAAAGATAAGCATAATTTAAGGAAAACTAAAAGAATCCTGAAAGATGCATATGCAATGCAATGTAATGATGATGGGATGATAGTGAAAGTCATCGCATGTCTTCTATATACACCTCCAAAGACAAGATCCACAGGGGGTTGGCAGCCCATATATTATAAATCATGTCTAAAATCTCAACCCACCTCCCCAACTCATGTTCGCGGAGAGGGTTTTAATAAAAATGTCTCATTTCTTTCAAAATAGTATTTCTCAATGGTACCGGTATCTCATGAATGTATTTTTGTAGAATAAGAATGTAATTCTCATAATTAAATTATTATGAAGATATCGAATCCATTAAATAATGTATATAAGTGAGACTAGAAATTAACTCAATATGTCCACAATTTATGATAATCAACTCTAATTAGGTACCATCGGAATAAATTTACTTGTAAGACATCATTAATATCAAATCAACCCCTAAAAATCGAGCATTTCTATAATGATAAAGACAATCAATGCTCAATAAGGCCTAATAACAAATCAAGCTTCCGCACGAGCATTATATCTAGAATAAAGAAATTTAAATGCACAGATAAGGCCAATGATATCAAATAAAGCCCCTATATGAGCAACACTCAATATCTGATATCACGAGTCAACAACAACAGAATATAAGACCTCACTTAGGCACACAATAGTAATAAAAAACTTGAAATATAACCTCTTAGTTATTTTCCCAAACTCATAGCATGTTTTACTTATTTATTAACTACCCAGCTCAATCTGTAAGAAGTTAAGTCATAACCTACCTCAAAATGATGAAATTCAAGCCTAAAGTGATCTGGCATGGAGCTTTCCCCTTTCAAACGACCTCTATATCAACTACAATCTTCAAATATAACATCTATGCATTAAAAGAAAGCTAATTATACCCATATTGCCCATATTTGAGTCAGGTCCAAAATGAGTTCAAAAACAAAAAAGATAGAACAAACATTTTATTTTTGAAATACATTTTACAAGGTTAAAGGAATCTTCAGTTGGAAACCTATGCTAAAATGTGGTTGAAACCAAAGAAAATCATTTTAAAGCTTTTTCAGTAAAATCCTCAAAATACAATGTTAAAACCAAGATTAAAGAGTGTTTTGATAATATAAATGAATGAAAAGTAACGGAATTAAGGTTTTAGAGGTTACTCGAGCTCAAATGATGATGAAAATCCTAAAAATGACCTAAGCTCGAAGCTTAAAATCCAAAAATAGTGATAATTATGAAAAATAGGTTTTATACACAACGATGGCCGATTGAAAGGCTACCACTAAAGTTGTACTAGGACACTAAAGCAGCTACCTCTTAAGAGATGCATGGCCATTAAAGTGTCTACTGCTTAAGCGGTCTTGGGCTGTCACGACCTCAAAATGGTCATGATGGTACCTATCGTGGTCAAGCCTTGATAAGTGAATCAATCACCCAAACTAACAAGAATACACAAATAAAATAATAAAATCCTAGGCGAAACTTCTAGAACAAAGTCAAGCCAATCATGAAACATAATCACAACGGAACATGGAAAAAATACATAAAATCAAATTCCAAAATCAAGTGTCACGACATAAAAGCATCTAGTACAATATATGAAACTGAAATACATGGTTTGTCTATGAAATAGGAATAAAGACAAATCATAGATAAAAGAGACCTGGAGTCGACTCTGATAAGCCTAGAGTGGCTACTGCCTTAAAATATCACTAATTTCACTACCTGAAATCAGCCTCCATAAGCTATACTCATACTAGGATCTGCATAAAAATGGCACGGTAAGGGATAGTATGACCCACTTATATTCATTGGGTATCATAGGTCGACTGAGAAAAACAAAAAATAAGATAAGTAAAATATACTATGAGCACGTCACTTGCAAGAAGAAAAGTCCCAAACGGTAGCTCGCACGGTCTATACTAACAATTCTAATATATATATATATATAAGTACACATAAATAACAACAACATGGATATGAAGGACAGGCAAGATGCATATATAAATGCAATGCAATGTCGATTGGTTGAATGATGAAAGTCACCGCATGACTTTTCATATAAATCCACCGAGAATGAAAATACTAGGGAGGAACCATGGGGGATGGGTTCGCAATTGATATATTATATCTCAAATCTAAATTGCAGTCTCAAATCTCATCTCTGGCTCATGTTCACGGACAGGATTTTTATAAAAGTGTCTCATTTTCTTTCAAAAATAGTGTTTCCCAGTGGTACTAGTATCTCATGTATATATATATATATATATATATATATATATATATATATGGAGTGATAATCCAGATATATTAGAAAAATAAGCCCCTGCACGAGCATTATATCTAGAATAAAGGCATTTAGATGCACAGATAAGGCCAATGATGTCAGATAAGGCCCCTAAATAGACAACACATAATGTCATATATCACAAACTAACCATAACATAATAATCCCCCAAAAGGTCACACCGCAATAAATATAATCTCAAACTATAGGCCCATAGTTATTTTTCCCAACCCAGAACATGTTTTACTTACTCCTTAACTACCCAACTTAATTTGAAAGAAGTTAAGCCATAACCTACCTCAAAACAATGAAATTCAGGTTTAACGTGCTTTAACATAGAGCTTTTCCCATGCGAATGGCCTCAGAATCAACTATAATATTCAAATATAGAATGATGAACGCGATCCGTTCATATTCGCAAAGGATAATGCTGACCAGGCCATCAAACTGGCCTTCATGTTCACGGCCAAGGCTTCGCATTCGCGAAGGCTGATGAATCAAGCCTTTGCCTTTGCAATAGCCTCAGCGCGTTCGTGATGAAGGAGTTCATAGCCCTTCTCGATTATGGACACCACCTCCTGATCGTGATAAAGGGTGATTTCCTTCTTTGCATTTGCGGCCAAGGGTACGCATTTGCGATAAAGTATCCATGCACCAGATATCCGCTGTGCACCAGCTTATTTTGTATGGTTTCGAATGTTCTGAACCAACCATTGGCCTTCATTTGGGACTCGACTAGAGTTAATCATATATACTACTAGGCTAGTTTTGATATTTCTGACTCAATAACAATGTGAATTTTTGAGAAAAGATCATTTTTACAAAATTAACCATGGGACCCTATTTAACTAGTTTCGAAATGAAGGGTCAAAATGAGATATAAATCCTAAAACCAAATTAATCCTGATACTAACCCAAATTTGACATTCTGGATCTGCTAGCGTAATCGGTTTTTTCATTTGATAGTTAGAACAACAAATGTTTATCGAAGTCAACAATATAACTTCTCAAGCCTTTGAAACTGACAAACTTGCAAATCATTCCTAATCGCATCGAGAACTATGTCAACCATCTCCGAATCTTAAAATCAATATGTAGCATTTACGGGGAAGGAAAACATGGTCAAAACACATAGAAATGGAAGACTCACAAATCCAGGTCATTACAACATCCACCACTAAAAAGCTAGTTCATCCTCGAACTTAAGGCATGAAAATACCTAAATCTATAAAAAGCTAAAGGTAACTACTACACATGTTGGACTCGACCTCCTAAGTAGCCTTCTCAACAGGATGATGTCTCCACTTAACCTTAACCATAGGAATATCTCTAGAACTCAACCATCTTATATCCTGGATAAAATAGACACACTCTTCACCAAATGTTAACCTCTTATCCAACTAAACTTAGTCCCAACGAATCACATGAGACTCATCTAGAATATAACATCAAAGCATAGATACATGAAAAATTGGATAAACAACTAAAAGGTCTAGAGGTAAGGCCAACTCATACGCAACCTCCCCAACAAATCAAAGAATCTCAACTGGTCCAATATATTTGGGGCTAAGCTTGTCCCTCTTCCCAAACCTTATCACGCATTTCATGGAGACACATGAAGGAAGACTCCATAACTAATCCCAAAATTTAAGGCACGTGGTCTACAGTCTGCATAACTTTTTTACCTACTCTAAGCTGCTCGAAGCTATCCAAAATCATGGGGTCTAACTTCTGAAGTCTCAAACCAACCAATAGGGGATCGATAATCCCTACCATACAATGCCTCAAAGGGGGCGATCTCAGTATTATAATGGTAGCTATTATTATAAGTGAACTCTACCAAGGCCAAATATTGCTCCCACTAAGCTCCAAAATCCATAACACATATGCGGAGTATATCCTCTAAAACATGAATAGTCCACTCTGACTGACCATCATTGTATGGGTGGAAAATTATGCTAAGGTTAACCTAAGTACCCAACTCCTCCTGAAAAGTCTGTCAAGAGCTATAAGTGAATACTGAGGCTCTGTCTGAAATAATAGACATGGGTACCCCACAAAGATGAACTATATCACGAACAAAGATACAAGATAACCTCTCAACATTGAAGGAAATCTAAATAGGTATACAATAGGATGATTTGGTCAACAGATCCATCATGGCCCAAATACTGTTAGAATTGTGAGAAGTACGAGGCAACCCAATCATGACATCTATAGTGATTCGCTCCTACTTCTACTCAGGAATGGGTAATCTCTAAAGCAAACCACCTGATCTTTGATGATCGGCCTTCACCTGTTGACAACATAGGCAGTGAGTTACAAAATCCGCACATCCTTCTTCATACTATCCCATCATTAAAGCTTCTTCAAATCATGATACACCTTGGTCAGACCTGGATAGATATAATATTTAGAGCAATGAGCCTCCTTTAAAATCAATCTCACCCAATCTATGACTCTCAACACACAAACTCGGCTACCAATACTCAATACAATATTAGAATCAATAAATACTTCCTTAGCCTCTCCACTCAACACCTTACCCTGAATCACCCTGAAACTATCATCATCAAGTTGGTAAGGTTTAATATGCTCTATCAAGGAAGATCTAGCATTAACAAAGGCTAAAACATATCTGAGTGTCAAAATATAAATCCTAACTATTTGGTTAGATAAGAACCTCCAAGGCTAAAGGCCACTCAAGGGTCAACAGATGAGCTAATGTTCCCATACTAGTTGACTTCTAACTCAAGGCATTCGTAACTACATTAGCCTTGCTCGAATAATACAAAATAGTGATATCATAATCCTTAAGCAATTAAAGCCAACTCCACTTCCTTATATTAAGATCTTATTGTCTGACTAAGTACTGAAGGCTATGATGGTTCAAAAAATCTTATGAGGTACACCATACAAGTAATGACAACACAACTTCAAAACAAACATTATAGCTTCCAAATCCAAACCATGGGTAGGTAAATTTCTCTCATGAGGCTTTAACTGACAAGAGAAATAAGAAATCACCTACCTTTCTTCATTAACATTGCACAAAAACTAACACTTGAAACATCACAAAACATGATACAATCCACACCTTTTTAGACAAATTTAAGATAGGAGTCAAAGTCAACAACTCCTTAAACTCTTGAAAGCTCTTCTCATACATATTCGACCACTGAAAACCCACTTTTTTTAGTCAACCTAAACAAAAGAGTTGCAATAGATGAGAAACCCGCTACAAAACATCAATAATAACCTACCAAACCAATAAAACTCTAAATATTAATAGGAGAAATAGGTCTTTCCCAATCACAAATCATTTTAATCTTTGTCGGCTCAACCATAATACCACCCTCAGTCACCACATAACCCAAGAAAAAGATAGAATCCAACCAAAACTCACACTTAGTAAACTTAGCTTATAACATCCCATCACACAACCTCTAAAGCACAAGTCTTAAATGTTTTACATGGTCGGTCTCTCTTTAGTAATAAAATAAGATGTCATCTATAAATACAATTACAAAAAGGTTAAGATACGATCAAAATACTTGATTCATCAACTCTATGAAAACTTTTGGGGCATTTTTTTAACCTAAAATACATTAGCAAGAACTTATAATAACTACATAAGGTCCAAAAAGCAAAAACTATAGTTCATGCTTGAACTAAAAGGTAAGAAAGTACCTGAATAGATAAACATCTTTAGGTAACTACTATGAATGTCAGACTCGACCTCTCAAGTAGCCTCCTTAACAGGATGGTGTCTCTACTAAACCTTAACTATATGAATATCTCTAGAATGCAACCATCTAACATCCTTGTCTAAAATTAACACTAATTTACCTACAAAGGTCAATTTATAATTCAACTAAATTGAGTCCCAATGAAGCATGTGAGACTCATTTGGGATATAATGCCAAAGTTTAGATACATGAAAAACTAGGTGAACTACTAAAAATTCTGTAGGTAAGACCAACATATAAGAAACCACCTAACTGTCTGATGAATCTCAAAAGGTCTGATATACCTAGGGCTAAGATTGTGTCACGACCCAACCTCAGGCCTAGCTGTGATGGGTATCTCAAGCACACCAAGGGCCGGAGACCACCCCCTTAGCCTTACCTCAAGATAACAATAAAAGTAAAAACTGGAAGAAACTCAAGATAGTAATAAGAATAAATAGTCAAAATACATTTCTAAGAATCCAAATAAATAACCAACACACACTTGTCCACGAAAACCTCTAAAACTAGAATATCAACTACGTCGGGACATGCCTACGACTATGAAAAATAAATCCATAATTTCCAAAATATGAAAATAACCTAATAACATTATAGGGCCTTCTGAAAGATGGAAGCCCACCACTTCACAACAACTCAACAGATGCACCACGCCACTTAATTCTACACAAGGGTAACAAGAAAGCCCTCGAAATCTACATCATGAAATGTTGTAGCATCTGAGGATGGTCAGTGGAGTGAGCAATGGAATATAACTCAGGGAATAGGGATAAAATAATGCAATTATGAAAATCCAATCACAAACCTTATGCACCATATTCATGTACATATAAATAGGATGCCGAGATAGGGACAAGGGCTATGAACATGAGAGTTTTAAGTATTAACCTAAAATATGTAGCTCACTTCATACTAAAGGTATTCATGGGCTATATGGTCTATCTCCCACTGCTAGAAGGTCCTTAGTGCGTATTAGCCGCACGAACCAAGAAAAAATTAAGGAAAGGCTAAAGACACCAAGGCTATAGCCCTCCAAAAATATATATATAAAGTGTGCACCAAGCACATGGTCACATGGACCCCCAATGTTGGAAAATATGGTTTCCAGTGTAAACCTTCTCGGGACCTACACCTTCACGGTGAGCTACATAATTTCTTTTAAGCCCAACTTAAAACAATTTGCACATAACCAATTGTTACCCCAGGAGTCATTCATTAAGGCATTTATCAACCTAGTATCATCATAACAGTATGCTTGCAAGCTTATATAATTATGCCAAACCAGTATACATAACCAAACTGACTTCCAAGTTCTATTTGAAAATCCAAAACCAAGGTCATCCAAAACCATATTCATTCATTTATCCTTTAATGCAATGCAATGGGTTCAAAAGATAAGTTAAACCATACAATTATTAATATTCAAAATCAAGTTTACAAAGTGTGATGAGGTTAATGCAATTATCAAGCCAAAATTCTGTTAAATTAGGGAAACCCATGTTCCCTTATTCTAACCATTAAAACCATACACCAATTCAGTCCCAAAACCATAAATTAAAACATAAATAAACTATTTAAAACATGGGACAAGCAATTCAAGTAAACCCAATCAAAACCCCTCAACACAATTTTGAACTCACAATTTAAATCACATGAATAATGATTAAATATATGCCATAATGTAAAAATACAAGTTAGGGGTGAGCAATATGCCTGAAATATAGAACAATTTGAAGACAATTCAAAGTTTGGGGTCCAGAGTAGTGATTTCTTGAAGAACCCTTGAGATTTATTGGGGTTTGAGTTAAAGAGGAAAAATAGTGATTTTGATCTTTGAAAACTGAAGGAAAAGGGTCACCTAGGTGTTTATAAGTCATCCAAGGGGTAAAAACATCAAAAGTCCCCCACCCCAAGTGAAAAAAAACAAAAACTAAATGAAATTTACATAGCGGTGTGGAATGCCACTATCTTGGAGGGCAGACTCCATGTCACACCCTTATCACGGAGGATAACCTCCATGGAATGCCACTATCATAGACCTTCACAACCTCGGGGTCTCAAAATAACCTTGAATCCCTTCCAAAAATTCTAAAACTTTCCTAAAACACCATTTTAACATCCCTAAACATAATTCAAGTCAATATTTGACATTATGCATGTGGGAGGGTCAAGAATAAATTTGTTAAAATTCTATAGGGTCTTACATTATCCCCTCTTTACGATCATTCATCCCCGAATGATGAGTTAGGACATTTTTAGAATAGTAATAGCAAAAACATATCAAAATCAAAAAACAAATTTGAAATGCAACAAGTGGGAAACAAAACTCATACCTCAAGCATTGTTATCCAATACAGGGACCAAGAGGTACTTGGCCTTCATATCTTCCTCAGTTTTCCTTGTAGCTTTTTACACCTTTTGATTCCTCCAAAGAACCTTCATTAAAGCCATATCCTTAGTCCTCAATCTACGAACTTGCCTATCTAATATCTCCATTAGGACCTTATCATAAGACAACGAATACAAAAAACCAACATTGTCTATAGACACTATCAAAGAAGGGTCACCCACATACTTTTTCACCATAGACACATGGAAAACAAGATGAATAAAGCCCAAAATTACTGGTAAATCTAACTCATACGTGATATTCTCAATCTTCCTTAA
Organism: Capsicum baccatum var. pendulum; assembly: GCA_030864225.1. Taxonomy (NCBI): domain Eukaryota; kingdom Viridiplantae; phylum Streptophyta; class Magnoliopsida; order Solanales; family Solanaceae; genus Capsicum; species Capsicum baccatum. The sequence continues at coordinate 217,452,899 of CM061556.1, read as the reverse complement.
AATTTGATATAGACCAGCGTAATAGGGACTGACCTTCCCCTTCTTACCAAATTGCATGACTTCTTTTATAGAAGGCACCTTCAAGAATATCCAGTCGCTTACTTCAAACTCTAACTCCCTTTGCCTTACATCTGTATAAGACTTTTGGTGACTTTGACCAATCTTAAGCCTTTTATAATCACCTTATCCATGGCTTAGTGAACCAAGTCAGGACTAAATAACATAGTCTCACTGTAATACCCCACATTTTTAGGCTAGAATGCAAACCATTGTTATGAAGTATGTAGACCAGAACCCAATAATTTTATGTCTTTATGTGTGTGATGATTAATACTATAGTGAAAAACTATCCTCTTATATCAGTTGAGGTCATAAAAATCTCCAAACTCAAAGACGAGTTGAGAACACCTCTGTTGATTAAATTTTAGTGAATGATTAGCTTGGGTCAACTTTAAATGACCATTAGTCCTTATACATAATGATTTACGTATCCTAACTTATATCAAATGAAAGATCTTTGAATCTTGTTTCCAAATCATTTGGTTTCACCTTAATCCAATATCGAAGCGAGAACTTATGCCTATTTTACTCCAGCATGTCATCCTGTCAACTAATTGACGACCCGAGCTGATGGGCTGTCACCTATGTGATGACTTATCAACCCAAGTCATCAGCCTTAGGCAGAAAATCATTAATTCCAGCTTCTAAGTGATGAACTAGGGTAACAGGCCATCACCTAAGTGATGACTTATCATCCCAAGTCATCACCCATGAAATTATGCAATTCCCATTCGGATTTGGAGGGGTATTTTGGTCTTTTCTATCACCTCCCTTGACTTAAATAACTAAAAACATATACTTAGCCATTATAAACAAGTTTTTTTACAAACCCTTAACCCTCCTTACCATCAAGAACAAGAAAATTAGGGTTTTCTCTCAAGATCACCTCCCAAGAACAAAATTCAAGTCCTTCCTCAAGAAAACCAAGACATTTTAGTTTCCAGTCCAAAAATGTTCAAGAAAAGTTAATTCTCTTTCAAGATCAAAGCCTTAAGGTATGTTAGATGTTCATCCATGGGCCCTTTTCACCCATGGAGTCCAAGAATCCATCTTTTAGGTTTTAAATCATGAAATAATATTCTTATAATGATTTATCACCATGAAGCTTTTATGAATTTTGATTATACATGATGTTTACAAACTATTTTCATTGAAAGCAGCCCTTATTACATATTTTATTAATTATGTCCATGAACTTACAAGAATTTTGAATCTTTATCATATTTCTATGAAATTGTTAGTGATATTAGAACTTACATGTTTGAATGGTATTGTTTATTGAATTTAAACCCTAGTTGGTGATCTTAGAAGTGAAATCATGCTATTACAACAACTTCTAACACTATTCCCATGCTTATCCAAAACCATGCATTGCAAGTGTTTGATAAAATACCTAGATGAAAGGATTTTGAACAATGACTACTTAATATGCCCCTAAAGCTTTAGTATGTTTTAAATATTATGGTTTCCTTATCATGTCCATGAGAATTTTAGAAAAAATCCTTAGTTTATGATTTTGTCATGTGATCGTTCAACATCATCTTGTATTGAAATATCCTCATGTTACAGTTTTGTTCTCCATGTATTTAATGTAATGTTTAAGTGAATAATTGTGAACAATAATTTCCTTCCATGGATTCAAAGATTTCATGTGACTCTGTTGCTATTGTTATCGAGTCCTGGGGGTTATAAATACCCAAAATTTATCTATTTACTTAGTCTTAGTAGTTTTAGAATAGCTTCAGATACGTATGAGAATTATCAGTTCAGTCAGTTATCATATCAGTCAAACATAGAATAGTTTAGTAATCCGAGTCAATTCCCTCTTCAATTAAGCTTAGATTAGTCCCGTAATTAGTGTCAGTCTAGTTAGGAGTAGGATTCAGCATCGAGCGAACCCATGGTTGAGGGCATTCCTATTAGTATAGAGTTTGACCCTTAGTAGCAATCCCTGAGCTATAAAACTACATAGCCAGTGTAGGTTGAGGTATCTTCCTGCTAGATAAGTGTTGACACATCTCGCATAAGTTTTTCTACTAGTAAGGGTTGACAAAATGTCTTTCTTCTAGATAGGGTTGACTCACAACCATTGTTAGTACCCGTGGTACGGTACTAGCATTCTTCCAACTAGGGTCATAGGTTGGACCCCGATCAGCTCAAACTGGGGCATGTTGGTTAGATGATACCTCCTACAGTTTCACTTTCAGTATTCAGTACAGAACTTAGTTGAGTTTCGCTTTACCATAGCATACAGTTTATTAGCTATTCGGTTATTAGATTTCTGTATTTCAGTTACAGAGTATATAAAAAATATATTATATGCTTGGTCATGCATTCTCAGATTTTATAGCTTTCACGCATTTATATTCAGTATTCTCATGCTAACCAGACAGGCCTTGCTTTATTCATGTTTACTAAGTTACTTCATATCATTCAGTTAGTTATTACTTCATGTTCAGTTATTCCATGCTATTCATTCAGTTGATTATCATTTATACACATAAACCCATGCATCTCAGCCTTACCTCATTTAGCATATCGATATATTCAAAGTACTGATCGCATATATGTTTATTGCACTATGATGTTTCATATCATAGGTTCGGACGCTCAAGTTTTAACTGTACCTAGTTTTCCCAGCTCACCAGTAGTAGCAATAGTGGTGATTCCTCATAGTTCGAGGACCAGTTATGTTATTTCAATTTCTCAGTTTTAGCAGACAGTCGGAGTTAATTGAGAGTGTGTCTCATCAACTCCTCAGTTATTTAGTTAGAGGATTTCAGACTAGTACAGACAATTAGTATGTTTTCAGTTGTTATTATCAAAGTTATTTTGCAAAGATTATCAGAATTATGACTTAAAACCTTTTCACAATTTTAGTTAAATTCTATAAAATAAATCTTTTGTTATCAGTTTAATTTAGTGTGTATAGAAGGTACCAGCTCATGGGTTAGCTTATGGTCTTTTGGGACTATAAGCACCGTGTGGCATCCAGGATATATTTTTGGGTCATTACAAACATGGTATTAGAGCCTAAGGTTTTATGGTGTTCTAGGAAGTCTGAAATCCGCATCAAGTAGAGTCTTGTGCATAGTTGTGAAGCGGCCAGACTTATGGACAAGAGGCTACAACATGTTTTAGGAAAAGTTTTCCTTCTTTCATGTCTCAGATCTTGTTATGGAAATGTCCTCTAAGAAAGTTATATATATACTCATCTTGCTCTTTTCATGCCAGTTCTACCTCATTTTCAAGGTAATAGAACTAGTCAAGCTTAAATCCTTATAGATGAAGATTCTCTCAGACAGTTATGTGATTTCATACAAGCTGAAAGGTATTCTATCAGTGTCTTTATGTTCAAAAATATGAAAGATTTTATTCAAAATTCATGAAAAATGTGCATTTACCCAAAGTCAAATGTGAGAATCCTATGATAGAATATGACCTAAAGTTAGAAGTATGAATCCAGAAGTTTAGAAATAGAAAAATGGGGATATTGTTATTTGAATTTAGTGTATTTTGCATTCATGGGGCTAGTTAGATGAAAGGTGAATAAGTAAGCTTGAAACAATATATGCAAGAAAAGAATTTAAGTTTGTTGATTTGAAAGTATATGTTGTTGGTGTAATGATAATTCCCATTGTGTTGGGAAAATATAAGTTTAGAGAAGAGATAATTGTAGGCTATGATAAAAGTAGTATGGTTTATTGAAGGTTTGGGGATATCCATGTAAGTGTTAGAATCTAAGTTTGAATCTTTGAGGATTGAGCTAACAGAAAGGAGAGTTAAGAATTCTAGGTTAGTTAAGTTGTTATATGATGATTGTTGGAGGCTATAGAAAGCCAAAAGTCATGTCTCAGAAGAAAGTACTAGCAGTTGTTTTTATATTATCAAGTGTATTATTTCAGGGAGAGCTTATCATTTATGCATATTATTTTACCCAGATTCTAGAGTAAAGTGGTGGCATTTCAGTTTAGAGATGTTGATTGAGTAGTTCCCATACCTAGAACGATGGCTTTAAGCTAAGGAGAGATGATAGAATAAGTAACCAAGTCAGGCTCTCAGATCCTAGTAGTGATGCAGTATGTGTTGGAAAATAGTAAGGAAGGATGATGCCTAACCCGTTCTTATCTCAGTGCAATGTTTCTCAGTCATCATGATATTTACTCATGCCTAACATATCAGTTCCATAATCATAGTTCATGTTCATGCATATCATAAAGAATCATATACGCTTCTAGTTCCTAGTAAATGGAGCTCCAGTTTGCTCAGCAGTACAGATCATGTTCCATAAATTTATGAACTCCAAATTTAGGTCATGAAACTCATAACTTATGTTCTCATGCTTTACAGTATGTTCAGTTCTAGTACTCATGCTACACTCTTAATGATCAGTGAAATTCATATTTAGTTTATGCATGACCTTGGTTCAAACCTCTTTAATGAATTTATGTCATTAACCCTCTATTTCTCAGACCTCAGTTTCACACTCCAGATGTCCAGTCATAATTCAGTCTGTGAGTATTTTGCACATTATCTCAACCTTTCTTTAGTAATTTAGCCAAGTCAGTATCATTCGGGGGATGAAGTATCCCAAGGGGGAGATATTGTAGTACATCGAGTTTTCATGTCCTAAATCTCTCATATTTTATTCACGAAACTAGAACTAGCCTGAGGCAGTGGTTACTCATAAGTTGAATCTCTCGCTTCTATCTTAGACTTATAACAATTCTCATGTCATTGCATGCATTCAAGAGATCAGTTAAGTTTATGATATTCAGTTATGTGTCATGTTTTGAACCACGTTATGTAATCATGTTTTCAGCATGTATATTCAGCATGTAACCCCAATTTCTTAGTGTTATTAGCTTAACCAGCCTCATTCAAGGATGAATGTTCCCAGGGGGAGATATTGTAACAATCTATAAGTTTGAGCTAAAATGCAAACCGTTGTCATGATGTATGCAGATTGAAACCCAATGATTTTATGTCTATATATGTGGGATGATCAATACTATAGAGTAAAAATGTCCTCTTATATCAGTCGAGGTCATAAAAATCTCCAAACTCAAAGACGAGTTGAGAACACCTCTGTTGATTAAGTTTTAGTGAATGATTCAGTGTGGGTCAACTTTAAATGATCATTACTTATTGTACATAATAAGTTACGTGTAATACATTATATCAAATGAAGGATCTTTTAATCTTCTTTCATACACATTTTATTTCACCTTAATTCGATACTGGAGCGAGAAGTTATGCCCATTTTACTCTAGCATGTCATCTTGTCAACTAAGTGACGACCTGAACTAACGGGCCTTCACCTATGTGACGTCTTATCAGCCCAAGTCGATAGACTTAAGTAGAAAATCATCAATTCCAGATTCTAAATGATGACCTAGGGTGATGGGCTGTCACCTAAGTGACGACTTATCATCCCAAGTCGTCACCCATGAAATTCAGCAATTCCCATTTGGATTCAGAGGGATATTTTGGTCTTTTCCCTCACCTCCCACGACTTATATCACCAAAAACACATACTTAGCCATCATAAATAAGTTTTTTTTTAAAAACCCTTAACCCTCGTTACTCTCAAGAACAAGAAAATTAGGGTTTCCTCTCAAGATTACCTCCCAAGAACAAGATTTAAGTCTTTCTTCAAGAAATTTTAGTTTCCAATCCAAGAACATTCAAGAAAAGTCAATTCTCTTTCAAGATCAAAGCCTTAAGGTATGTTAGATGTTCATCCATAGGCCCTTGGACCCATGGATTCCAAGAATCCATCTTTTATGTTTTAAATCATGAAATTACATGCTTATAATGATTTATCTCCATGAAGCTTTTATGAATTTTTATTATACATAATGTTTAAAAACTATTTTCATTGAAAGAAGCCCTTATTACATATTTTATGAATTATTTCCATGAACTTACGTGAATTTTGAATCTCATATTTCCATGAAATTGTTGGTGATATTAAAACTTGCATGTTTGAATGGTGTTTTTTGTAGAATTTAAACCCTAGTTGGTGATCTTAAAAGTAAAATCATTCTATTACTACAAATTTTAACACTATTCCCATGCTTAGCCTAAACCATGCATTGCAAGTGTTTGATAAAATGTCTAGATGAAAGGATTTTGAACAATGATTTCTTAGTATGTCCCTAAAGCTTTAGTATGTTTTTATTATTGTGGTTTTCATATCATGTCCATGAGAATTTCAGAATAAATCCTCAGTTTATGATTTTGTCATGTAATTGTTCTATCTCATCATGTCTAGATATATCCTTATGTTACAGTCTTGTTCTCCATGTATTTGATGTAATGCTTAAGTGAATAATTGTGATCAATAATTTCCTTCCATGGTTTCAAACGTTTTATGTGACCTGTAGTTATTGTTATCAAGTCTTGGGGGTTATGAATACCCAAAATTTAGTTGTTTACTTAGTCTCAGTAGTTTCAGAATAACTTTAGATACATATGAGAATTATCAGTTCAGTCAGTTATCATATCATTCAAATTTAGAATAGTTCAGTAATCCATGTCAATTCCTTTTTCAGTTAAGCTTAGCTTAGTCCTGTAACCAGTTTCAGTCCAGTTGGGAGTTAGATTCAGCATTGAACGAACCCAGGGATGAGGGCATTCCTTTTAGTATAAGGTTTGATCCTTAGTATCAATCCCTGAGTTACAAAACCATGTAGCCAGCGTAGGTTGAGATATCTTTCTGCCAGATAAGGGTTGACACATCTCGCATGAGTTTTCCTTCCAATGAGGGTTGACAAAATGTCTTCCTTCCATATAGGGTTGACTCATAGCCATTGTTAGTAACCATGGCACTATACTAGCACCCTTCCAATTGGGGTCATAGGTTGGACCCCGATCAGCTCAGACTGGGGCATGTCGGTTAGATGATACCTCTCACAGTTTTACTTACAATATTCAGTACAGAACTCGGTTGAGTTTTGCTTTACCATAGAATACACTTTATCAGTTATTCAGTTACCAGATTTTAGTATTTCAGTTACAGACTATATCGGAAACATATTATATGATTTGTCATGCATTCTTAGATTTTACAGCTTTCACGCATTTATATTCAGTATTCTCAGGCTAACCAGGCAGTCCTTGCTTCATGCATGTTTACTAAGTTACTTTATATCATTCAGTTAGTTATTACTTCATGTTCAGTTATCCCATGCTATTCATTCAGTTGATTATCATTTACGCACATAAACCCATGCATCTCAGCCTTACCTCATTTAACATACCGATATATTCAAAGTACTGATCGCATACTCGTTTATTGCATTATGATGTTTCTTATCATAGGTTTGGACACTCAGGTTCCCGACCGTACCTAGTTATCCCAGTGCACCAGTAGCAGTAGCAGTGGTGAGTCCTCATGTTTCGAGGACTAGTTATGTTATTTCAATTTCTCAATTTTAGCAAATAGTCGGAGTTAGTTGTGGGCTTGTCCCATTAACTCCTCAGTTATTTAGTTTGACGCTTTCAGACTAGTATAGATAATTAGTATGTTTTTAGTTGCTATTATTAGTATTTTTTTAAGAGATTATCAAAATTATGACTTAAAACCTTATGGCAATTTCAGTTAAATTCTGCAAAATAAATCCCTTTTTACCAGTTTTATTTAGTGCTCGTAGCAGGTACCAGCTCATGGGTTAGCTTGTGGTCTTTCTGGACTGTAAGCACCATGTGGCAACTAGGGTATATTTTCGGTTCGTTACACTTACTACCTCAAACCATCAAATAGGAGACCTGCACCACCTACCATAAAGAGCCTTAAAAGGAGCCATTTGAATGCTAGAATGATAACTGTTATTATAAGCAAACTCAATAAGAGGAAAATGGTTAACCCAACTACCTTTAAAATTAATCACACAGTCCCTTAGTATATCCTCCAAAGTCTAAAAAATCTATTCTGCGTGTCCATCTGTGTGAGGGTGGAAAGCGATGCTAAGGCTTACCTGAGCACCAAAACTTTTCTGAAACACATGCCATAAATGAGATGAAAACTGCATATGTCAGTCTAAAATAATGAACACCGGTACACCATACAGCTTAATTATCTCCTAAAAGAATAACTTAGAATAATCCTCTCCTGAGTAGTTAGTCTACACAGGCAAGAAGTGAGCAGACTTGGTCATCCTGTCCACAGTGACCCAAATAATAGCATACTAATTGTGAGACCATGGAAGACTCGTAAAAAAATCCATATTGATCACCTTCCAGTTCCAAATAGGAAATTTGATCTCTTGAGACATACCACCAGGCCTCAAATGTTCAACCTTAACTTGCTGAAAAATTGTACACTTAGCCACAAAGTTCACCACATCACTCTTCATATTGTTCCACTAGTAGATTTCCTTCAAGTCATGATACATTTTTGGACTAACCCAAATGAACTATATATCGAGACTCATGAACCTCATCCAAGTTTCTTTCTCGCAGCCCATCAACTTCAGAAACGTACAAGCTTTCTTGATACCTGAAAATGTCATCTCCCCTAATCTCAAAAGCCATAACCTTTTGTTGACCCACATCATCCTTAATTTGCGTAAGTATGGGATCCAAAATCTGCTTATCCTTCACCTCAATACCAAGAGATGATTTAACCACTTCCTGGACAATCACTCTTCCATCCTTGGAGTCCAAGAGAGGAACTCCTAAGTTAGACAACCTGTGAATATCCTTCCCCAACCCTCTTTTATCCTCATCAATGTTAGATAGGCTCCCTATATACAACCTTCTAAGAGCATCAACAACAACATTAGCTTTACCTAAATAGTAGCAAAAACTCATGTCGTAGTCCTTAAGAAATTAGAGCCACCACCTTTGCCTGAGTTTTAATTCCTTATGCATGAACACATACTACAAGCTCTTATGATTTGAATAAATATCCATATGCACCCCATACATATAATGGTGCTAAATCTTCAAACAAAATACCACAGCCACCAACTCTAGATCGTGAGATGGGTAATTCCTCTCATAAACCTTAAGCTGCCTTGAAGAATAAGCCACAACCTTACCTGTTGCATCAAAACACAACCCAGTCCCATACGGGATGCATCATAATACACAATAAACTCAGTAGTACCCTTTGGCAAGGTCAAAACTAGCACAAAAGTCAACCTATCCTTCAACTTCTCAAAACTACCTTCACAAGCATCGGACCGCAAAAACTTAACCTTTTTTTGAGTTAACATTGGAGTATCAATAGACGAAAAACTCTCTACAAACCTTCTATAATATCTAGCCAAGACCAAAAAGCTCCTAATGTTAGTTGGAGTCGTGGGTCTAGGTCATTTCTTAACAGCCTCAACTTTCTGTGGATCCACCTTGACCCCCTCACTAGAAATAACATGCTCAAGAAAAGTCACAATATTTAGCCAAAATTCACACTTAGAAAAGTTTGCATAAATTTTTGGTCCTTAAGAGTCTGTATCACAATTTAGAGGTGACTGGCATGATCCTCCTCACTCTTATAGTACAATAAGATGTCATCAATGAAGACTATGACAAACAAATCCAGAAACTGCTTGAACACCCGATTCACAAGATCTATGAAAGCAGCCAGAGCATTTGTCAATCCAAATAACATAACAAAAAACTCATAGTGACCATACAGGGTTAGAAAAGCATTCTTGTGAATATCAACCTCTCTAATTTTTATTTGATGATAGCTCTAACGGATATCAATCTTAGAGAAAAACCTAGCACCCTGGATCTAATAAAAAAGGTTATCAATCCTAGGAAGAGGATACATATTTTTCAGTATAACCTTATTTAAGTGATGATAGTCTATACACATCCGAAGAGACCCATATTTCTTTTGCACGAAAAGTATAGGAGAACTCCGTGGAGAAACACTAAGACAAATGAAACCCTTATCAACAAAATCTTTCAATTTCTTCTTAAGTTCCTTAAGTTCAGCTTGAGCCATCTTATAAAGAGTAATAGAAATGGGACGGGTATCCAATAGAAGATCAATTCCAAAATCTATTTCCCTATCGGAATAAATTCTAGGAAGATCGTTGAAAAAACTTTAGGAAACTCATTAACCATAGAAATAGATTGCAAAGAGGGACTCTCAGAATTAGAATTGTTAACCCAAACTAGATGATATATAAACCCTTTGGAAATCAATGTTTATGATCTAAGAGAAGAAATAAACCTCCCTTTGGGTACTAAGGAAATACCCTCCCATACAATTACCAGTTTATTAGGAAAATGGAAACTGACTTCTTGGGTCCTACAATCTCGAGAAGCATAGCACGAATGGATCTAATCTATCCCCAATATTGTATCAAAGTTCATCATATCAAGTTCTATCAAATCCATCAACATATCTTATGATGAAAGGACACCACACGACCCCTATAGATCTTTCTAGCAACAATAAACTCACCCATAGGAGTAGATACGAAAAAGGGGTCGAAAATACTTTTAGTACCAAAACCAAAGTGTACAGCCACATAAGACAGGGTTAAACCTAGATCAAGCAAATAATAAACATCATGAGAGAAGAGTTATAATATACCAGTGACAACATAGGGGGATGCCTCATATTCCTAACGAGTAGCAAGAGCATAGAGATGATTCTGGCCAGTGCTGGTACTTAAAGTGGCGCCCTTAGGTGCCAGTGCCAAAGAAGTAGCAATTGGGACCTTATTAACTCCAGTGTCCACCCTGGACGAAGGACAATCTCAATGTATATGACCAAGAAAACCATAATTATAGCAATGATTTCTCCCCTACTCACAATACCCATGGCGAGCTACCTACAAAATCGATATGGAGGGTAAAGTAGGGCTGACTGAGCACCACTAGCCAAAGACTAGGCATCATATGCCATAGAACCACTGCTAGCATAAAATCAACGATAACCTAAAGACATAGGATAGGGAGCTCTAGCTGTTGAATAAAAGTCTCCCCAATTATTCATCTTAGTCCACTGTCTACTATCTCAACCACTATTCTGCTGATTTGTACCATTCTCTGAATATTTGAACTTCATGTTCTCCCTCTCTCTATTTATATCTATTTCTTTTTCTCATCCTCTACTTGATGAATATAAACCACTAGCTTGGATATGTCCATATCATTATTCAACATGGCAGCCTTACACTCTAACACCAAATCACAGGACAAACCAAAATCAAACTTCCTCATTATGGACCTTATATTAGACACCAATGTTGGAGCATAATGGTCCAACTACTGAAACTTCAGGGCATACTCCTTAACACTCATTTTGTCCTGCTTCAAGTTCATAAACTTTTCTTCCTTAGCCTTTCTTAACACCTGAGGAAAGAAGAGATCAAGAAAAGTACCTAAAAAGTCATCCCACACTGACGGTTCAGCATCATCACCCATCATCACTTCCCACTCCTCATACTAATTATAAGCCATATCATTCAACTAACAGGCAACAAATTCCATACCCTCTGAATCAGTAGCATGCATTACCTTATAGATTTTCTCTATCTCATCAATAAACCCCCTGAGGATCCTCCTATACCTTGAAGAATTTAAAGGTTGGGGAATTCAACCTTATAAACTAGCCAATCCAAGTAACCTCAGATAAACTAATAGCAGGACCAATATGATCAGACCGAGAAGACTATGATGTCACCAATTAATCAAGCATATGAATAGACTGATGGAACTCCACATTAGAGATATCTCTCTTGACTGAGGATAAGTATCACCAACCCGAGGAGGACTAGTAGGTACCAACTGAACCTCACGTAGAGAGGTAGAATCAGGGGCAGGAACCCTAGACTAGGTCTACACATCATAAACAGGGCGAATTTCCTCCACTTTCTCCTTAGGTAGGATAGAGTTTCTATGATCGTCAGATCCTTGGGGAGGCATGATCTGAAATGTGAGTAATCCTGGAGTTAGAAGAGTTTCATAGTACTAAAATCTATAGCTCAAAAATAGAACTTAAGAAAGGAAAATATTCCTAAATGCCTTGTAGCCTCCCTAATATAAGTTTGGTGCGCTATACACCCATAAAATGGACTCTGCTAGAAATGACTTTTTGGAAATCCAACGACCCTAAACCATGCTCTGATACCAAGATTTTCATGACCCAAACCCAGGACTAGCCATGACGGGTATCTCAATCTCACCAAGCGATGGAGACAACCCCCTTAACCTTACCTCAAGATCGCCATAAAAGTAAACAACAAAAGATAACTAAGATAGTAATAAGAATAGATAGTCAAAAGAGAGATCTATGAATCCAAACAAATAAAAAACTCATATTGTCCATGAAAACCTCTTAAACCCGAATATCGACAACGTCGGTACATGCCCCCAACTATGAAAAAATAAATCCACAATTTCTAAAATATGAAAAAAAAATAAAAAACTAATGGCATAATAGGGCCTTCAAAATGATGGAAGCCCACCACTTCACAGCAACTCAACAGATACACCACCTCACTTAATGCTTTACAAGGGTAACAGAAAATCCCTTAGAACCTACATCATAAAATGATGTAGCATTCAGGGATGATCAGTGAGGGAACTAGCATGTAACTCGGGGAATAGAGATAAAATAATGCAATTAAAAAAATCCAATCATAAAGTATATGCACCATATTCATATACATATAAATAAGAAGTCGAGATAAGGACAAGGTCCATGAACATAAGATTTTAAGGTATTAACCTGAATTGTGTAGCTTGATTTGTACTAAAGGCACCCATGGGCTATATAGGTGAAGCTCCCCCTATTAGAAGGGCCCAGTGCATGTTAGCCGCATAAATTGAGGAAAAAATGAGGAAAGGCTAAAGACACCAAAGATATAGACCTTTCAATACACACACACAAACATACACACACACACACACACATATATATATATATAAAGTGTACACTAATGACATGGTCACACGGACCCCAACTCTGGTAAATGTGGTTTCTAGTGTTGATCCCCCGGGACCTACACCTTCACGGTGAGCTATATAATTTCCTTTAAGCCCAATTAAAATAATTTTCATATAGCCAATCTTTAACCCAGGAGTCATCCATTAAGAATTTACAAACCTGGTATCGTCATAACAATATGCTTGCAAGCTTATATAATTATGCCAAACCAAACCATATAACTAAATAAACTCCCAAGTACTATTTGAAAATCCAAAACCAAGGCTACCAAGGCTATCCAAAACCATATTCATTCAATTATACTTTAATGCAATGTAGTGGGTTCAAAAGAAAAGTTAAACCATGCAATTATCCATATTCAAAATCAAGTTTACAAAGTGGGCTAAGGTTAATGCAATTATCAAGTCAAAATTCTATCAAAATTGGGAAACTCATGTTCCGTCATTCCAACCATTAAAATCATACACCAATTTAGTCCCAAAACCATAAATTAAAACATTAATAATCTATTTGAAACATGGGATAAGCAATTTAAGTAAACTCAAACAAAACCCATCAACCCAATTTCAAACCCATAATTTAAATCACATGAATAAATATTAAATATATACCATAATGTAAAAACACTAGTTAGGGATGAGCAACATGCCTAAAATATAGAATAATTTGAAGACAATTGGGTGTTTGGATCCCGGAATAGTGATTTCTTGAAGAACCCTTGAGGTTTCTTGGGTTTTGAGTTAAAGAGGAAAAAGAATGATTTTGATTTTTGAAAACTAAAGGAAAAGGGTCACCTAAGTGTTTATAAGTCATACAAGGGGTAAAAAGACCAGAAGCCCCCCACCCTAAGTGAAAAAAATAATAACTAAACAAAATTTACATAGCGTTGTGGTACGCCACTCTCACGAAGGGTAGCCTCCGTGCCACACCTTTATCACGGAGGCTAACTCAGGGTCCCAAAATAACCCGGAACCCCTTCCAGAAATTCTAAAACTTTTCCAAAAGCACCATTTTAACATCCCTAAACATAATTTAAGTCAATAATTAACATTACGCACGCGGGAGGGTCAAAAAGAAATTTGTTGAAATTTTATGGGGTCTCACATATTGACTGTCTTTCTGAACTTCATCACTGTCTTCATGGGTGACACATAAAGAAAGACTCGATCACCAATATCAAACTATAAGGCATAAGGCTTATGATTGGCATAACTTTTTTGCCTACTCTGGGTTGCCTGAAGTCTATCCTGAATTATCCAAACCCAGCCCAAAGACTCATAAAACAAGTTGGTTCCACAAGGTGTAAACTATGAAGTCTCAAAATAACAACTAGAAGATCGACAATGATTGTCATATAATGCATCAAAAAGTGTCATCTCAATACTCAAATGGTAGCTATTATTATACAAAAAACTTCACGAAGTCTAAATATTGCTCATGTCGACCTCTGACGTCCATAACATATACACGGAGCATATCCTTCAAAGCCTAAATAGTCCACTCCCACTGATCATCGGTATGGGGATACAAAGGTATGCTAAAGTCAACTTGAGTACCCAACTCGTCTTAAAATATCTACCAGAAGCTAGAAGTGTACACTGAGCCTCTATCTAAAATAATAGACATGGATACCCCATCAAGAAGAAATATCTATCGAACATAGATATAAGCCAACCTCTCAGCACTAAAGAGGATCTAAATAGGTACAAAATGGATTGATTTGGTCAACCGATCCACGATGACCCAAGTGTTATCAAAATCATGAGAAGTATGAGGTAACTCACTCACAAAAATCATAGTGATCTTATCTCATTTCCACTAAGAAATAGGTAGTATTTGAAGCAAACCACCCTATCTTTAATGCTCATCCTTCACTGGATGACAACACAAATAATGAGTTACAAGGTCTGCTATATCCTTCTTCATACCACCCACCAATAATGTTGCTTTAAATTAAGATACATCTTAGTCACCTCTGGGTAGATGGAACACCTAGAATAATGTTCCTTATCCTTCATTATACCACCCACCAATAATGTTGCTTTAAATTAAGATACATCATAGTCACCTCTGGGTAGATGGAACACCTAGAATAATATTCCTTCGCCAAAATCAATCTCACCCATCTACCAACTCTTGGCATACAAAATCAAACTCTAATCCTTAAAACACAATTGGAATCAAAAGATTCCACCTTATCCTCGCTACTAAGCACCTTATATTGAATCACCCCCAAAATACCATCTTCAAATTGGTGAGCTTGAATTTTCTCCTTCAATAAAGATCTAGCATCAACAAAGGATAAAATATATATAAGTGTCAAAATATCAAGCCTAACCACCTGGTTAGATAAATACTGAACCTCCAAGGTTAAAGCTACTTCTTAGTCAAAAGATGAGCTAAGTTCCCCAAACTAGCCAACTTTTAGTTCAAGGCATCTACAACCATATTACCTTTGTTCAAATGATAAAGAATAGTGAGGTCATAATCTTTAATTAACTCAAGCTAGTTCCACTACCTTATTTTAAGATTCCACTAATTGAAGAAGTACCAAAGGATATGTGATGATATGAGAAAATCTCATATAGAAATTCATACAAGTAATGTCACCACAAATTCAACACAAATACCTTGGACTCCTACTTTAAATCATGGGTAGGGTAATTTTAACAACCATTTTCATAGTTATGTTTAAATCTTCTTTTAAAATTCTTTCCCTTTTGGAAGTTACAAATTTTAGGCTAGGCTAATTTTGAATAAAATTAGAGGAAGGTGTGGTCAATAAAAATATGGGATTGATTTGGGTTGTATTAGTAGTATTTGACTTGAATTCTAGATAGCTAATACAATAAGAAAATTGTAGGAATTTACAGAATAAAATTTGGGTTAGTATAACTCTCAAAAGTAATCTTAGCATAAAGGGCATTATTTAGAATATCTCAAATTTGAGTTGTGCTGTAAACAATGGTATTTTATGGCCAAGCTGTATATTTTGTCCTATTGACTCTCCAAAAATAACTAGCACACTACTATATTGACCAACACTATAGTGGAGAAATTCCTACTATAGTGGCGGTCAAAGGCTGGCCAATGTTGCTATAACGGAAGGTGATGCTATAGCAATGCTATTATTGCAATGTAAGCTGATATAGTAGTGAAAATCATAGTTGAATTATATCTCTCTCTACAAATAGTTTATTATCCTAAAACTCATTTTGGAGCAAAGGAGGGGCAATTTGAGGTAATTTTCACCAAATATTCTTTGTTTGGCTTCAAAATAGTAAGGAATCCATCCCCGTTAACTTGTAATTGATGATTAATCCTTAGATTTTTTAATTTACAGATTTTGAGGAGGTATTTAGGGCTAAATTTTGTTATTTTATGGTACAAGGAAGGAATTAAGCAATAAGTTAATGATGTTTTATTTATTAACAACTAATTTATCCTTTCATTTCATTAATTCACTAATTTAACTATGGAGTTGGTAGATTTGGTGAATTACAATAGAAAATCCCCAAAACAACAAAGGAATGATCATGAACTCGAATTTAGGGGTTAAGGGTGAGTTCTAATTGCCTACACGATAGGTCATGGTATTAATTATGTGTTTATATTGTCATTCTAGACCATGAGCAAGCAGAAATTACATGAAAGGGCAAGGATCCAACTTAGAAAAGTTGTGCAAGCTTGGCTCGAGGTAGGTATAGTTTAATCTAATTTATGTTATATGTGAATGTTAACTACTTTGTAGAGTGTCTTATTGGTGAATGTTTGGTATTGTCAAGGCAAACAATTTTATGGTTGCTATATGATTTTTGACCTATATTATTGGTTAAAAATGGAATGCTTGATATTTAGAATGTTCTCATAGGATTTTAGTGAAATAAGCTTGGAAAAAACTTTTTCCTGGGGTTAGTACATGGACGAAAATTATCCCCTACAGGTTATGGATAGAAGATGGTTATATTAACCCTAGCGTATATGTACGAGGGTCAGGTGAGTTTGAGGTTCCATGAGTGAAGTGGGGAAATATGTTTATATTCTAAATAAATTATTCTGACTTGCCTTAACTGAATTTGACTAGTGATAATATGTTGACTAGAGTCTCGCTAAATAGTATGGAGACGTTTGTACAATTCTTTGAGAGGCTATAGGAATTCAGGAAATCTATCATTCTTGTTTCTTTTGTGATATTACTTTATTTTGATTGGTATCTGGTAATCCAAATTGGTATCTAATCCTTTTCATTTCTTTGTTCACGATGGTGACACTAGGTTCAATAGAGCCCGATCAGTAATACCCATACTGACTGCTCTAATTATGAGGACAGACTGAAGAGACAGAGGATGAGCGAGAGGAAGAGGTAGAAGAATAAGGGGATGAGCCACACCCTCCAGGGATGGTTGTTAAGTAATAGCTGTCCAAACTCATAAGAGGGAAGTATCACCATTCCTATTTTAAGATTTTTTTTGGAGAGATAGAAGTAGTAGAAACTTAGGGTGTGGAACCATAGGAAGCAACTCAAACAGGGGTTGCAGATCACGCCCTATATCCGCTGAGGTTGAGCAACATGTGTTACCTTTTCAGAGTAGGTCCACTGGGACTGGAGCCACTCCTACGGTATAAACTTATCAGGCTCTAGTTTTTTATCCTCCTATCTGCATGGCTCCTAAGAGTGATAAAGCTTTAGGGAATGATATTTTTCCTCGTTCAATTTTGGGTTCGGTGATGACTAGTCAAAATATAAACTGTTGACAAAATTTTTAAAGATAAAACCTCCAACATTCCAAGGTACTAAGTAAGATGATTATTTTTTAGTTCATCATTTATTGATATGAGAGGTCACACAAAATAGGTATTTTGAAGCAACATGGAGTTGAGTTTGTGACCTTTATATTTGATAAGGATGCTAAGCAATGTGGAGGGATTTTGTTGAATGTCGATCATCGGCTTTGCCTCTATTGACTTGAAAGCAATTTCATGATTTTTTTCTTGGAAAATTATATGCCACGATCCCTCGTGACTACAAGAAAGATGAGTTTTTGGCATTAAAACATAGAGACATGTCAGTTGGGGCCTATGATGCTAAGTTTAATGCTTTATCTCGCTATGCCACTTAACTGTTGACCTCTGTAGAGAAGAGGATCCACCTCTACTTTAAAGGTTTGAACTATGATCTTACTCTAAGAGCCACAGTCAACAAACCTATTTAGCTCATCCAATTCAGTCAGCCTTGCCAACTTCAACTGTGGTTCTAGCTAAGGTCTTTTCTTAGTAACATACTGTTAGGGGCCAGGGGGATTTTTACTCTTCTACCAGTCAGTATTTTCTAGAGTGAGGATATTTCCATTATGTTGTTGTAGGCCATTTTAAGAGGGAGTGTCAGAGTCAGGTGAATTCCCAGGAACAACAGCAGGCTCGGGCTATAGTTCCAGTAGGTAGAGAAGGAGGAGGTAGTAATAGATGTTGTCTAATGGGTAAACAAAGAAATCAAATAGGTGGTCAGAGTGTTCCCAGAAATAGAGACACGGGGGGAGTGCAGCTGGGGAAGAATTTAGATCAAATTGATGATCGAGCTTAATGTTATGTATTTCCAGCAAAAACTAATGCCGACTCTTTTAATACGGTGATCATAGATACTATTTTTATTTATGACCAGATGGCTTCTATTTTATTTTATCCATGGTCTACTTATTCTTATGTATCTATCTAGTTTGTGGTGGTTCTAAATCTGGTTTTTGATGTTTTTAGTTATCCTATTTATGTGTCTACTTTAATTGGTGAGTCGATGGTTGCAACCCATGTTTATCATTCTTGCTTTGTATTACTAATAGGTTTTCAAACTTAGGTAGACTTAAATATTCTGGATATGTTGGACTTTTATATAATTTTGGTTATGATTTGGTTATGTCCATATCATATTGTTTTAAACTATAATGCTAAGATAGTGGCTCTATCTATGGCAAGAGGTAATCAAGAGTGGGAGGGAGTGTATAAGGCCAAGCCAGTGAAAATTATATCATTTGTTCGAGCTATAAAGCCAGTGGCGAAGGGGTGTCCAATACTTTTAGCTCATCTCTAGGATATGAATGTGGGGTTCCCTTCTGTAGAGTCAATTCTGGTAGTTTTCAAATTCTAGGATATATTCCCTTTAGACCTACCATGTATGCCCCCAAATAGAGATATTGATTTCTGTATTGACTTAGAGCTAGGGATTCAGCCTATATCCATTTTTCCCTATAGAATGGCTATAGCAGAGTTAATAGAGCTCAAGGCTTAACTGTAGGAGATACTTAAGTAGGGCTTTATTTATCCAATCGGTTTACCTTGGGGTGCCCCGATCATGTTTATTAAAAAAAGGTGATAGTCTAAGGATGTGCATCGATTATAGACAGCTAAATAAGGTTACTATCAGAAATAAATACACGTGTCCTTATTGACAATATGTTTTACCAGTTATAGGGTACATCAATAATCTCAAAAATTAGTACACGACAGAGTTATCATCAGTCCAAAATTAGATCAAAAGATATGCTCAAGATAGCTTGTCAAACTCGATATAATCATTACAAATTTTTGGTGATGTCTTTAAGGTTGACTAATGCACCTGCATCCTTTATAAGTTTGGTGAACGGGATCTTTAAGTTGTTCTTAGATTCTTTTGTTATTTTGTTTATTAATAATAATCTTGTCTACTCTAAAAGTAAGGAAGAGAATGCATTCCATCGTTGCATAATCTTGGAGATTCTAAGAGAAAAGGGATTGTTTGTAAAGTTTTCAAGTGCAAATTTTGGAGTCTTTAGTTTCCTTATTGGGGCATGTGGTTTCTATAAAAAGGTAATGGTGGTTCCCCAGAAAATTTAGATAGTTAAGAATTAGATTAGGCCTAGGCAGTGACTGAAGTAAGGAACTTATGGGTCTTGCTAGTTATTACTGCAGGCCTTTTAAAAATTTTGCATCTATTGCAATGCACTTGACAAGGTTGACTCAAAAGGAAGTACCATTTTTTTGTCAGATCATTGTGAAAAGAGCTTCTAGAAGCTCAATACACTCTTGACTATAGTGCCTATTCTCTTGTTGTTGGTTGAATGTAAGGACTTTAAAGTATTTTCAGATGCTTTACTTTTGGGTTTGGGTGTTGTGTTGATGCAGGATAAAAATGTCAATGCTTATGATTCGAGGTAGTTGAACCCTCATGAAAAAATACCCAATACATGACTTAGAGTTGGCAGCGGAGGTATTTACATTAAATATTTAGAGACACTATCTCTATGGTGTCAAATGTGAGGTCTTAACAAATCACTGTAACCTGTATCACGTGTTCACTATAAGGATTTGAATCTAAGGCAGCAGAGGTGGATGGAATTGTTGAAGGACTATAATGTAACTATTCAGTATCATCTGGTTAAGGCTTATGTGATGGCAGACTCATTAAGCCAAAAAGTAGTAAGTCTGGGTAGTTTATTATTCTTGAAGGTGTCCAGGAGACTACTAGCTAGAGAGTTTCAAACTCTAACATGAGCATACTGATGTTAGGCGAATTTACACGCCTAAAGTACCATAATGTACCCATATTTTAGCTGAGTTTTGAGGACAAATTATATAATTCATGCACTTTTAGTCCTTTTTCCTGTAAGTGAGCTAACAAACGTGATTAGCAAGTTTTCAGGTACAAATGATGCAGATTTCAGCATTTTATGGATAACTTGACGACAAAGGAAGCTTCACGAAAGAAGAAAGGGAAAGCTTGGATGCCAAGGACCAAAAGTGACGCATGTGAAACCTGTCCCGGGCAAAAACAGCATTTTCCAAGACTTTGGGGATCAACAGTAACTTATTAGGATTAGGATAATGATGCAGTAATTTATTAGGATTAGGATAAGTACGCAGTAGCCTAGTAGGAATAGGATATGGGTATTATAAATACCCTATTTTGCTGAAGCTTTTATGCATTCTGATACACATCATTATTCTTTAATTAGACATTCTACTTCTAGTTCTTCCATTAATTCTACTTTTTATTCTTCTTCTATTCATCTATTCAATTCTTAAATTCCACAACAAGAGAAACGCTACTTTGAAAAGGAGTTCACGCCTAAAGCCATACCACACCATACTACCCGTGATATCTTTATTGTGGTATAATAATAATGTCTATTGTGAGTTCCATCGCACTCATGAGTAGCTAAACTTCTCTGTTGGGGTTATGGAAGCTATATGAGATACTATCTATTGCTATGAGTTTGTGAATTCGCGACACATATGTTGCTTATATCATTATTCTCTACATCTTAATGCAAATTCTTGTGGTTGCAAACGCATAAAATACACCAGTATAGCATTAACTTGTTCGAAAGAAAAGTTATATGTCTGGAAAAGAGATAATGTCAAGGTAATAGGGCACCAACCCCTGTTAAAAAGTTAGTGCCGTAACTGGATTAACCTCTTGGAGAATTTGTACCGTTAGATACGCTTTAAGCTCGAAAGAGTTAAAGTGAAATAGTCCTTGTTAGGTCGAAAGACGCTTGGATTTACCATAGAATACAATTCTCTATAAGCACATGCATGTCAGAATTCCGCATAACTCATAGCCAATAGAGACGTATAACTCATAAGGTGGACATAACCCCAACTCTCAATTCTCATTGTTTAACGTCTTACTAAAACATTCTTTCTTTTTACTTTGCTATTTTCTGTTTTTACTCTATTATTTTGGTTACACGTTACAATTCCCCCTTTTTACGAGACTTTCACCAAAAGTCTAATAATTTTTGCTTACTTATTGATCGGCTATTCCCTGTGGGATCGATACCCAACCCAATTGGGTTATATATTTGACAACGACCGCTTTACACTTTTTCGAGAGCTGTAGATTGAGTGTTGATAAAAATTGGCGCCGTTGTTGGGGAATACGGTTGTCAACTAAGTTTGTGATAATTATTAGACCCTTTGGTAAAAGATTCTCGTACTTTACTTTTAGTTGTTGTTTTTGTTTTCTGAAGGTTTTTTTTCAGTGCATGCTCCATACTCGAAGTTCTGGTCAACCGTTATTACCTATCAATCCTGAACCACAACGTATTGGCAGAATGGAGGCACAACACGAAATTGAAAGGATGGCTGCTCAACAGGAACAGGCGAGACTTGCTGCTCTAGCAGCCGCTCAAGTGCATCAACAGAATATTGATAACCCTGGGCGAGCAATAAATCCTGACGATGAGGACCTAGGTGATGACGAGTTGCTAAACCCTAGGCATGCCACTGAGATTACAACACCTGCTAACAGAAGAGAGCGTCAAGCTAGGTTTAGGCATGAATGCCGACCTGTACAACCAGCTTTTGATGATGATGATGATGATCTTGATGGAGCCAGAGCCACAGGAGCCATTATTCCTCCACCATTGGCGCCCGGAGCCAAGTTCAACATCACAAGCACCATGACTCAGTTATTGCAACTTAAGGGATTATTTGGTGGACTAGCAGGCGATGATCCGAATATGCACCTGATCAACTTTATCTCTACATGTAAGTCATTCGACAATCCTGGCGTTGGACGGAATGCAATTCGGTTGCGCCTATTTCCATTGTCTCTATCTGGGGAGGCAACTCTATGGTTGAACGGGCTAACTCCTAATTCTATCACTAATTGGAGGCAGTTGAAAGACGCTTTCCTAGAAAGATTCTTTCCGCCATCCAAAATAGCACAATTGAGAGATGAAATCAGCAACTTTCGGCAGCTTCCAACCGAAGCTCTTCATGAAACATGGGAGAGGTTCAAGACAAAGCTAATGCGTTGGCCAAACCACCATATGACCAATGTTCACCTAATGGAGATACTATACAGATCCTTGAATTCAATAACTAAACCAGTGGTGGATAATGCAGCTGGAGGATCTTTTATGGACCTCACCTTTGGCCAGGCAAGCAATATGCTAGATCGGATGACGAAGCAAAGTAGAGCTTGGCATACCAGGGATTCTGAGGTAGCAAGCCCCACTTTATCTATTGGCATGACTGCAGACCAAAGGAGAAGAGAAGAAGAACGTGATCAAGATATGGCGGATCTGAAAACACAAGTGGATCTTCTTACAAAACATCTATTATCAGGGAAGACCAAAAAAGTCAAAGCTGTTGCGTCAAAAGGAAGAGACGAATCTGATTCAGAAGAAGAGGCCAACTACTTAAACAATCAGGGGGGTTTCCGAGGTAATACCCAAGGAAACCAAGGTCGGAACTATTATGATAAATCTGGAAACAAGGACCAAGGTAGTTGGAAGAACAAAAATGACAAGAGTGGTTTGTATGTTCCCCTAGGAAGACGTGACACCACTACATCTGGTTCTGGAAATATGGAAGATATGATGGCTAAACTGTTGAAAAGAGTGGAAGCAACCAACGCAGGAGTAACGGAGGTATTAAATGATTTGTCCTCAATGAAGCAATTGGTTGACTCACATTCCACTTCAATAAAGCAAATAGAGCAGCAATTGAGCCAATTTTCTGCAGCACTCAATCAAAGAAAGGCTGGCACTTTACCTAGCGACACTGTGCAAAATCCAAGGAATGATGGATCATGCATGGCTATTACTACTCGAAGTGGTAAGGTGCTGGAAACTTTATCCAAAGGCAAGCAAGTGGTCGACAATGTAGCGGACAACGATGATAAGGCTAATGGAGAAAATGCAATAGAAGCCAACCACGACGTCCATGACGTCACACCGAGTATATTGCAGCCTGAAAAGACTGAAATACGGAAGCAAGAGGAGAATAAAGTCGTGGAGAAAACAATCCCACTTCCACCACCACCTTTTCCCCAAAGATTGAAGAAGATTGCGGATGATACAAGGTTCAGCAAATTCATGACAATGTTAAAGCAGCTGACCATTAATGTTCCGCTGGTGGAGGCACTAGAACAAATGCCTGGGTATGCGAAATTTATGAAAGATCTTTTGACAAAGAAGTGGGCAGCAAGCTATGAGTTGGAAGATACTGTGGATCATTGCAGTGCAATTGCTACCCAATCACTAGTTCAGAAGAAGGCCGACCCCGGTGCTTTCACTATTCCATGCACAGTTGGTTCTTTAAATTTTGCCAAGGCATTATGCGATTTAGGATCCAGCATCAATTTGATGCCATTATCTATTTACAAAAAGTTGGGGTTGGGTGATCCTACTCCAACCAATATGAAGCTCGTAATGGCGGATAGGTCGGTAAAATGACCTGTTGGTATTCTATGTGATGTATTGGTAAAGATTTCTTCATTCATCTTTCCGGCAGACTTCATTATTTTGGATTGTGAGGCAGATTCAGAAGTTCCCATAATCTTGGGGCGCCCTTTCCTTGCAACAGGAAGTGTGCTTATCGATTTAAGAGCTAATGAGCTTTTATTCCGGATAAATGATGAAGTAGTTTGCTTTGATGTGTGTAAATCAATGAAGCAACCCAAAGAGCTGAACGTATTCTCGGTGGCTGATGTTTACTTTGATGATGAGAAAGAATTACTTGAAGAGGA
The DNA here is from genome assembly GCA_030864225.1 of Capsicum baccatum var. pendulum. Lineage (NCBI taxonomy): Eukaryota > Viridiplantae > Streptophyta > Magnoliopsida > Solanales > Solanaceae > Capsicum > Capsicum baccatum. The sequence continues at coordinate 217,428,411 of CM061556.1, read as the reverse complement.
GAAAATTATTGATGACCCATTAGCGGTTGTGCTCATGAATGTTGAGCATAAGGATGCTGAAAATTATGAAGAGACTATCGATGCTCTAACAGGATTTGGGTCATATCCTCATGCTCCCAAAAAGCTGGACCTTGATCTCAAAAATTGACCCACACCACCAGCTAAACCATCTATTGAAGAGCCACCCATGTTAGAATTGAAAGAGCTGCCTAGCCATTTAAAGTATGCATTCTTAGAAAACGGAAACACACTTCCAGTCATTGTGGCGGTAGATTTGGGTGAGCAGCAAGTTGCAGCTCTCATTGCTATTCTACGGAAGTATATAAGAGCCATTGGTTGGACCATCGCTGATATTATTGGTATTCCCCCTGGGATTTGTACACACAAGATTCAGCTTGAAGAAAATTGTACACCCACTATTGAACATCAAAGGCGTCTAAATCCAGCTATGCAAGAAGTGGTGAAGAAAGAAATTATTAAGTGGTTAGATGCGGGGGTAGTGTATCCAATCTCTGACAGTACATGGGTAAGCCCAGTACAATGTATTCCCAAGAAAGGAGGCATGACGGTAGTAGCGAATGAGAAGAATGAGCTTATTCCACTCAGACCCATCACCGGATAGAGAGTATGCATGGACTACCGAAAGCTAAATTCATGGACGCTCAAAGATCACTTCCCAATGCCATTCATGGACCAAATGCTCGATCGATTGGCGGGAAAAGGCTGGTTTTGTTTCTTAGACGGTTATTCTGGCTATAATCAGATTTGTATTGCCCCCGAAGACCAAGAGAAGACAACGTTCACATGCCCATATGGTACGTTTGCCTTTAAACGTATGCCATTCGGGCTATGTAACGCACCAGCCACCTTTCAGCGTTGTATGATGTCCATCTTTTTTGATATGGTTGAAGATACTTTGGAGGTATTCATGAACGATTTTTCAGTTGTGGGCGAGTCGTTTGAATCGTGTTTGGTAAACCTGAGTATGGCGTTGCCTAGATGTGTAGAATTCAACCTAGTGCTGAATTGGGAGAAGTGCCACTTTATGGTTAAGGAACGCATTGTTCTTGGGCACAAAATCTCCGAAAAAGAAATTGAGGTTGATCGAATTAAAATTGAAGTCATCGAGAAGCTACCACCTCCAATTTCCATAAAGGGAGTTTGTAGTTTCCTCGGGCACGCAGGTTTCTATCGGCGGTTCATCAAAGACTTCTCCAAAGTGGCTAGTCCATTATGCAAACTTCTGGAGAAAGATGCAGAGTTTGACTTCAATGGAGATTATTTGAAAGCATTCGAATGCCTTAAAGGGAAGCTAATTGAAGCTCCTATCATGGTAGCTCCAGATTGGTCCCTACCATTTGAAGTCATGTGTGACGCCAGTGGGGTAGCTTTGGGCGTTGTACTTGGCCAGATAAGGGAAAAGTTATTCCATCCTATCTATTATGCGAGCAAGGTCCTGAACGAAGCCCAAAAGAACTATACTGTCACAGAACAAGAGCTCCTAGCGGTTATGTATGCTTTTGAAAAGTTTCGTGCTTACTTGTTAGGAACCAAAGTGATCGTTCATATAGACCATGCAGCTCTGAGATACCTAATGACGAAGAAGGACGCAAAGCCTAGGCTAATTCGATGGGTATTGTTGCTGCAAGAATTTGATTTTGAGGCAAAAGATAGAAGGGGTTGCGAGAACCAAATGGCTGACCATCTATCTAGACTTGAGAACGAGCATATGGCGCAGCCTAAAATCGAGATTGATGATGCATTCCCTGATAAGGAGATCTTAGCCACGATAATGGAAAAGTTACCATGGTACGCCGACTTTGCGAATTTTGTGTTGAGTAATGTCATACCTGCAAATTTATCTTTCCATCAAAAGAGAAAGTTTATGCATGATGTAAAACACTACTTTTGGGATGAGCCATATTTGTTTCGACGATGCGCAGATGGTGTCATCCGGCGATGCATATCCCATGTAGAGGTGCCTAATATATTGGAAGCATGTCACACTTCCTAAGTTGGAGGACATCACGCAGGTAATTGGATAGCAAGAAAGGTATTACAAAGTGGATATTATTAGCCGTCGATATTTAGAGATGCCTACGAATTTGTGAGAAGATGCGACCAATGTCAGAGACAAGGTGCGATTTCAAAACACCATGAGATGCTCATGTCGAAAATTTTTAAAGTCGAGTTCTTTAATGTATGGGGTATTGATTTTATGGGTCCATTCGTAAATTTGTTCAGAATGAAATACATCCTAGTCGCTGTAGATTACGTTTCAAAATGGGTTGAAGCAGTAGCGTTGGCTGACAATGAGGGAAAGCGTGTTGTAGCATTCTTGAAGAAGAATATCTTCTCTCGCTTTGGAGTACCACGTACTATCATAAGCGACAGAGGATCTCGCTTTTGCAACAAGCTATTCAAATCCGTGTTGGCAAAATATGGTGTCAAGCAACATAAGGTAGCCACACCTTATCACCCACAAACTAGTGGGCAGGTAGAGGTTTCCAATCGAGAGATCAAGCAAATCCTTGCAAAGACGGTAAATGCTAATAGGAAAGATTGGTCTCGGAAGCTGGACGATGCACTATGGGCTTATAGGACTGCATTCAAAATGCCAATTGGCATGTCCCCGTACCAACTAGTTTATGGGAAGGCTTGTCACTTACCCATTGATCTCGAGCATAAAGAATTATGGACGTTGAAGCGATTGAATTTGAATTGGGATGATGCAATGAATCTGAGATTGGAGCAGCTGAACGAGATGGATGAATTCCGTCTACATGCTTATGAAAGATCAGACCTATACAAGGAGCGGATGAAAAAGTATCATGATCAGCGGATTGTTCAACAAAACTTTCAAAAGGATGATATGGTACTCCTATTCAATTCCAGATTGACGCTATTCCCAAGTAAGTTGAAGTCCAAGTGGTCTGGTCCGTACAAAATTAACCAAGTCTACTCGTCTGGAGTAGTTGAGTTGAAACACAATAATGGTGTTGTCTTCAAGGTGAATGGCCAACAAGTAAAACCTTATATCGGTCCTCTCGACTCAATAAATTATATGGCCATCACTTATCTCGACGAAGTCTAAGTACTCGAGGTAACTATGTCGTGCCGCGACAATAAATCAAGCGCTAGATGGGAGGCAACCCATTGTTTTACATGTTTTTCTTTCTTTCGTTCTATTTCGTGTTTTCCTTTGATAAATAAAAATCCAAAAAGAAGAGTCGTTCCACGACCAAAACTAAGGTGCTTGATGGGAGGCAACCCATCGTTCTAATCGTGTTTGTTGTCTTTGAGCAAGTGTAGGTACAAGAGGCGTAAACAAGGAGATTGGTTCCAAATTTTGATTTGGTCGTATTGCATGTGAAGGTGGTAAGTTAGTGATGAAGAAGCAAAAGGCCATGGATTGGGCATTGCTTATGAAAATATAGGCAACAAACAAGGCTAGGCCTACGTAAAACTAGGCCACGAACAAGGCAAGGCCTATGTTATGGCCTAAGCTCTCGAAATCTAGTGTGCCATAGCATAGGCGCCGCCCATGCCCAAGTATGCCATATCATAGGCGCCGCCTATGCCAATGCCTTTTGTCTCTGAATCTCATATGCTATGCAAAAGGCGCCGCCTATGCCTAACAATGCCTTGGCATAGGCGCTGCCTATGCTCAACGATGCTTTGCAAAAGGCGTCGCCTATGCCAAGCATAGGCAAAGCTTTAGGCGCCGCCTATGGTCACTTCTTGTCTCCAAATCCGATTTTAAATGGGCCAAATACTGACCCAAGCTTGACCTATAAATAAGAGACTTAGTCTTAGACCAAAAATACATTGCAAACCTAGCATAAGCGTCGCCTACCTCTCCAAATCCTCTCAAAAAATTTCCTTTTGCTCTTTTACTTTGCAAGAACATCATCCAAGGTCATCAACCAAGTAAGTACTTCTTTGTTCTTCATTTATATTCCGTAAGTACTACACTACTACGCATATTGTGAATTGCTAAATCTTGAAGTAGTATTGGTGATTTGAATGTGGTTGATGTGTTGTGCTATAACTAAGTGAGTGAAAGAATACGTAAGGATGATCTTAACTTGTTTCCAACTTGAATTTGATTTTGGTGCACTGTCATACTTTTGCGGAATTGACATGGTCACGAAAACTGCATAATCTTGTCAATAGAAAGTGTACATGTTGGAATGACTTGTTTATCGAGATGAGAATTATGGTTGACTACAAACATATGAGGTTGTGATTATTTTTAGATGCTATACCTTGATCCAATCACTATGTAGTAAGTCTTGATATATCAAACATGAAAGTATTGCCACGATTTCAAGAAGTCTGACTGCACTGATTATATTGTTGGAATATAGCGCCTAAAACGTATGTTAATGAAGTCTGAGTAATCGACAAACTTTCACTTCACTAGTTGATGCCAACAAACTAAGTGTGGGGTGGTGCCACTACTGCCTGTTTATTGATTGTATCCACCGAGATGATGCTAACTTGACTATCGTTATAATCTCAGGTACAATGGCACCCAAAGCAAGACAAGACAAAGATAAAGCAACCACTTCACAAAAAGGCAAGAAAAGAGGACGAAAAGAGCAAGGAGAATCATCCTCGATGCAAGTACCACACCGCATGTTCGGAATTAAATGGGTCCTCGAAGAGGAATCAAAGGAGTGGTATAGGAACAATAAAAAGAGAAAATATGTTCATGTGGACCTAATACACAAAGAAAGCCTAGCAAAGAAAGAACCACGCAAGTTGGCCAAGATAATGGCGTTACATCTTGATTTCATCTTCCGAGATATGGGAGAGTGCAATCTCGATTTAACATGAGAATTCTATGCCAACTGGTCACCGAAAACCACAGGGAATGAAGTCAAGATTTGGGGCCAAGTTTTACAACTAAATGCGGATTTCTTCAACTCCTTTCTAGGTTTGCCGTCAGTTGATCCATCACCACTCAAGGAGCTGTACAATAGACCTCCATACAGGGCCATTCAACACACACTTTGTGGAACAAGATCTATGGCACGATGGAGTATACACAAGGACACTGGTCGGCACAACACCTTCCCATATGCTACTTTGAATAGGGAAGCAAGGATATGGTTGCGCATAGTCAACTCTTGCCTAATTCCAGGGACCCAGTACACCAAGATAACATAAGATAGAGTGTGTTTGGTATACGCATTGATGACGAATGTCCCTATCAACATTGGGGCAATTATTCGATCTACAATGCGGAAAGCTAGGCTACACAAGAGGTCCCACTTCAGTTTTGGCAACCTGTTGACTGCAATATTGAGGAAGGAGGATATCGAAGAGGAACCAGCTGATCATAAGATTCCAAACAACCCGAAGAAGTTTGACCTCACAAAGGTTAAAGATGCTCAATCTACACATGGCGTCAACCTTACTACTGCTGAGAGACATGCTCGGGATGAGAGTTTCTTTCGCCATCTTTATGGCATGACTCGGTTTACCATGATGAGCGGAGGGCGTGTTCCAACTGCTGCAGAGCTCCAACAGCAGGATTATGACTACCCAATGAATGAGCATGCAAAGCAAATATGTGGAGTAGGTATGTACTTTGAGGAACCTCTTGATGACGATGTGCCAACCGATGATGATCGACGAATGCCAGACTCCGACGTGGAGGAGAATTCTGATAACGATGACTCCAATGATGATTCCGACGAAGGGGGCATGACCCCAGACATAGAGGAGGAGTCCGACTAACCAGGTTCTTCTTATTTATTTTCCACTGAAGGCAGTGTGTACCGTCTAAGTGTGGGGTGCTGGTATTTTCATGCCAACCTTCTTTATCTGTATTTGCTTATTCAGGTGTTTTGCTTTGTTTTAATTTTTTTAGAAATTTTTTTTGGGTTACAAACTTTGCATGAAATTGTTCTGATAGGCAGCATGGTATTACGACAAGAGTCTATGATAAAATCATTACTATTGAGACGTTTAGGCTCTTATAGTGACTTATTATGTGATAATTATGTGGTTCAATTCCTTCATCTGTTGGGTCAAGAGTCTATACTGCTTCCAATAAAGTCGACCATGTGCCTTGTGTGTGTGAGATGTAGTATATTCTATGTTTGTGGCTGATGCTAGAACTTGCCTGGTATGTATGTAAAGTGAAATAAAGAGTGTGAGTTTAGGAGATGATTTAGGCATTTCTTTGGCAACCTATGATTGTTTACCTTCATTTTATCTACCCATGGACATCGTCCTAGATAATCCCTTTTGATCCTTTAGCCTATTTTCTATTATAGCCTCATATGTAAGCCTAATCCATTTTTTTCAAGATCATAATTTGATCCAAATTCCTAAGTGCTTTAAATTATAAAGTCATGTGACAAAATGAGAGGAAATTGGATGAGTGTGATGCCTTAGAATGTATTGGTGCTTGAATACGTTATGAAAAAAGAATTGCTATCATAGAGGTGTGTTATGAAAAGGAAAATAATGAAAACTAAAAAGTTAGTTATGTTTAAAATTGAAGAACAAAAGAGGTGAGAAGGGGTGGTAGATTAAAAGAAAGTAAAAAGGTTGTTTGAAAGAAAGCATAAATGGCATAATGTGATGTATTAAAGCGCTTAGGAACATAGTCACTATTCCTGGCCAAAATAGTCCTACCCGTCCCTTAGCCTACATTACAACCAGCAAAAGACCTATTTGATCCTAAGCTTAGCATTCTGATATTCAGTGGAGCATTACACTAAGGGCAAGCCTATGGTCATCAGTTGCAGCATATGAATTCTTTGTGAGAGCGAGAGCAAGGATACTCGTATACCCATGTTTCGAAATATATACAATACTTGTGAGTGATTATGGGTTATATTTTGTGAGACACGCATGGTTGATGAGTTTTGGGTGGTTGTGTATGATTCTCTATGCCTTAAATTTTGAATACGAATTGACCATCATCACGAGTCTATGTTGGAGGTTGAATCGTTTCTACTAATGATCAGAAAACTACTCTTTGTTGATAATTGTCGTGCTTGCCTTGATGAATATTTTGTGTTGTTACTGTGAAACCCTAAGTAGATGTTTATATGGACATGATATTTTGTTCGAGGACGAACAAAGCTTTAAGTGTGGGGTGTTGATGTTAGGCGAATTTACAGGCCTAAAGTACCATAATGTACCCATATTTTAGCTGAGTTTTGAGGACAAATTATATAATTCATGCACTTTTAGTCCTTTTTCCTGTAAGTGAGCTAACAAACGTGATTAGCAAGTTTTCAGGTACAAATGATGCAGATTTCAGCATTTTATGGATAACTTGACGACAAAGGAAGCTTCACGAAAGAAGGAAGGGAAAGCTTGGACGCCAAGGACCAAAAGTGACGCATGGGAAACCTGTCCCGGGCAAAAACAGCATTTTCCAAGACTTTGGGGATCAACAGTAACTTATTAGGATTAGGATAATGATGCAGTAATTTATTAGGATTAGGATAAGTACGCAGTAGCCTAGTAGGAATAGGATATGGGTATTATAAATACCCTATTTTGCTGAAGCTTTTATGCATTCTGATACACATCATTATTCTTCAATTAGACATTCTACTTCTAATTCTTCCATTAATTCTACTTTTTATTCTTCTTCTATTCATCTATTCAATTCTTAAATTCCACAACAAGAGAAACGCTACTTTGAAAAGGAGTTCACGCCTAAAGCCATACCACACCATACTACCCGTGATATCTTTATTGTGGTATAATAATAATGTCTATTGTGAGTTCCATCGCACTCATGAGTAGCTAAACTTCTTTGTTGGGGTTATGGAAGCCGTATGAGATACTGTCTATTGCTATGAGTTTGTGAATTCGCAACACGTATGCTGCTTATATCATTATTCTCTTCATCTTAATGCAAATTCTTGTGGTTGAAAACGCATAAAATACGCCAGTATAGCATTAACTTGTTCAAAAGAAAAGTTATATGTCTGGAAAAGAGATAATGTCAAGGTAATAGGGCACCAACCCCTATTAAAAAGTTAGTGCCGTAACTGGATTAACCTCTTGGAGAATTTGTACCGTTAGATACGCTTTAAGCTCGAAAGAGTTAAAGTGAAATAGTCCTTGTTAGGTCGAAAGACGCTTGGATTTATCATAAAATATAATTCTCTATAAGCACATGCATGTCAGAATTCCGTATAACTCATAGCCAATAGAGACGTATAACTCATAAGGTGGACATAACCCCAACTCTCAATTCGCATTGTTTAACGTCTTACTAAAATATTCTTTCTTTTTACTTTGCTATTTTTAATTTTTACTCTATTATTTTGGTTACACGTTACAATTCCCCCTTTTTACGAGACTTTCACCACAATTCTAATAATCTTTGCTTACTTATTGACCGGCTATTCCCTGTGGGATCGATACCCAACCCAGTTGTGTTATATATTTGACAATGACCGCTTTACACTCTTCCGAGAGCTGTAGATTGAGCGTTATCACATACAGTTTGGGGTCTCAGATAGTGGTGGTTTGTTGGCTTTTATCAAGGTAAAGTTAACATTTGTGGATTAGATTAAGGCTAAATAATTTTACTCTTAATATGGGTGGGGTGTTGTTGTTTAAAGAAAGATTATGTGTTCCTCGGATTGGTGATTTGATCAGCGATATGCTTTTAGAGTTCCAAAGTTCATATTATTCTATTCAATTAGGTACAACCAAGATGTATTGTGACTTGAGGCAACTTTCTTGTTGACTCTGGATAAAGAGAGACATAGTGGATTATATGTCCAAGTACACCAAAGGCATGTGGAGTTGCTTTGGAGGATGCCTATACATATTTGGAAGTGGGATCACATTGCTATAGACTTCAAGGTAGGTCTTCCTATGACTTTGGGAAAGTATGAATCCATTTGGGTGATAGTAGATTAGCTGATGAAATCATCTCACTTTTGACCAGTTTGGGTAAACTACAACTCTCAGTAGTTGGCTAAAATCTACATTAAGGAGATTACCAGACTTTATAGGGTGACCCTTATTATTATTTAAGATTGGGACACCAAGTACACTTCCAAATTTTGGGACGGGTTACATGAGGAATTGGACACCAAGATCACATTTATCATGACCTTTCATCCTCAAATTGATGGGTAGTCATAGAGGACGATCGAATGGTAGAGGACATATTGAGGGACTAGGTGATTGATTTTGGTAGTTGTTGGGACTAGTTTCTTCTATTGTATGAGTTTTCATACAATAATAGCTATTACTCTAGAATTGATACAGTCCCATTTGAGCCACTCTATGGATGAATGTATAGGTCACCTATAGGGTGGTTTGAGGCTGACATTGTCAAATCTTTGGAGGTAGACTTGGTAAAGGAGGCTCAAGAAAATGTAAGGTTTACTCAAACCAGGTTATTGGATACTAGAAAAAGAAGTATACAGACTATAAGGTATGAGACATAGACTTAAAAATTAGTGATAAAGTTTTTCTTAAGGTGTCTCTCATAAAGGGAGTCATGAGGTTTGATAAGAGGGCTTAGCCTATGGTGTATAAGTCCCTTCGAGGTTCTTGATGAAGTGGGTTCAGTTGCATAATGGATAGCTCTACCATTAGTATTGTTGAAAGTAAATCTTGTATTTCATGTCTCAATGCTGAAAAGGTACTATGGGGATGAAGACTACATCATTAAGTTGGATTCAATGCTTTTAGATAAGGATTTGTCTTACGAGGAGAAACAAATAGTGATTCTAGATTAGGAAGTTCGAAAACTGAGAATGAAGAAAATTCATTCAGTTAAGGTTTAATAGAAGCATCGTTCGATTGAGGAAGCCACTTGGGAAATCGAGAAGGAAATATGGGATTAGCAACCTCAATTATTTAAGGATTCAAGTACTCTCTTCTCTTTTTGTTTTAGCCTATTTTTACGTTTGATCATTTAAGGATGAATGATGGATAAATTGGTATTTGTTGTAATTACCATTTCCATCATTATGTATAAACCTCACATTAAAAGTCCCATGTTAAAATTCTTTTTAGTTTTAAAGTTAAAATTTTAGGCTAGGCTGGTTTCGAATGAAATCGAAGTGAGGTGTGGTCTAGAAAAAATTGACAATGATTTGGATGGTTTCAGTGGCATTTAACTTGAATTCTAGATAGTTAAGACTATAAGAAACTCATAGGAATTTACAAAATCAAATTTAGGTGAGTAGAACTCCCAAAATTAATCTTAGTTTAAAGGGCATTGTTTGGAATGTCTTAAGTTTAGGTGTGTTGTAAAAAGTGGAATTTTGGGACAAAAATGGACGTTCCGTCCCATTGATGCCACTATAACAGATGGAATTTCGCTTTAGAAACTAGTGATATAGCAGAGAAATTCCCGCTATAACGGTGGTCAAAGGCTAGTTAACACCACTATAGCAGTAAAAATCACAGTTTAATTAAATATTTCCCCCAAAATAGTTTATTATTCTAAAACTCAGGAGAAATGAGCGATGATTTGGGGCAATTTACACAAGAAATTCTTCATTTGGTTTCAAAAAGGTAAGGTATCCATCCCTGTTAGCTTGTAATTGATGATTAAGCCTTAGAATTTCTAATTTATAGAGTTCGGGGAAGGTTTAGGGAGGAATTTGATTATTTTCTGGTACAAGGGAAGAAATTAAGCAATAAGCTAAAGGGTTATGTTTATTAACAATTAATTTACCCTTGCATTCTGTTAATTCACTAATTTAGCCATGAAATTAGTAGTTTTTGGTGAATTAGGTGAAATATCCTAGAACGGGAAAGAAATGACCATGAACTTGACCTTAGGGGTTGGGGTGAGTTATAATTCCCAACATGGTAGGTCATGGTATTAATTATGTGTTTATATGCTTATTCTAGACCAAGAAAAAAACAAAAATTGTACAGAAGGGCAAGGCTCCGATTTAGCTGAGTTGTGCAAGCTTGATTCGAGGTAGGTGAGTATTGTAGCTTAATTCAATGTCTGCTATATCTGCATGTTAACTAAATTATAATGTGTCTTGTTGGTGCATGTTGTTTGGTGTGGTCAATACAAATGCGTTTATGATTGTTATATGATTTACGACCTAGTTTATTTGTTAAATATGGAATATTCGATATTTATAATGTTCTCACAAGCTTTTCGTGATACAAGGTTGACAAACATTCTTGTCTGGGGTTAGTACATAAATGGAAATGGTTTCCTGCAAGTCATGGATAGAGGGTGGTTGTATTACCACTAGCGTATATTTATGAGGATCAGGTGAATTTGACAGTTTCGTGAGTGAATTGGGAAAATATGTTTATATGCTAAATGAATTGTTCTAACTTGACTTGAATGAATTTGACTGGTAATAATATGTTGATTTGTAGGTTTTTATCCCTAATTTCTTATTTGTTGCTTTTTATGCTAAGTGTAATTGTTGAGTGTGGATTAACTTGTTGTACTATAATTTGGTTATGTGTTCATATTCTCATCTTTGGTTGGCCAAATAACCCTACCAGTATACTGTTGTTTTCTTATGTGCTAATAATACACCTACTCTTACTTTTGTGGATGCAACACATATTACAACGTCTCCTACAAAACCTCACTTGTGATTCCAGTGGTTAACTTCAAATTTTGAGTGAGTAGCATATTTGGGCTACCATGGAATCTCTTTTTATTGACATAGTTCCTTATTTTTGAACTTATGTTTCCTTTTCAGCTTTTGATGTTGCATCCTATTCTTGACATCCTTTAGTAGTTTTGGTACGAATGACTTTTGGTTCCTAAGGATGGTTTATTTTCTTAAGTACAATGTTCCGCCTTTGATTGTACTTATTTTTTCTAGTTTAGCCTTAATTTTATCTATTAATGGATTAGTTCTTGATTTTTAAGTGTTGCTTCTGAGATGGTTTGTAAGGATAGATGGTTCTCCTACCGAGTAAGTAGTATGGGTGCCACTCTTGATGGGTTTGGGTCATGACAGTAATTTCTCTCATAAGGCTTCAACCGATGAGAGGCATAAGAAATCACCTTACCCTCTTGCATCAACACCACACCTAAACCAACACCAGAAGCATCACAAAATACCATAAAGCCCATACCCTCCTTGGGCAAGGTCAAAATAGGAGCCGAAGTCAACAAATCTTTGAGCTTTTGGAAGCACTTGTCACACGCATCCGACTAATGAAATACCATCTTTTTTTAGTCAACATGGTTAAAAGAACCACAATAGAAAAGAAATCCTCCTCAAAACATCGATAACAACCCATCAAACCAATAAAACTCTAAATCTCGATAGGAGAAGTAGGTCCAACCCAATCATAAATCTTCGCTATATTGGCCAGATCAACCATAATATCATCTTTGGACACCACATGACCCAATAAAGAGATAGAAACCAACCAAAACTCACACTTGAAAAACTTTTTATACAACTTCTCATCACACAACCTCTAAAGTACAATCCTCAAATGCTTCACATGATCGACCTCCTTCTTTGAATAAACCAAGATGTCATCTACAAATATAATCACAAAAGAGTCGAGATACGATTAAAATACCTAGTTCATCAACTCCATGAATGTTGTGGGAGCATTGTTCAACCCAAAAGGCATGATCAATAAATCATAATGATTGTATCGAGTCAGAAAAGCCATCTTCAATATATTCAAATCTCTAATCTTCAACTGGTGATACTCGAATCTCAAATCAATCTTAAAAAATACCAAAACACCCTGAAGTTGGTCAAAAATATCATCAATGCGAGGAAGAGGATACTTGTTCTTAATCGTTACTTTGCTCAACTGTCTATAATCAATACACGTACGCATGGAACTATCTTTTTTCTTCACGAACAAGACAGGAGCACCCAAAGAGATACATTAGGCCTAATGAATTCCTTACTCAAAAAATCCTACAACTGCTCTTTTAATTCCTTCAACTCGGCCGAGACCATCCTATATAGAGGGATGGAGATCGGATTGGTGCCTGGCTCCACATCAATAGAAAAATCAATATCCTGATTTGAAGGCATACCAGGCAAATCCGTAGAAATCACATCCTTGAACTCACAAACAACCCAAATAAAATCCATAGAAGGCAGTGAGGCAACACTAGTATCACGAACATAAGCCAAATAAGACAAAAACCTTCTCTCTACCATGCAACGAGCACATAAAACATATGTAACACACTTTGGGCCCGAATTAAGCATACCCTTCTAAGCTAACCTTGGCACACCCAGTGTAGCTAAGGGATGGTCTTGACATAATAGTCCAAATAGCATCATAATAAGTTAACCAATACATACCCAAAATAATATCAAAATCAATCATATCTAGAATAATCAAGTTTACCCAATTCTCACGACCAACAAAGGTAACCACACAAGATTAGTACACCCGATCCATCACAAAAGAATCTCCTACAAAGGAAGAGATATGAAGAGGCATAGCAAGGGGATCACATGTAATATCAAATGTTGAAGAAAAATATATAGAAACATAGGAGAATATAGTTTAAGTGTCACCTAACACATAAGAAAATCTGTAACAAACTGGGATGACACCTTTAATAACTGCATTAGAAGCCTTTATCATAGATCTCCTAAGCATAACATAAAACTGACCACGTCTACTCTCAGACTGAGTAGCACTGTAACCACCTCCATGGGATCCTCTATCTCTAACTCTAGCACTACTAGCACCACCTCTACCACTCAGTGAACCACTTTTTACTGCAGATATCGGAGTAGGACAAAGTTGAAGCTGGGAACCTTACTGAGTGGGTTCATACATATATTAAGATCAATCCTTGGCCATATGGCTAAACTCATCACATATAAAATATCATTTACGACCTGAATCAATCTGAGAAGGTGTGGATGAACTACAACAACTGTCTTGCCCTGAAGGGTCGATGTTAGAGCCTCCAACCACAAAACCCGATACAAGCCCACCAGAAGTCGTAAAACCTGGAGGTCTACCACCTGATCCTTGCAATGCAGCATGAACCGACCTACCATGTTAACAATGGTAATCTCTACTAGAGAAATATCTATCTCAAAAGGCGTGTCCAGTAAACTCACGTTAATAATACACCTTCTTGGTGCCTTTCTGAGTATCCTAGATAATAGACATGGTCATCTTGGTATGCTCAATAATATTCTAGAAAAAAGCCCCTAGAACTACCATCTGGATTATAGCCAACCGATATGAACCATCTAACACATTCACAAACTTTTGAATACTCATAGATTCAGTGGAGATGCTAGCGGCCGAATATCTGGATAAGGTATAAAAATGTGCCTCATACTTGGCAATAGACATGGAATCCTGCTCCAAGTAATCAAACTCATCCCATATTTGGTCTCTCAAGTTATGCAATACAAACCTCTCCAAGAAAGCCTCAAAAGACTAAGTCCAAGTCATAGCAGGTGAACCCAAAGGCCTATAACTAAAAAGAGACCTCCATCAATTCATAGCCATATCCGTCAACTGATAGGTAGTATAAGCAACTCTATGAGACTCAAGGGATCTAATATTATGTAACTTATTCTGGCAATCAATCAAAAAATCACAGGCATCTTCGCCAATAACTCCGCTAAACTTAGGCATAACCAAATGAATAAACCTCTCAAATCTCTTTCGATCATCAGCAGACGTAGCTATACTCGAAGTAACCAGAGAAAGAGTAAGTCTAGCAGGAAAAGAGTCCATACATTGGGGGTGCGATAGATGATCATTGAACCCTAAAAATAGGAATACCATATCAACAGTGATGGTGGAATATTACTCGAAGTCTGAGAAGTACCAGGTACACTCAAGGGAACACCCTCCAAAAATATAAAAGAGTGAATGAAAAGACACTGAAGCACTGGGATGTTGACTAAACTCTGTGGAAACTGAGTTGGTGTTGCACCCCCTTATTGACAATCATCCCTAGAGTACACAACCTCAGGATTAGGAGAGACCTTCCTAGCACATCCTCTAGCTGGGGCAACTCCTCGTGCCCATCCTCTACCTCTAGGTAGACCAAGACCCTTGTCCCTAGCATCTTTGTGCCTAGTCCTCACCATCTGCATATAAAAAAATAGAATACAAATTTAGAATATTGGGTATGAACAACCCGCTCAAAGAGAAATCAAATTAGAGAAGTATTTCATAAAGGTATTTTCTAGCCTCTCAAAGATAGATATGAACGTCTATGTACTGATCTATGAGACTCTACTAGATATCCTACTCTTATTCTAATAAGATCAGTGAACCTAGAATTGTAATACTAATTTGTCACGACCCAAAAATGAGGTCATGATCGCACTTGTTGCGGCCTAACCTTGCCAAATAATCCAATACCCCAAAATTGAAAGAGAATCTCCACATAACAAGAAATAAGACAAGAAAAAACATAAATAAAGCAGATGTCTGAACAAGTAACATAACCCCCCCCCCCAAAAAAAAAAATCTAGTGTCACAAATGTAAGAGCATCTAATACATAATTGAATTTGAAAATACTTAGTTTGTTTCTAAAAATGACATAAATGAAGATAGGATGAGTTCCTAAAAAAGTAACTCTGAACTCTAGAGCACTCTAGTACCTTGAAAAATTACCAACTCAATTACACGATCTCGGCCTTCATTTGTCAAACTCGTGCTAGGATCTACACCGAAAGGACACAGTAGGAGTGAGTATAGTCCACTTATACTCATTAAGTATCATAGGTCAACTGAGCAAAGAAGAAAATAATATAAGTAAAGAAAACTATGAGTAAGCCACCGGCAAATAGAAAAGTTCCCAAATGGTAGCTCACACCCCCTCCAGTGATAGTTCTAATACAAATACTAAAATGAAATAATACAAATATACATGAAAAGTATATGGGGGCTAAAACTAAGTCAAGGAAATCTAAAATAATTATGAAAGATGCATATGCAATGCAATGATGATGAGATGAATAGTGAAAGTCATCGCCTGACTTTCTGTGTACACCTATCAAGCTTTCAACTCCCAAGATAGGATTCATAGAGGGTTTGAAACTAATATACTATAACACATATCTCAAATATCAAACCACCTCTTTGGCTAGTATTCACGAAGAGGGGTTTTATAAAACATCTCATTTTCTTTCAAATTAGTGTTCCTCAATTATACCGGTATCTCATGAATATATATGTATGGGATATGAATGTAATTCTTACAATCAAATAAGAATAAAGATATCTAATCCATTCAATATATATATATATGTGTGTGTGTGTGTGTGTGTGTGAGCACCGAAATCAAATCAATTTATGTTCAATTCATGATTATTAACTCCAACTAGGTACCATTGAAATAAATATGCATGTAAGACATTATTGATATCATATCAACCCCTAACTCCAAGCCTAAAGTACTTCAACGCGAAGCTTTTCTCTTTCAGATGATCCCCTGAATCAACTACAATATTTAAATATAGCATCTACGCATCAAAAAATTAATGACACCCATAATGCACATATTTGAGTTCGGTACTAAATGGATTCAAAAGATGAGTTCAAAAATAAAAAGGGTAAAATCAAATTTATTTTATAGAAATTCAATTCCCAAGGTTAAAAGAATCTTCAGTTCAAAATCCACATGAAAACGAGTTTAAAACGATATTCAAATCAAAGAGAAATTATTTTAAAGCTTTTCCAAAAAAAAATCCTCAAAATCTCAAGTTAAAATCAAGCTTAAAGAGTATTTTGATGATGGAAATCAATGTAACGTAATAAAATTATGGTTTTGGAGCTTGCCCAAGCTCAAATGGTGATGAAAACTCTAAAAATTGCCCAAATCCGAAGTTCAAAGTCAAAAAATAGTGAAAAGGCATAAAAAGTGGAGGTTTATATACAACGGTTGCCGCTTATGCGGCTACTGCTAAAGCAATACTATACCGCTAAAGCAGCTACTACTTAATCCACGTCTGACCACTAAAGCGGTTATCGCTTAAGCGGTCTTAGGCCGCTAAAGCGGTTGCACCAGATATCAGCGAATGTTGATTTTGGTGCAAGCCAATCAAGTTTCAAAAGGACCCTCAGAATTTGATTGGGATTGAATGGTGATATCAAATTTATTTTAAAAATATCATTTTTAATAAATTAACTCCGGGACCACTTTAAGGCATATTTCACTAGTTTTTCAAAGAAGGGTCGAAATGCAAACTAAAGGCTCTGAACCTGGACCAACCCCGCTGCTAACCCAAATTCGACATTCCAAATCTAATAAAAAATTTCAAATCATCATCAGGCACTCAGATTGTCAAATATTGATCAAAGTCAACTATGAAATTTTTAAAGCCTCTAAAAATCATAAACTCTCCCAAATCACTCCCGATTGCATAAAAAACTGTGCCAACTATCCTTATGCCCCAAACTCAACACATAGCAAATATGGGAGGAGAAAAATGGTCCAAATACAAAAAAAAAGAAAGATTTCACACTTCAGGTCATTATATCAATGCACTGAAAAATCGTTGCCCTTACACCAAACACCGCATTAAAAAATAATTTTTTTAAAAATAAATACGGACCAAATCAAAAATTAAAATTAAAACATCAAATTATTTGGCTTGGTTTGATTTTCAATACGTATGTTCATCCATCCCTTGAATCTAGCGGAACCATCAAAATTAGAGTTGTCCTTTTTAGGAAAAGTCTCTTGTAAATTTTAAAAGTGATATAGCCACCTGGAGAGATATTATTTAGATGTATAAGACAGATACATTCTTGATTGTTTAACTCTTTATACTTCTATATAGTTAATATTAATTATTGTGGGATACATGTGCAAAGCACGTGCCTATAAACTAGTAGAACGATATGAGTAAATCTCAATACTAAGATCAAGTTTCTTTTACACTAAAAACATAAGAATAAGAGAACATAGAAATCAATCTTAATTACTGGTGATCTATCTAATGAGATTGCTATTACTTTTTATTTTAAAAATTATGTAAATTAATAGAACAAATCAGTTGCTCTATACATTTTGAACTTATTGAAATTATCAAAAAACCATTTCAAGATCGTTTAGACCAAATACTGGCTGAAGCCAACTCCAAATTCAATCCAAATGACCAAAACGGGCCAAAAGCCTTGAAAATCGAACCAAAAACTCCACTCAAGACAAAAAATAACTCCACATATTAAGAGTGGATATTTCATTGTTCGGTTTGATTTTCTTAAACTTTTATTCGATTCTTTAATTGTTCGGTTTTGAGAAAGTGTGCATCGAACACCAAGCCAAACTAATTCGGTTTGACTTTTTCAATTTGGATTCAATTTTCTTTAGTATTTTAAAAACAATTTTGTGGTGCATGAGAAATACAATGAGTACTAAATCGTCAAAATTTAAGAAACTAAATTAATTTAAAACAATTAGTCACCGTCATCAAGGAAACAATAGACACTAGCACTGTAGTTGGGATAAATAATTAATGCATTGCATTGTTCAACTCTCATGTAATTAATGTTGCTCTTTGGCTGCTATTGTTGTTGCTGCTTGTCGGTGGCGGTTGTTGTTGCTACTCACCGTCGAGTAAAGGATCTCAAGGCTCAAGCTGCTCAAAATAATATGCGAAGGGAGATTGTGACTTAAAGGCTAGAGCAAAATAATTAGGGCTTGAGTAAAATGGGTTTAGGACTTAAAATATTTTGGGACAAATTATAAGTTAAATATAATTTAAAATATTATTAAGATTCTTGTTTTTTATAAAAGTTTGTTTCTTTAGTGCACCGAAAGATTATGATTCTTACATCGAACACCGAATCAAAGAATAATTTCTTATTTTTTAAAAAAATAAAGAGGAAACTAAAAAATCAAAACTAAAACATCAAATTATTTGGTCGGTTCGATTTTCAGTATTTCTGCCCATTCCTCCCCTAAATCTAGCAGAGTCATCAAAATTCAAATCTGACCTCCCCAACATTAAATGTTTACTTTGGTCAAACTTCCTATGTTTCTAAGCTCCAAAACTCAGTAATTCATCTGAAACTCATTGAGCACTTAGTGAATAACGACTCATTTCTTCACATCACATGTACTAATCTAAATCTATTGGAGGTAGAGGGGGAGGCGGGTCAAATGGAGAAAACGAGGCAAAAGTCACAACATTACCTTGAGATTCGTTACACAAACCCTATAAATTAGGTACTAAAATATAATTTTTTAGAAAAAGTAGAATTTATCTGAATATGTCGTTTGCATCAAATCATATACAACAAACTTCCACAGTTAAATAATTTAATAATGTAGAAAAATATAATAATTAATTGAAAAAACATGTGTCATGCATCTTCGTTTTTGATATAAATAGTGATTGCGAGCAAATTTTTGGACGTTATTGAGTATGACTCACAGTAGCTAAATCTTAAGCGAGATCTGAATAAATAGTGTGAAGAAATTTTCCAGAAAGCTACTTTTCAATCAAACGTCAAAAAGAAAAATGTTTGAAATGAAAAAAATCTATTCAATTTATTTTTCAATTCTTATAACAATTAAAGAACTTTTCCATTTAGGTAATTACAATTCATGGGCAGGAGCGGACCTATGTAGGATTTTGGGGTGCTCCGACACTCACTAAACTTGACGCGGAATAAGTATAATTACGTAGAAAATAAAGGGAAATAGGTATAAAACATATAAAATCATACATTATAACAAAAAAATTGTTGGATGCATCGACATTTAGGTTGATTTTAAGGTCCTTCATTGGAAGGAGGCCCAGGGTTCGAACCTCACTGTAGTAATTTTTTAATTTTTTAAGTTTAAGCACCCACTATCTGAGGACAATTTTCTAGCTATAAAAATTTATAACTTCTAACTTCTAAAAGTAGCAATAAAATTTACAAAATGTATACTTCCTCCGTCCCATTTTACTCGTCCCAAATTTTATAATTTGTTGTCCCATTTTACTTATTCTTTTTTACTTATCAAGATAAGACAATTTTTTATTCCATTGTATCCTTAGTGTAATTGATTACTCTTTATTATTAACATTCTTAAAAAATGTTGCAAAGGAGGAGTACCATTAAAAGTACACCATTAACAATATAAATGGTGCTTTGGTATTAGTCATCCATCAATATTGGAACTAACAACAAGACACAATTAAGAGGGACAAAATGATAAAGTTACATTATCAATTATTATTTTCTTAATAGCTGTGTCATTCTAATTTAAAACGGGTAAAATGAGACGGAGGGAGTACAACTTTCAATAAATTTTAATCTTCTGTGGCACACAAACTCTAATTTACATTGTTCCCTTCCCACCCGCCATGATTGCCTCGTTGCTACCCCATTTTCGATACTGCCGCCCTTCACTGCTTTACTGCATTAAAAAAAAAAGGAAATGCTCTTAAATTATCTAAATTTTAATGAAATTTATTGTAAGACGTTTTAATTTTATGCGGGTTCTCTTATTTCTAGAATTGTTGGGTAAATGCAGAAAAACAACGAAAGTATTTATGGTAAAATAATAGAAAAATTAATGAAAATAATGACATCAAGAATTTTACATGGAAACCCTTTTAAATAAGGAAAAAACCACGGACCAAGAGGAGCAACTGATATTACTATAGTAAAGAGTTTTTACACCGTAATCACAAGTACAATACTCAAAGTAATTACTACACACTCAAAAGAAATAACCCTCTTTTGACCCCTACCTTACTAAAATATCGCACACTCTAATTTTTTTTCCTTACAGACTATTTTAATTAATATGTGGAATACCTCACTGCTCTATATTATTTTCTCTCTGTTTGGTGTGTTATCCAAATGAACCGAAGCTCTCTATTTCTATCAGTGAGATGTTTTGTTCTGATGTCATTGGTGACATCTTTACTCAAGAGAAAATCCATATGAATGGATTAATTGGTCGGTGGCCAACCTATATCTATCAAACTCTTTGAAAATAAGCCATGTCATGAACAATTTTTTCAATGGCATTAATGGGGTTGGACCCTACAAATCCCCCCTCCAGTCCAATGAATCTGAAGGAGGTATTCTCGTTCTTCTCAATGAGAGCTCATACCGACAAGCTCTTTACACATTTTGAACTTATTTTTTGACACCACCCTTGTCAGCATATCCGCGGGATTTTCACTCGTGTGAATCTTCTTAACATAGAAAGATTCATTCTCCACCTGTTCACGAATCCAATGGTACCTTACATTAATGTGTTTTGTTCTTGTATGGTACATGAAATTCTTGCTCAAGTCTATTGCACTTTGACTGTCATAATAGACAACGTAATCCATTTGCTGCAATTCAAGTTCTTGAAAAACTCGTTTGACCCATATCATTTCCTTGCCAACTTCAGTAGACGCAATATACTCAGCATCAATTATAGATAGTGCAACACACTTCTGTAACTTCAACTACCATGATATAGCTCCCCCTGAAAATGTAAACAAAAATCTAGTAGTAGATTTTCTGTTATCAAGGTCACTTGCCATATCAGCATCTGTATAGCCTTTCAAGATTAGATCAGATCCTTCAAAATACAAACAGTCACTTGAGGTTCCTCTTAGGTACCTTAATATTTATTTGACTGCTTCTCAATTCTCCTTTCCTGGATTTTCAAGAAATCTGCTGACAACACCAACTGCGTGAGCAATATCGAGTTTGGTACACACCATTCCATATATTAAACTTCCAAAAACAGAGGAATATGAAACTTTAACAATGCTCTCTTTTTCCTCCTTCGTTGCAGGAAATATTTTCCTGCTCAGTTTCATATAACCAGAAGGGGTGTGTTAACAACTTTAGCATTCTTCATATTAAGCGCTTTAGTACACGTTCAATGTACTTCTCATGTGTCAAGTAAAACTTCTTTTTTTCTTTAAGACAAGTAATTCTCATGCCCAAAATCTGCTTAGCACGACCCAAGTGTTTCATAGAAAAAGATTTGCATAATTGTTTCTTCAACTCATCAATTCGGGAAGCATTCTTGCCCACAATCAACATATCATCCACATATAGTAGAAGGATGATCAAATCATCATCAAAAAAATTTTATGCAAATACACAATGATCTGAAGAGGTCTTTTTGTAACCTTGCTTTCCCATGGCAAATTCAAACTTCTTATACCACTGTTTGGGAGCCTTCTTCAAGCCATAAAGACTCTTCTTAAGTTTACACACATAGTTTTCTTTCCCTTTTACCTTGAAGCCCTCAGGTTGTTCCTTATAAATCTCCTCTTCAATGTCATCATGAAGAAAAAATATCACCACATCCATCTTCTCAATCTCTAAATCAAGACTAGCAGCCAAACCAAAACTGTACGAATAGAGGTCATTTTGACAACGGGAGAAAATATTTCATCAAAGTTAATACCCTTCCTTTGACCAAATCCTTTGACAACCAATCTAGCTCTGTATCTGGGCTTCAAATTGTGTTCTTCAAACTTTACTTTGAACACCCACTTATCTTCAAAGCTCTCTAGCCCTTAAGCAATTTCACCAACTCATATGTGTGGTTCTCATATAAAGATTTCATATCCTCTTGCATGGTTTCAATCCATTGATCCTTATGTTCATCTTCCATGGACTCCTCATAACATTCAAGCTCTCCCCCGTCAGAGAGTAACACATACTTATTAGGAGAATAATGAAAAGAAGAAATACGCTGTCTTGTAGACCTTCGTAGTGAAGCATTTGAATCATCCACAGCTTCTTAAACTGAAGCATCGTCAACAATAATATTGTTATCATTATCAACATCAACATGCTGATTTGAAACATGGTTCTGGGTGTCACTATAATTATCTAGCCCACCAACATCATGCACACTAGTATGAGGAAATTGATTAAGATTAACCACACCATCAGAACTTGAAGATTCTAGCTTCTCCGCTTTGTCAATATCTTTAATTGTTTGATTCCCTATGAAGACAATATCATGACTTCTTACTAGCTTCTTCTCAACAGGATTATATAAACAAACTCATCAAGGCCATAACCAATGAAGATGCATTGCCTTATCTTGGTATCTGACTTTAACCTCTCATCTTTGGGCACATGTACAAAAGCTTTACAATCAAAAACTCTCAAATGGTCATAGGAAACATCTTTTCCATGCCAAAATTTATTTGGTACATCACTTTGCAAAGAAACAGCAGGACATAGGTTAATAACATGTGCAATAGTTAATAAAGCCTTACCCCAAAAAGAGTTCGGCAAGTTTACTTCAGAAAGCAAATATCTGACTCTTTTCATCAAGGTCCTGTTCATCATTTCCATCAAACCATTAAGTTCAGGCATCTTAGGAGGAGTATTATGGTGTCTGATACCTTGTTGCTTGCAGTATTCGTCAAATGGTCCAAAATATTCATCACCATTATCAGTACGAATACACTTCAGCTTCTTTCCTGTTTTCCTTTCAACAGAAGCTTGAAACTGCTTAAAGAAACCCAACACTTGGTCTTTAGTCTTCAAGACATAGGACCAAGGTTTCCTTGAGCAATCATCAATGAAAGTGACAAAGTAAAGTACACCACCTAAAGTCCTTGTCTTCATTGGACCACATAAATTTGCAAATGCCAACTTAAGCAATTTTGTCTTTCTTGAAGGAAAGATGAGACTTGAAAGAAACTTTATTTTATTTTTCAATCAAGCAGCGCTCAGATTTTTTTAATTTAGCACTTTCAAAATCCAACAGTAATTTCTTCTTGGCCAAAACATTAAGTCCTTTCTCACTAATGTGGCTAAGCCTCTCATTTCATAATGTTGAACAGCAAACGCTTTCAACTGCATTTACCATATTAGCACAAGTAGAAGTTGTAGTCCAGTATAGACCACGACTCTTGTCTCCATGAGCCATAATCAAATAACACTTAATGAGTATTCATTTTCCACCACCATTGGTACTAACATATTCCTCATTATCCAGCACGCCAACAAAAATTAAGTGTAAGCGAACATCGGATGCATGTTTTACATTGTTTAAAACTAGTTTAGGTCCAGTATTAGTTTCCAAATAAATTGCACCAATACCAACCACCTTAGAAACAGTCTCATTGTCCATACTTAAGGTTCTGAAGTCACCTTGAGTATAAGATGAGAAAAAATCCTTCCTTGATGTCACATGAGATACGGCACCAGAATCTATATTTCAGCTTGACTTATCACAAGCAACATTCATTATCGTCTTCTTTCTTTTTTTCCTTGGCTCTTTTCTCCTTCTTCAACTTTTGGTAAAATTTCTTTGTGTGCCCTTTTAACCCACAATGATAGCATTCAATAGCTTTAAATTTTCCCCTACACTTGCTTCTATGGTGTTCTCCATTTTGAGAACCATGATTCTTGCTTCTCCCCCTAGCGCCAGTCACCAAAATATCAGATGAAGAAGAACCTTGAGACTTTCATCTCATCTCTTCATTAAGAACGCAACTCTTGGCAAAATTCTGAGAGATCACGCCATCAGGATCAGAATTTGATAATGAAGTTCTAAATGTTTCTCAAGAGTCTGGTAGGGAACCAAGTAAAAGTAAGCCTTAAATTTCTTCATCAAACATAACTGATTCATAATCCCCTGAAAGTTATTCAGATGATCTGTCATCAAAGAACCATCATGGTATTTTAACCCCAATATTTATTTTAACAAGAACATTTATTATTTCCAATCTTTCGAGCATATAAACTTTCAAGATGCTCCCATAGGGACCAAGCATATGTCTCCCCAAGAATATGGTTCAACACATTATCGTCAACCCACTACCTAATAAAATTGCAAACCTATCTATGCAACAGGTTTCATTCTTCATCAATTTTCTTTTCAGGTTTTATAGTGTCAAAGACCGGCTGATAAAAATTCTTGACATAGAGCAGATCTTTTATTTTTTCTTCCAAAGGGCATAATTAATGCCATTTAAGATAATCATTCTACTTGTGTTGGCTTTCATTGTTTATCAGAAAATATAGATATTGCAAATCGCAGGCTCTGATACCAGTTTGTTGGGTAAACACAAAATAACAACAAAAGTATTTCTAATAAAATAATAATAAAAAAAATAATGACACCAAAAATTTTGCATGAAAACCCTTCTAAATAAGGAAAAAATCACGGACCAAGAGAAGCAACGGATATTACTATAGTAAGAAATTTTATACCGTAGTCACAAGTACAATACTCAAAGTGACTACTACACACCCCAAAGAAATAATCTTCTTTTGATCCCCATCTTACTAAAATATCGTTCACTCTAATGTTTTTTCTTCACAGACTATTTTTATTAATCTGTGGAATACCTCACTGCTCTATATTATTTTCTCTTTGTTTGGTGTACTCTCCAAATGACTCGAATCTCTCTATTTATAGCAGTGAGATGTTTTGTTCTGATGTTATTGGTGACATTTTTATTCAAGGAAAAATCCATATGAATGGATTAATTGGCCGGTGGCCAACCCATATCTATCAAACTCTTTGAAAATAAGCCATGCCATGAACATTTTTTCAATGGCATTAATGGGGTTGGACCCCACAAGAACTTTGCGGGAGTCCTATCCTATGACCCTCCTAGACTATTTATTAGCGTATTTTATTGATACTTATTTGTATTAAATTTTTTTTATTTTTTTATTAACTTATAAATGTCACTAAAATATACTAATAAATAGTTAGGGGGGTCACAGGACCTCCGCAAAGTTCAGGCAGTAAATTTTAGTTTGGGTATATATTGAATATTTTTCCCTCAGAAAACATCTTAACTTCTCTTTCATAATTTTTTTCGGATGTTGTGATCTCATCCATTGAGTTTTTCAGTTGCTTTTTCTCCATTAAAGTTTTCTTCCATAACTTCCACAACTTCTCTCCATGTGTAGCTTGGATATAATGTATATCAACATATTTCAGATATGTAATTCAATGTATATATTTGACATACACTGATATACAATTGTATATATTTTTACCCACAACACATATGCATAATATACAATGATATACACCCTGTATGTCGTTATATTTACTCGTACGTGGTGTATATGTCACTATGTGTCCAATACGATACATGAGACATACAATAACATGCACCGAACATTCCCTTGACATACACTACATTTACAACAGACATTTGTTCATTCCACCTTTAAAGCATCAGTACAAACCATCATAACCATCACCCATTTCGCCATAGTAATATAAAATACAAAAAAAAAGAAAAAAAAAGAAAGAGACTTGCCGGAATTAAATTTATCCAGGCCTATTTTTCTAGAATTATTTCATCGGGGAGATTTATCAACCAAACATTCCATGCAGTTTGAAGGTTGGGTATTTCTAGGTGCTTTAGAAGGAAAAATTGATTTACATCGACACTATGGAAGAAGAAAGATTAGGAGAAGCGAACGATCTCATTGTATTTATGATGACAATTGAAGTTAGGGATATGGAATAGGTCGGCAGCTAAAGTATTTTGAAAGAGTTTGAGTTTGGTATACCATGGTGTATTTTTTTCACACCATCACGTGACTTTTACCTATTGTATCCTATTCATTTTTATATTTTTACCTTGATAAATGGATGACCTGCTACAGTAGGTAAAAGTTACCTGACAGTAAAAAATATGCCAACGATGAACCAAACTTAAATTCATTTTGTGAAAAGTGTTGGTTATATTTGTTAGTAAACTTGTTCGCTCATAAGACTAAAAGATATTAATAACTTTATTAAATATAATACAGATAAAAGAGGTATTTGCAATATATACATACATACATACATATATATATATACACACACATACTGTTGTATTTCGAGTACATAAAATTTGTATTTTCACAACCCTACTTCAACACAAGTTCAAGAATAAATCAAAAAAACTTATGAAGTTGTCCAACACCTTCAACGCAAGATCAAAATGATCTTTCAAAGAAGTGTGGTTTTAGTTTCTTAAAAGAATAGATGAAGCATAAAAAATTCAAGTCCTCCAAATTCACGGAGTGTCCTTAAAAAAATAATTCCCCTCAAGTACCTGAGGTGAAGAATTTTCCTCCCAGGATAAAATAGCTTCACAACTAAAATGTAGCGGTACCTCAAACTTTCTGGTTTTCTTCAAACTCACTCAACGGGAGATGATCACACAGAGTTTTTAGAAGCAAGAGAATATTTTTTCTTATGCAGAAATTCTTCATACTAAACCTGTGGAAAAAATGCAGGTTTATATAGCCATAAAGTACCCCTTTCGAAAGGTGACAATGGTTCATCCAAAAAGGTGTATCCTTTGGAAGAGTCATGTCTGTTCATTCAAAACATTATGTCTTTTTTCTAAATAGACACAACTATCCGAATAGTCACTCCTTTTCCAAAATAATGTGTCTTTTTCTCAAAGGGATGTGTTCCTTCATTTTTCATTCACACCAATTGAACCCAACAAAGCCCCACATGAATGGGGAATGGCTATTCTTTGTAAAAATTTATGAACAAGTATGTGATCATCAAGCAAAGATTGATTGCATCTGGATAAGTGGGTTTTCCTTTGAACTTTCCGTAGTGAACATGCATCGGATGCACTCGGTCAATCGGTAGATTTGATATCTTTGAACCATCAAGCTTTAATGTACACCTAGACAACACATGTCACACAGCCAACCTTTTATTATTTATGGTTCTCACAGTTTCGTTCGTTTCAGCCATGAACACGTCTCAGTCTCATGAGAGCTTAGAGAATAGGCCTTTACTAACATTTTCCTTAAAGTGGCTTCGACTTCGCCATTACATAGGTGATTTCTAAATGTTCAATCCTATAGATTAAAATATTTGGTCAAATCTACCAAATTTAGATAATTATTAAAAGACTTCACACCATAAGTCTTACACTTGTTTACAAAATATTGTCTACATCATGAGAATGGGTTGGGTATATTGACAATGTTGAACCTGTCAGACACAAATTTATTTGATCTTCTTGAACCTAGCTCTTAGGATCTCCAATCTGCTAGGTAGACTTACTATCATGCTGACTTGTCTTAGGACGTAAACCCATTCCCTTGGATATTCTCTCAACTCCTTATTTAAACAGTCCTTTTGTAAGTGGATCCAATACATTATCCTTTGACTTTACATAGTTAACAGTGATAATTCCACTAGAGAGAAGTTATCTAACGTTATTATGTTTCCGTCTTATGTGACAAGATTTATCATTGTACATCATGCTCCCTACCCTACCTATTGCCGCTTGGCTATCACAGTGCATACATATTGGTGCCACTGGTTGGGGTAAATAAGGAATACCTTTCAAAAAATTCCAGAGCCATTCTGCTTCTTCACCAACTTTATCTAATGTGATAAATTCTGATTCCATTGTAGAGCGAGCAATACATATCTGTTTGGATAATTTCCAAGAGACCTCTCCTCCACCGATAGTAAATACATATCCATTTGTGGATTTTACTACGTTCGATCCAGTGATCTAATTTGCATCATTATATCCTTCAAGTACCGCGGGATATTTATTATAATGCAAAGCATAGTTTGAGTGTATTTAAGATACCCCAAAACTCTTTTCATTGTCATCCAATGAGTTTTATTAGGATTACTCATGTACCGACTCAACTTACTAATACCACATGTTATGTCTGGTCGTGTACAATTCATAATATACATTAAACATCCCAACAGTCTTTTGTACTCCAACTGTGAGTCACTTTCACCTTCATTCTTTTGACGTGCAAAGCTCACATCCAATGGAGTCTTGGCAATACCAAATTCCAAATACTTGAATTTGTTAATTACCTTTTTAATGTAATGAGACTGTGAAAATGCCAACCCTTGGGAAGATCTGCAACTCCAAGTAATCAAGGCTACAAAATATTGCAGATATTTCCTCCAATTCTCCATTTAGAAATATTATTTTCACATCCATTTGATGGATTTCAAGACCATATACCGCCGCCAAGGAAATTAACATCCAAATTAACGTTATCCTCGTTATAGGCAAGTATGTGTCAAAGTAATCAAGGCCTACCTTTTGTTTAAAGCCTTTTACTATAAGTTTTGCCTAGTATTTGTCAATAACACCACCAGCTTTCATTTTTCTTTTGAAAATTCATTTAGAACATAGGGGTTTATTTCCTGGAGGAAGATCAACCAACTCCTACGTATGGTTTCTTAAGATTGAATCAATTTCATTATTGACTACCTCATTCCAAAAGAATGAGTCTGACGATGACATCGCTTTCTTAAATATTTGAGGCTCATTTTCGAAGAGAAATATTACAAAATCCGATCCAAATGAAGTTGACTTTCTTTGACGTCTACTACGTCTTGGATTCTCATCATTATTTACATCCTCACTTGGTTCATCTCGAGGTCGTTTAGAACCCCCACTAGACTATTCATGTCTATTTTTATAAGGAAAAATGTGTTCAAAAAATTCAGCATTATCTGATTCGTATTTTTATTGATATCCGGATGTTCAAATTTATAAACCAAAAATTGATATGATTTACTACTTTTAGTATATCCTATGAACACGCAGTCCACCATCTTAGGTCTTATCCTTACTCTTTTAGTCATAGGAACTTGGAACTTTGGTAGACACCCCCACACTTTAAAATATTTCAAGTTGGTTCCTTCTTTTCCATTTTTCATATGGAATTGATTGTGTCTTACTATGGGGCACTCTATTGAGTATTCGGTTAGCTGTAAGGATAGCTTCTCCTCATAAGTTTTGCGGTAAACCTAAACTTATTACCAAGGCATTCATTATTTTCTTCAAGGTTTGATTTTTCTTTCCGCAATACCATTAGGCTGAGGCAAATACGAGGCCATAGTTTGATGGACAATTCCATTCTCTACACATATTTTTGCAAAGGAAGATTCATATTCTCCGCCCCTATCACTTCTTATCATTTTGATGTTTTTCTCTAACTGATTTTCAGCTTCTGTTTTATATTGCCTAAATGCATCTATTGTTTCATCCTTAGTGTTTAGCAAATAGACAAAATAGTATCTAGTGTAATCGTCAATAAAAGTTATTAACTACTTTTTCCCACCATGAGATGGTGTTGACTTCATATCACAAATGTCTGTATGGATTAAGTCTAAGGGATTTGAATTCCTTTCAATGGACTTATACAGATGTTTGGCATACTTTGATTCCACACACATTTGACATTTTGATTTATTGCACTCAAAGTTTGGCAAAATTTTTAAGTTAATCAATTTTTGCAAGGTTTTGTAGTTGACATGTCCTAAACGACTACGCCACAAACCGTTTGACTCTAGAAAGTAAGAAGAAGCCTCAACTTTCTTCATTTCAACAACCATTACATAAAGTTTGAAAAAGACCTCATTGACGTAGCCCTTTCCTACATATATTTCATTCTTGCTTATTACAACTTTCTCCAAAACAATCACACACTTAAATCCATTTTTATTGAGAAGTGTTGTCGACACTAAGTTTTTTCTAATAGTAGGAACATGGAGAACATTGTTAAGAGTCAACACCTTGTTGGAAGTCACTTTTGAGAATATCTTCCCACTTCTTTCAACCTTGGTTGTTGTATTATTTCTCATGAAGATCACTTGTTTGGGACCAACGGAATCATAAGTAGCAAAAGTTTCTTTGTCCGCTCAAACATGTCTAGTGGCTCCTAAATTAAACCATCATTCATTTGGATATCCAACTAGATTGCTTTCAGTGATCATATCACATAGATTTTCAATCTTTCTAGTTATGTCCAACATATTTATCTAATCTCTTTTCTTGTCCAGAAGACTTCTTCATCTTCTTATTATTTGGAGCATCATCCTTAACAGTATTTGCAACCATCATTGATGATTTTTTCATTCAACTCATTATCCTCGTCTATCTTGAAATGACTCATAAGATCTTTCAAATCAGACAATTGATTTCCAATTATAATTATTATTATTATTATTATTATTATTGTTGCAAGTTTGGCCGGTCAAAATGACATCATTTGCTGCCATTCTTTGAAAGTTCACACCAACATATTTTTCTGTTTCTCTGATGTTTTCATTGCTAGAGACATACCTGAACGACTTAATGACGCAACATTGGTAGTCATTGGGACAACACCATTTACAACCAAATTAATTTATGATTTAGTTTCATTCGTCATTTTCTTGTCAATCTTTGACATACTCTTTAGTATTTCAGAATACTAACAATAAAGAATTTAATCTTTAGCTAACTTATTTCTAGTCAATGATGAAGTTTTTATATCTTCAAAACATCAACCGAATGAACTATGAAACATGACAAAATTTTTATCACTTCAAATCATAATCAAATTCAAACAGAGTGAAATCTCACTGATTTTAAATTCTAGAAACCAATACAGAGATCTTAACAAATCAGTGAAGTTTTTATATTCTTCGAACCAAATTCTCATACTGATTTCTCGATGAAGTTTTTATATTCTTCTTATCGAGGGAGTAGAAATTAAAAGATTTTAGTCTCCACAAAATCAGACCCAATACAGATTAATCAAATACTTGATTTATAAATGGAGATAATTTTTTTCCTTCACTAGACAAGCACAAAAATAAATATTTTTATACCTTCCTTAATGTTGTTGTTTTTTCAATTTTGATAAAATATGTATTTTTCAATAATAACTTCAAACACGTGTTCAAATTAACATATGAAAAATCAAATGAAGTTTTAACTCTGTATTTACAACTTTGAACTTTTACCAATAAATTCAACCCAACTTATGAACATCAGCAAAATAAAGTTCAAACTATTTTATGAAAAATAGCTAAACCAAATGTTAAGAACTTCAACAAAAGTTCAACCAACTTATTTACTAAAAAAATAATAAACGAAATAATACATATTAGTAAATTATTTCCTTAAGATTGTTGTATTTCGAGTACACAATTTATGTATTTTCGCAACACTACTTCAATACAATTCAAGAAAAAATTAAGAATACTTATGAAGTTGTCCAACACCTTCAACACAAGACCAAAATGATCTTTCAAAGAAGTGTGTTTTCAGTTTCTTAAAGAAAAATAGATGAAGCAGAAAAAAGTCAAGTCTTCTGAATTCACGGAGTATTCTTAAGGAAATAATTCCCCTCAAATATCTGAGGTTTCAAAATTTTCCTCTAAGGATAAATGGCTTCATAACCGGAATGTAGCGGTTCCTTAAACTTTCTGGTTTTTGTCGAACTCACTCAACTGGAGATGATCACACAGAGTTTTTAGAAGCAAGAGAATATTTTTTCTTATGCAAAAATTTTTCATACTAAACCTGTGAAAAAAATGCAAGTTTATATAGCCATAAAGTGCCTCTTCCAAAAGGTGGCAATAGTTCATCCGAAAAGGTGTATCTCTTGGGAGAGTCATGTTTGTTCATTCAAAACATTGTGTCTTTTTTCTGAACCGTCACTCCTTTTTCAAAATATTGTGTCTTTTCCTCAAAGGGTTGTGTCCATCCAATTTTCATTCACACCAATTGAATCCAACATATACTACTCTACTACTGCTATTACTATGGTGAATTCAAGATTTTGGGGTTATGGGTGTCCAGAAGGTTCGAATACACATATTGATGTCCAAATATTTAAGGTTCCGCCTAAAAAATAAAACGTCCACCTACCTTCTTGATTTTCTAGTTGCTTTTTAAAATCTTATATTTATTTTTACATATTTCTTATATATATATATATATATATATATATATATATATATATATATATATATATATATATATATATATATACACTAGTTTCATTTAACCACATGTGTCTCACACGTGTAACTTTTGATTATTTAAAATTAAATAATTTTGTCAATTATATTGCGGAGATTTTAATATAGTGTAAAAACTTCAAAACACTTTTCAAAAATCCTTAACACTTTAATATAACGCTTCTATGTTTATTTTTAGATTTTTCAAATCTTCTTCAAATCTAATTAGTTGAGTTATAATTCTTAAATTAATGAAAAACTATTAGTTGTCATTAACTCTGAGGACTTTTAATAAGGAAACTTTTTATCATAAATATATTTAATTAATTTTCAACTCCTAAATATTAGATAAAAATACTGAAAAGACGATTTTGTCTAAAGCAGATACTTTTAATGAAGGGTTTGATAGCGTCTGAACCTTTTGCCCTTCACTAAAATTCTCTACTTTAGACAAAATAGTCCGAAAGCCTCTACTACTAATAAAATTCATAGAATATGCATGTTGTATGTAATGACTCACATGGATGGAATAACTGAAAGCTAAAACTCATAAATCATGAATGATAAAACATACTGTATAAATCTGGTAAGCCATCACATTTAAAGTCTAAAAGCTATTCTTTTTTGAAAGCTATATTATGCTAAAAACTGTTTTGTTATTCTTTACTATTAGGGAGGTTCTCTTAGCCGACATAAATCATGAGAGCTATCATGGAGTCAAACATATCTTTCCCCTAAGGGGAAAATTATATGTTGGGGAGAGGTGTCATACTCTTGCCAAGGAGTATAACCTGAGCTAAGTGATCACATCTATAAATGTCATCCATATAGAAATGGGAATACTTGATCTATACCTATGTTGGCTTGTAGTTCTAGAAAAGTAGGATACGCTAAACCCACACTTTTTGCTCGGTGCTAAATACTACTCCCTTTAATCTGTATGCTCATTCTGAAGGAAATCCACTTTTTAAAAGTCATAATATTTTATATTGAAAGCTAACTGTGTATCCGTTCATTCAAAACTGAATGTAAGATGTAAAGTGGATTACATATCTTAGATAAAGATCAAAATATTAAATATTTATTCAAAGTTGTCTATAAATATATCCTGAAATGCTTAAAAGCATAATCATTCTTGAAATAGAAATATTCAACTAGGGCTTGATAACCCATGCTTCAAATTCATGTCAAAATATCATAACGTCCATGCTTGATAATGTAAATATTGATAATTCAATTCAAAATCTAGAAAATATAATGATACGCATCAATTTACGAAAGTAGACATGTAATTTAACATCAAAAACACTTAAAACATCATAATCTTCAAATATCAATAAGGTATGAACCCTAAATTGAAATTCATTTAAGGTCATGTAAATTTGTAATTTAAAACTAGTTTTGGGCACAGGGATGAAAGATTTATCCTTGTTCAAAATCCCACATACCTTAATTGATGAAATTGAATAAAAAGCTTGATCTAGAATTCCTAATTGTGCTTTTGAAGATGACCTCTTGAAGTTCTTGGATTGAAAATCTTTAATTTTGAGCTATCTTGGAAATAGAATGGAGGAAATCTGATTTCTTCAAGGTTAAGTTTTGAGGTTTAGGGTTTTTTTGAGAGAGGATTGATGAAAAGTGAGCTTAGAATGCTTGAAATAGGTTTAATCCTATGTTATTCACGACTTGGATCTTGGGAATTGACTAAATTGCCCTTTTAAAATTTAACTCAAAAACTGGAAAAATCCCGATTTGTCCACCCACCGCGATACGCCACTATGGCGGTGGTTCACTGGAAAAGAGACGACCCTGGTTTTGCCCATCAACGCAGGGCTATCGCATTGGGATACTGGAAAAGGGACGAGTCCCATTTTGGCCATCACCGCACTGGAAAAAGGACGAGTGGAAATTGGACTTTCTTCGCGATGCGACTTAATCGCGGTGCTCTACTGAATTTTGACAATTGCAAAATCGTCCTTCACTAAGACGTGCTTCCTGTTAAAATGCCATACTGTTTTACTAAAATGCCATAAATTCTCAACCGAGTATCGGATTAAGGCGAAATGGTATCGTTGGAAAGCTGAGTCAATTACCTACACATTGGTGGGTCTAGAGCTTAAAAATTTTGCATGTACCAAGTGTTATTCATTTTTGAAGTTAGTCCTTGACATTTTAGGAGCTAAATTTAGCTAGAAAAAGTATGGGGTATTATATTATCTCTCTTGGGAACATTCGTCCTCAAATGAGACTAGTTAAGCCAAAAATACTGAGGAACTGAGGCTATATGCTGTCATGCACAACTGAAATGAGCTTTAAGACTGAATCTAAAATATATTGAGCGACTGAGCTAATTTGCGAGTGCATGAATTTACATGAAGATAGCTATATGGCAGAATCTGAGACTGGAAAAAAACTGAATTAAGAAAGACTATTATCTTTGGCTGAATCTATATTTGTGGAGAAGAGATGAGGATACTTGGTATACATGTCTGCTTATGTTTCCCAAGTAACACCCTTAATGGCTGGTTTCACCATAGGACTTTGACCAAGGAAACTTCTTTGTTCCTTAGTTTACAAATCTGATGATCAAGAATCTCTACTAAAACTTCTTCATATGAGAGGCTATTCCGAATATGTATGCTTTCTAGAGGAACTACAATAGCTGAATCATCCATGCACTTCTTCAATAAGGATACATGGAACACCAGATGAACTAAGGACAAGTTTTCAGGTAACTCAAGCTTATACGCTACCTTCCCAACATGATTCAAAATCCTGTAGGGGCCTATATATAAGGGACTAAGCTTTCCCTTTTTGCCAAATCTCTCCACCCTCTTCATGGGTAAAACTTTCAAATATACAAGGTCTTCTACTTCAAACTCAAGATCTCTCCTTCTCACGTCTGCATACAATTTCAAATGACTCTGAGCTGCTTTCAATCTTTCTTGAATCTACTGAAATTTCTCCATATCTTCAAACACCATATCTGGCCCAATCAAAGTGGCCTTACCCACTTCAAACCAACCTACTGTAGATCTACATCTTCATCCAAAAAGAGCCTCAAATGGGGCCATCTAGATACTAGCATGGTAACTGTTATTATAGGCAAACTCAATCAATGGCAAATGCTCATTCCAACTACCTTTGAAATCAAGAACAGAAGCCCTCAACATATCCTCTAAGGTCTGAATGGTCCTCTCTGCTTGACCATCTGTCTGCAGATGAAAGGCTGAACTGAGATGAACTTGGGTACCAAGACCCTTCTGAATGGCTATCTAAGACTAAAAGGTAAATTGAGTACCCCTATCTGAGGTAATGGACAAAGGAACTCCATGAAATCAAACTAACTCTCTGATATACAACTTAGCATAATCTTTAGCTGTGTAGGACGTGTGAACCGATAAGAAATAATTTGATTTATTCAATCTGTCTACAACAACCTAAATTGAATCATGCTGACAGAGCGAATAGGGTAATCCAATCACAAAGTCCATATTCACCTCTTCCCACTTCCAAGTGGGAATACCAAAATCCTACAACGTGCCACCAGGTCTTTGGTTCTCTACTTTAACCTGTTGACAAACTGAACACTTAGCTATGAACTCTGCAATATCCTTCTTCATACCACTCCACTAATAGACTTCCCGCAGATCGTGGGATATCTTGGTGGCTCTCGAATGGATAGAATAACGCGCACTATGCGCTTCTGCCATAATTTTCTATCTCAAACCATCAAAACCTGGCACATACAATCTACTCTGGTATCTCAACACACTATCTCCTCTTTGGAAGAAAACCTCCACCTTTTGGTCTTTAACTAAACCCTTCAGTTTGACCAAACTAGGATCCCTATCTTGTTTTTCTTTCACTTCGAAAACTAGAGAAGATTCTGAACTATTCTGAACCCAAATATTCCTATCAGCTGAGTCAACCAACCTTACACCCAATCTAGCCAACTGGTGAACTTCCCGAACTAGCTCTTTCTTATTATTTTCCACGTGAGCAACACTACCCATAGACAATCTACTAAGAGTGTCTATCACTACATTGGCCTTGCCCGGATGATATAACACACTCATATCATAATCCTTCAATAATTCTAACTACCTTCTATGATGAAGATTTAACTCCCTCTAAGTGAACATATACTGCAAACTTTTGTGATCCATAAACATATCAACATGCACCCCATAATGACAGTGCCTCCAGATTTTTAATGCAAACACAACAATAGCTAACTCAAGATCATAGGTAGGGTAGTTCTTTTCAAGAGGCTTAAGCTGTCTAGAGGCATAGGCTATGACTTTACTTCTCTGCATCAACACACAACCCAAACCAACTCTAGGGTCATCATAATGTACAACGAATCCATATGTACCATCAGGTAGTGCTAAGACTAGGGCTCAAGTGAGTTGAGTCTTCAACTCCTGAAAACTCTTCTCACAAGAATCTGACCACAGAAACTTAGATTTCTTCTGAGTCAATTTAGTCATATAAGACACAATGGATGAAAACCCCTCAACAAACCATCTATAATAGCCATCTAAACCTAAGAAACTTTTAATGTCTGATAGAGAAATGGGTCAACACCAGTTTCTCACTGCTTTAGTCTTTTGGGGATTAACTCTAATGCCATCACTGGAAGTAATATGATCGAGGAAAGCTACCGACCTTAGCCAAAATTCACATTTATTGAATTTGGCGAATAACCGGTGATCTCTAAGAGTTTGCAACACAATTCTAAGATGGTTTGCATGATCATCCTCACTACAGGAATAGACAAGGATATTATCGATAAAGACTGTGACAAACATGTCTAGGTATTATTTGAACATACAGTTCATTAAGTCCATGAAGGCTGCTGGGGCATTTGTTAGCTCAAAGGACATAACTAGAAACTCAAAATGACCATAATGGGTTCTGAAAGTTGTTTTTAGAATATTATATTCCCTTACTCTAAGCTGATATAAGCCGGATATAAGGTCTATCTTTGAGAAGTAACTAGCACCTTGGATTTGATCGAATAAATCATTAATTCTAGGAAGAGGATATTTATTTTTTACTGTGACTTTATTCAGTTGACGATAGTCAATGCACATTCATAAAGAACCATCATGGAGAAACACTTGGCCTTAATGAAACCTTTATCTAAGAGATTCTTAAGTTTCTCTTTCAACTCCTTAAGCTTGGCAGGAGCCATGCGATATGGAGGAATAGAGATACGCTGAATATCTGGGACAAGGTCAATACCAAATTCTATTTCCCTATCAGGAGGTACCCCTGGGAAATCTTCGGAAAAGACATCAGGAAATTCATTAACTACACTGACAGACTAAACTGTTGGAGTCTCAATCTTAGTGTCTTTGACTCAAACAAAATGATAGATATACCCTTTTGAGATCAACTTCCTAGATTTAAGGTAAGATATGAATGACTATTGGGAGATACTGAATTACCTTTCCACTCAAAGACTGGCTCATCTGAAAACTAAAACTTCACATCTCGGGTGCGATAATCTATGGATGCATAATAAGAATAGAGCCAATCCATACCAAGAATAAGGTCAAAGTCGACCATATCTAACTCTATTAAATCGGCTAACATTATTTTATGAAGGACAGTAATAGGTCACTTTCTATAGATCTATTTGGCAACGACTGACACACCCACTGAGGTAGCAACCAAGAAGGGCTCAGAGATCTTTTTAGGACCTATTTCAAAATTTACTGCAACTAATGGGGTCACATAAGAGAAATTTGATTTGGGGTCCAACAACACATAAACATCAAGATGAAAGACACAAAGCATACCAGTAACAATATCTGGGGATCTCTCCTACTCGTGATGGGATGGTAAAGTATAGAAATAATTTTGGAAGTGACTGCCACAGGTACTGGATGATGTGCCCTAAAGAGGGATTGGGTGAGTTATAAGAGCTAGTGTGCTAGTAGCTTGAGTCTGGGGACAAACATCCCTGCTTCTTTGCTTAGTATATGGGAACTCCTTTATACCATAGCCCAACTGACCACATCCAAAGCAGCCTATCTAACCCAGCAACCTTTCAACCCAATAAGCACTCACCAGGACAACTTTTACCACATCTAGCATATGAACGATAATTAGGCCTTCCACCTAAAATATTCTAAGATTTCGACATAGAAGTATTACCCCACTATTCCTACTTGGTTCTGGGTATGGGGGCACTAGCTGAAGATGGAGATGGAAAAGGCGGATAACTCTAAAATTGCGAATGATTTCCCCCTGCAGACCTTGATTGACCATACTCAAAATGCCTAATTCTATCATTCTTATTACTTATATCTCTTTTCTTCAACTTTTCTGCCTCAATATGTTGGACATGATTCATCAATCTAGCAAGATCTATGTCTCCAATAAGCATGGCAGTCCTACACTCTTTGACTACCAATCCAGACATTTCAGTAACAAACTTACTCATACTAGATCTAGTGTCAACTATCAACTCATGAGCATACTTAGATATCTAGTTAAACTTAAGGTAGTACTCTTTCACTCTCATTGAGCCCTATCTCAGGTTCATGAACTCCTTAATCTTGGTTTCCCGTAACTCATATGGAAAGAACTTGTCTAGAAAAGTATCCTAAAACACCTGCCAACTCATGAGAGCTGCATTCTCACCCCTACCCTTCTTCCACATAACAACCAATCATAAGAAACATTCTTCAGCCTTTAAGAATCTAATTCCACACTCTCCTCTTCAATAAAATACATACCTTAGGTGATCTTTTTTACATCATCAAAATAATACTGTGGGTCCTCACCTATCTTTAACCTAAAAAATTCAGGCGGATTCATTCTTATGAAGTCACGAAGTCTGGCTACAGCTAAATCACTCTCTTGCTGATGCAAAACTGTAGCCCGATTACTGGCCTGAACATTAGCAGTCACAGTTTGGGCTAACACCTGAAAGGCAGCCCGAAATTTGGTAAGAGACACATTCTTATTCAGAGGATCAACATGCTGGGGTGGATGGAAATCATTCTTACAGGAATTAGCTCTGCGAAGAGTCATGTTATGTCATGAAAGAGCATGAGTTAATAGTAGATGGAGATAGCTGTAAGCATGATGGATTATGAAAGAAAGAGATGATTTCCTAAAAACATCCCGTAGCCTCTTGCTCATAAATTTGGTGTGCTTCACACCCATGATCAAGACTCTACGTAATGCGGCTTGTCTGACTCCCTAGGAATCTCTAAACCTTAAGATCTAATACCTAGTTTGTAATGCCTCAAAACCGAGACTCGAGACATCACACAGTGCTCAAGACTACGAGTAGTCTCAAGCAAACCTTGTAAGCCTGCTACTAATTCTATAACTCATATTAAAGTAATTTAATTAGATAGTAATGCTAAAATACTAAATTATACCAAAATTTTCTAAGATCAACTTAATATACTATCTGGGTAACTAATACTGAAAGGCTGAATATGATAGCTAGTAGTCCGACAAGCCTCTACTACTAAAAAACTAGAAAGCCATTGGGAAAAACCCTCAATTGACTTGGAATAAACTAAAAGAAACTACTCAAATACTAT
Organism: Capsicum baccatum var. pendulum; assembly: GCA_030864225.1. Classification (NCBI taxonomy): domain Eukaryota; kingdom Viridiplantae; phylum Streptophyta; class Magnoliopsida; order Solanales; family Solanaceae; genus Capsicum; species Capsicum baccatum. The sequence goes on along the minus strand of CM061556.1, from coordinate 217,388,171 downwards.
GAAAGATGGAAATACGGATAAATAAACCCTCAAACCACGAGGACTCACCAACTATCGGGATGTCGATAGAGATGCCTAAAATCACTCACGTTGCAGGGACTGAGCACCTGAACCTACATTATGAGATGATAATGCTAAAACTACACCTATCAATGAGAATGTAAGCGATCGTTGTCAATATAAAACCTAACAAGGTTGGGTTCAAATCCCACAGGAATAATGTGAGTGGCGATTAAACTAATTTGAAACTATAGCTACAACTTAAATTCAAACCAATGATACAAAAAGATAAAATAGGGGTTTTTAATGATCAACCAAATAATTTTTGGTTACGTTAGTTTCATTGTTCGTAATCAAGAGTTTATGAAAAAACCAGAATTATGTTCACTAGGGATTTTGGTACTTGACGGATGCTACTAGTGGTTTAGGATTCTCACGGTAGGTAGGACAACAAGTTATCTTTATCGAAGCTGTGCTTAAATGTCTCTCGACCTACTTAAGCATTTAATTACCTAATCCTCTCAGACTTAGGGAATTTATATTCACTGCCTAGATTTTACCTCAAGTTAACCAACCTTGTTACAGCGCTAATTATTAAACGGAGTATTTCCAAGTCCCTGTTGATAATTCACTTCCTACTATATTTTATTTCTTTCTCAAGCAAATCAAAGTAGGTTTTATCTATTGTTTGCAACCAACAGACGTTAATTAAAACCTCAGAATTATCAAGAAGTCCTATCACCTTTCGAATCCTAATCACTTAGCACCTTATCAAGACATAACCCTAGATCCCATAATTTAGGTTAAAGGAATTTAGCTGCCCATGACGTAATAATTAAATCAACTAGATGAATTCATACTTTGAAAGATAAGCTTACCACAAGATTAATAATAACTAGTGAATCTCATAGTAGATCACAACAGAAAATCCCAAAATAATGATTAAATTCTCTTCAAAATAATTGCTCTTTCAAGCCAAGAAGTTAGAGAGAGAAAATATCAAAGTATATGTCTCAAAACTCAAGGTTCGTCCTCCCCAAGAAAACCCTAAACAAGGCTTTAAATTGTTCACCCTAAATAAGGAAACAAAATAATAAAATTTTAGAAATCCCTTGGATTAGGTGACGACATTTGTGATAGCCTATCAGGAGGATGACGACTTATCACAAATGTCATCAACTCCTTCTTCAGTTTTGGCTCTTCCTGCTTAAGGCTGACGACAATCTTGATGACTTATCAGCTCTTTGACGACCTATCATAAAATGTCGTCAAGGCTCTACTTCAGTTCTCCTATGCTGCCTTAGGCTGACGACATTCTTGACAGCTTATTAGACCCTTGACGACCTATCACAAAATGTCCTGATAGCTTTAACTTAGGCCAATTCTCTGTCTACTACTGACGATGAAGCAGATAGCTTATCACGAGGCTGACAACTTATCACAAAAGTCGTCAGCCATATTTTTCTTCAGATTTCTTTAGATTTCAACTTCTTTGCTTCCATTCTTGTTGGTTCTCTATCATATCAACTTCTACTGCAAAATCAAACATAAAACAATCAAAAACAACAAAAGTTGCTTAAGACTTTGCAATTATTCTTAGTTAAAAGCCTCAAATGTGTTAGCATCTGCTCACACATCAACACCCTCAACTTAAAATAATTACTTGTCCTCAAGCAACTAAAACACAACATTATGATGCTTAAGCAAGAGACACATAAGATACCTATGATAGTTGATCATCAATTTTAGTTCAAAACACATTACCCTCTCTATTTTTAATCACTTTAAACCCATCTGTGTATATCCATGAAGATCAACAATGTGACAAAAAGGAATCAAGATATGGCATCAACTTAGCAACAATAACCATGCCTATATACAAATTACACTACCCAAACAAGTAGGCAACTAGCTATGCAACCGATGTGCCCTTACAACAAAAAGGTCCCTCCTCACTCATATATGAAATCAAGCATGTAAATGCAGGGACAGTCAAGAGACACTCACTCTCAGTAAGAAGTTCCAGTCAATGTATGCCAAATACCATAAGATTGCCCTTATTTTCGTTACTGAAGCTTTCAGACAGTTAAGTTAGGATCACTATAGGACTTTTCTTCAGTTTGTAATATAGGCTTGGGGCTGGTATGATACACAAAGATATTTAAAGTAACTAAGCCTCCTTGGCATTACACTATTTTTTTCTTTGGGGGGGGGGGATCCCACTTATCAACCTTTACCTTATTTCTCCCTTTCATGATTAAGCAAATTCATGATGGGTGTGGTCATTTAATCAATCATTTTCTCTTTTGCATAACTTTTCTTTTCTCATTCTTTTTTTACCACACCCCGCCTTGCATATATATATATATTTTTATTACCCTTATTCATACTCACTTTACATCATGCACTCCTATGATAGCCACCCTCAACTTAGGTTATTTGCCTAAGTTAAAGTGCACAATATCCAAGGAGGATTAGGGCCAAAATAGGTTCATTGTGATACAAATGGGAAGGTGACAGGTATAATAAAAAGAATAGGCATTCATGCTCAAAATTAGGATCAAGGGATATTATTCATACATGGAAGGTCATTTAGGCTAAAAGTGGACTAATATCAACAACGGCCTAGGATCCTTTCCTAACTGCTATCCTACAACCAAGGTAAGACCTACTGGGCAAGTTCTGGATTTAACACACAACGGAAACTAGGTAGCATCTCACACACACATAGCTCAAAGGTACATCACAAGCTACCACTCATTCAGTTCATGCAATTGTTAGCAGTGATTATCATGTCCCTAATAATAATGCCATAAAAGATTCACAATAGTCACATATAGATGCTCATCACACAATTACCAGATAGACAATTGGAGAGGTATTTATCATTCCAAGAAAAATCAACAAAAATATGTCAACTATCCTAGATACTTATTTTTACCCCAATTAACCACAACACATCACAAAACAAACACAATACGCCTAAATATGTCGACTCTACTAGGAACAAGACTCCGGAGAAAAGAGGCACGGCAACAAAACCCACGGAGGACATCAACATCCACAAGTAGCCCCACCCTCAACTTAAAATAATGCAATGTCCCCAATGCATCAAACCAAAACATGAGAGTTAGAAACATACCTATGGAACCATGGGTGCGAAGATCTGATGTCAATCACATAATATGAATACAAACAACAAAATACCTTGGGTTGCCTCCCAAGAAGTGCCTAATTAAGTGTCGTGGAACGAATCAGTTATCTTCAAGATACCTTGTTGATAATTATTTATGTCTCCACTTGGAGGATTTAAAATGTCGACCCAACTTTTGATCAATACATCTTCGAGGCGTATTGGGCAAACGTACGGATACAATGACACTTTCTTTATCTCTCCACTTTGATGACTTGAATCTCTTACCCAACTTTATATCAAATTTCTGGATAGGCTCATTGGGTATTGATGAGATTATCAATAATCCACTTGATGCACATTGAATTTTGCCTTTACTGACCTTCAAGTGGGGGGTTTCATTTTTCTCTTTTGGAATGCCAAACTCCAAAATATAAGGATCATGTTACTAATCCTTAAAACACCTCAGTTTCTTGGGAAGGTGGACTTCCATCTCATCCACCAAGCACAATGTTGAAAAATGGTTCGAATGAGGTCTTCTCCTTAATTTTGGAGTTACATCCTTCTGGGCATCCTCACCCCGAATTGGGATAGAGTCTTCAAAAGAGATTTGCTTGGTTTCTTTTTTTGCCACTAGCACCATTTCCTTAATCTTGGCATCATCCCTCATGGTTGGTTTGGTTGGTTGGAAAATCATCGAGGGTTTCTCAACATCAATCACAACATTGATATAGGATTTTTGTTCCTCATCTTCACACTCATCCATTATGTTAAATGATTCCACAGAAAAGATATCATCTAACCATAATATGGAAAAGTACTTTGAATGTTTGACCTCTATATTTATATCCTCTATCATTCTTCTTTCCTTGTTATTTTCCCTTATGTCTTGATGTATATCATGTATGATATCATTCATTGTGTCCACATAATCCAATATTAGTTGAAGTATAGCTTCAATGCCACTCTTTCTGGTGCTTCGTTCTTCCTGAACACCTATCAAAATCATAAGAAGAACTAAAATTTAGGTTAGAATATTGGGGGGCATTTGGGAAATTACTCCAATGTCCATCTTGACCACCACATAAAGAACAATCATACTCCTGGTAGGATGGAGTTGGTGCACACATATATCTCCGGGAAGCATATCTATAATTTTGCCAAAAGTGAGGTCGATCACAATATGGACATGGATCATCAAGATAAGATTTCCAACCACCAAGCTCATGTTCATTCCACGATGCCATAGTAATAAGTAAACTAAAATAAAAATCTACCTAACACAAGAAATAAAAGAAAACTAAAAACAAATATTTACAAGTTTGAATTCAAGCAAGTAGGCTAAAATTTTAAACCAACTCAATACGCCAAATTATTCCCCGACAACGGCGCCATTTTTGATAACGCTCAAACTACACCTCTCAATGAGAATGTAGGCAATTGTTGTCAATATAAAACCCAACTAGGTTGGGGTCGAATCCCACAGGGAACAATGTGAGTGGCGATTAAAATAATTTGAAACTATAACTACAAGTTAAATTCAAACTGATGATACGAAAAGATAAAATGGGGGTTTTTGATGATCAAACAAATAATTTTTGGTTACGTTAGTTTCAGTGTTCGTAATCAAGAGTTTATGAAAAAACCAAAATTATGTTCACTAGGGATTTTGATACTTGACGGATGCTACTAGTGGTTCAGGATTCTCACGGTAGGTGGGACAACAAGTTATCTTTATCGAATTTATACTTAAATGTCTCTTGACCTACTTAAGTATTTAATTACCTAATCCTCTCATACTTAGCGAATTTATATTCCCTGCCCAGATTTTACCTCAGGTTAACCAACCTTGTTACAACGCTGATTATTAAACGGGGTATTTCTAAGTCCCTGTTGATAATTCACTTCCTACTATATTTTATTTCTTTCTCAAGCAAATCAAAGTAGGTTTTATCTATTATTTGCAACCAACAGACGTTAATTAAAACCTCAAAATTATCAAGAAGTCCATTCACTTTTTGAATCCTAATCACTCAGCACCTTATCAAGACATAACCCTAGGTCCCATAATTCAGGTTAAAGAAATTTAGCTACTCATGACATAATAATTAAAGCAACTAGATGAATTCATACTTTGAAAGATAAACTTACCACAAGATGAATAATAACTAGTGAATTTCATATTAGATAACAACAGAAAATCCCAAAATAATGATTAAATTCTCTTCAAAATAATTGCTTTTTCAAGCCAAGAAGTTAGAGAGAGAAAATATCAAAGTATGTGTCTCAAAACTCAAGGTTTGGCCTCCCCAAGAAAACCCTAAATAAGGAAACAAAATAATAAAATTTCAGAAATCCCTCGGATTAGGTGATGACATTTGTGATAGCCAATCAGGAGGCTAATGACTTATCATAAATGTCATCAACTCCTTCTCCAGTTTTGTTTCTTCCTGCTTAAGGCTGATGATAATCTTGACAACTTACTATCTCCTTGATGACCTATCACAAAATATCATCAAGGCTCTTCTTCAGTTCTCCTATGCTGCCTTAGGATGATGACATTCTTGATAGCTTATCAAACCCTTAACAACCTATCACAAAATATCATCACATCTTTCAAATTAGGCCTATTCTCTGTCTACTACTGATGATGAAGCTAATAGTTTATCAAGGGGCTGAGGACTTATCACAAATGTCGTCAGCCACACTTTTCTTTAGATTTCTTTATATTTCAAGTTTTTTGCTTCCATTCTTGTTGGTTCTCTATCATATCAGCTTCTACTGCAAAAGCAAACATAAAATAATTAAAAACGATAAAAGTTGCTTAAGACTTTGTAATTATTCTTAGTTAAAAGCCTTAAATGTGTTAGCATCTGCTCACACATCATGAGACAGTGTAATACATAGACGTATATATGGATCAGTACTTTAAGGATGTACTGAGTATATGGGGGTGAATGCATAAGTAAAAGTAATATATCAAATGTTAATAAAATTCATAGAATATGCATGTTGTATGTAATGACTCACATGGATGGAATAAATGAAAGTTAAAAATCATAAATCATGAATGATAAAACATACTGAGTAAATCTGTTGAGCCATCATGTTTAAAGTCTAAAAGTTGTTCTTTTCTGAAAGCTGTATTGTGCTAAAACTGTTATGCTATTCTTTCCTATTAGGGAGGTACTGTTAACAGACCTAAACCATGAGAGATATCATAGAGTCCAACATTTTATTCCCCTAAGGGGAAAACCTTATGTTAGGAAGAGGTGTCATACTCTTTTCAAGGAGTATAACCTGAGCTAAGTGATCATATCTGTATCTGTCATACATATAGAAATAGGAATACTGAATCTGTACCTACGTTTGCTTGTAGTTCTAGGAAAGTAGGATGCACTAAACCCATAGTTTTTGCTCGGTGCTAAATACTACTCCCTCTAATCTATATGCTCATTCTGAAGGAAATCCATTTATTAAAAGTCATAATATTTCATACTAAAAGCTAGTTGTGCACCTGTTCATTCAAAACTGAATGTAAGTTGTAAAGTGGTTTTCATATCTTAGCTAAATATCAAAAGATCAAATCTTTATTCAAAGTTATTTATAAACGTATCATGGGATGCTTAAAAGCATAATCATTCTTGAAATAGCAATATTTAACTAGGGATTGATAAACCATGCTTCAAATTTATGTCAAAACATTATAACGTTCATGCTTGATAATGTAAGTATTCATAATTCAATTCAAAATCTGAAAAATATAATCATACGCATCAATTTACGAAAGTAGACATGTAATTCAACATCAAAAACACTTAAACCATCCTAATCTTCAAATAGCAATAAATGGGTATGAACCCTAAATTGAAATTCATTTAAAGTCATGTAAATTTATAATTTAAAACTAGTTTTGGACACAAGGATGAAAGATTTATCCTTGTTCAAAACCCCACATACCTTAATTGATGAAATTAAATTAAAAACTTGATCTAGAATTCCTAATTGTGCTTTTGAAGATAACCTCTTAAAGTTCTTGGATTGGAAATCTTTAATTTTGATCTATCTTAGAAATAGAATGGAGGAAATTTGATTTCTTGGAGGTTAAGTTTTGAGGTTTAAGGTTTTCTTGAGAGAGGATTGATGAAAAGTGAGCTTAGAATAGGTTTAATTTTGTGTTATTCACGACTTAGGGCTTGGGAATTGACTAAATTGCCCTTTTAAAATTTAACTCAAAAATTAGAAAATTCCAGATTTGGCCACCCACCACGACGTGCCACTATCGTGTGGTTCACTGGAAAAGGAACGATCTTGATTTTTCCCATAAATGCGACACGGGGCTATCGCGTTGGATAATTGGAAAAGGGACGACTCCCATTTTGTCCATCACCGCGATGCACTAAAATTGCATTGCCTCACTGGAAAAAAGATGAGTAGGAACTGAACTTTCACTGCGATGCGACATATTCACAGTTCTCCACTTGATTTTGACAATTGCGAAACCGTCCTTCACCGCTATGCGGTGCCTGTCAAAATGCCATACTGTTTTACTAAAAATGTTATAACTTCTCAACCGAGTATTGGATTAAGGCAAAATTGGTATTGCTGGAAAGCTGAGTCAATTACCTACACATTGGTGGGTCTAGATCTTGAAAATTCTACACGTACCAAGAGTTATTTATTTTTTAAGCTAATTCTTGACTAAGCACGTACCAAGTGCTTAGTCATTGTTGAAGTTCCAACCATAGGATAAACTTTGTCTTAGCATCTGAACCTGTGTCATAAGCAATCTACTCCATCCCACTTGAGGGTATTGTGGTAACATACTCAAATAGTACTTTTTAATGCTAAAGCTTATAGGTCCACTAATGGCTTGTAGCTTTGTCTGGACAGTGCCCATACCATTTAGCCATTTTTTTGCCTCAGGGATTTTCCTTACTAACCAACTGGCTTATTTTGGAACCTGCAGAGTATCCAGATTGTTGTTTTTTATGTAGTAGGTACGTATCCAAATTACCCACAGCCTATCTTGTTTTTGTTCAATTGCTCATAACAATTTACAAAGTGCAGCTTTATTCTACCTGATTATCTCAATCACATTAAGTCCTCCTGCTCTTTGTGAAATGCATATTGTCTCCCAAACAATCAAAGATCTTCTAGAACACTCATTACTACATGTCCATAAGAATGACCTACAGACTGTAGTAAGCAGTATTAAGATCTTTTAAGGCAAGAGAAAAATTTGAGCCCAGTAAGTTTGCATTTCAAATAGCACACTTTTTATTAGTCGTAGTCTTCCACTATAGGAGAGGAGTTTAGATGACCAGCACTTTACCCTTGCAATCATTTTTTCCACAATTGGCATGTATTGTTGGACTGATAACTTCCTAGTTGAGAGAGGCACCCCTAAGTAATTAAATGACAAAGTACCTAAGGTCATTCCCAATCAGCTAGTATTTTCTCCTTGAAAGTAGTGTCCACTCTTGCAATGTATAATGAAATTTTTTCTAAATTGGCCTGAAATCCAAAAACAGTAGAAAATTGGTTGAATGTACTGAATAATAGTTTGATTGTTATCTCATCAACCCCGCAATATATTAACAGATCATCAGCAAATCATATATGTATGATTCCCAGCTACTCACACCTTGGATGATAGTTGAATTGTAGGTTCTTTCTCAGTTGATGCAGATTCGTATTTAGTTATTCCATAACTAGGACAAATTGGGTCCCCTTGCTTAAGTCCTTTTTATACTTGAAAAGGTGGTGTCAATCCCCCATTTAAGATTATACTGTACTATATTTTGGAGATATATTCCATTATCAGCTCAACCAGTTTAGTAGGGATACCAAACTCTAACAACACCTTTCTTAGAAATAGCCATTCTATAGAGTCATAGGCCTTTCTGATATCAACTTTGACAGTGCATCTGGCTGCCACTCCCTTCTGTGAGTAACCTTTCACTAATTTATGTGCTATTACAACATTGTCTAAGATATTTCTTCCTTCAATAAAAGTTGACTGGGCTGGGCTGACCAGTTTATCTACTACAGTTTTGAGTCTGTTGGTGAGGATTCTGGCAATCACCTTATATATAGTAGTGCAACAAGATATGGGTCTATATTCTTTAACATAAGAGGGATTGGAAATTTTAGTGAATAGAGTAATAGTTGTAGTATTAATGCTTTTCAACATTTACCCATTTTCAAAGAACTACAACACTCCTGCAGTCACCTCTTCTCCTATAATATGCAAATAAGCTTTGAAAATTTTTGCATTAAATCTATCAATACCTGGACTTTTATCCACTGGCAGGTCCTTGATAGCTTTTTCTACATCCAATCTTGTCACTGGTAGTAAGAAGTCTTGTTGTTGAAGTATTGTTATGCATGGTCCTTCCCTTGCAATATCTAAGTCCATACAAGGCATTGTTGTTGCTGATGTGCCTAGCAAATTTTGAAAGAACTGTATAAAGTCTTGTTGTATTTGTATCGGGTCTGTCAGTTTTTCTCCTTGTTCAGTGTAGAAGGAAGAAATATTGTACCTTGCTTTCAGATGTGCAAAGAAGTATTTGGAGTTCTTATCCCCACATTTAACTAGGTTGCTCTAGATTTCTGTCTCAGTATCCTCTCATTTACTTCCTCCTATTTCTCCAAGTCTTGTAAGATGACTTTCTCCTTGGAAATGAGCATAGAGTTAAACATGTTAGTTGTCATATCCCCCTGCACCTCAAGTAATTGTTCTCTAAGCATGTTTAGATTCAGTTCAATTTTGGAGCATTCTTTATTCATCTGTCGTGCCTGGTGAGCCACTAGTTATAGTTTCTTCCACACTTTGTACATTATATGACCTTGTACATTTTCCTTCCACACACTTGCCATCATTTCCTTAAACTTCTCCTGATGTAGCAGCATATTCAATAGTCGAAAAGGCCTCTCCAAATTTGATGGAGTGGTTTTAGTAATCAACACCACTGGAGAATGATCAGAATATCCAGGTGCTGAATATTCTGCCTCAATATAATGGTATTCTTGGAACCAAGCTCTGTTACCAAAAACACAGTCGATATGAGAGTATATTCTAGTATCACCACTCCTTTTGTTGCACCATGTCATTGTCCTACCTCTGTTTAGCACCCATTTATGTATGATTCTTAAATGGTCCAAAATAAAATATTTAATACTTGCATCCTCAATAAAACTATCAATCATCAGGGTCAGAATAACTGTCATTTATGTTATCAGGATTATCACTTTCATTTACGTCGTTAGAGTCATCGTCACTTTCATTCTCATAAGCTTGGTTGTCTTCTTGAGATGAGCGTTCATAATTTAAAGATAATTTCTTGTATACATTCTTCATCAACAATTTTAATTCCTTTCTCGTCCTCTTATTTTTATTTCGCTCATTCTCTCATCAATTTTTTTTGGCAAAGTTGATGTTGAATTGTTAGTTGCCTTTACACTTCGAACCAGGGAGCCAAGACCTTTGACTCTTTTTTTTTCTTTCCACCAACAGATTACACCCAGATATCTATTTCACTTAACTAGCAAGTTGACTAGCTGAATTAGTTTCTCCATCCACAACTGATGCACTTTGAGCAGCTAATATTTCTTGTTTCTTTCTTTCAAACTCATTCTGCATAAGGATATGTTAAGTCAAACCATAAAAAGTGCTAAAAAATCTATTATTAGCATAAATTATATTATATTATATTATAGACTAACTTCTCATTTTCATAGCACTTAAGCAACAGTAAATCATTGTACCAGATGACAACAACAGAGATTTGTATATTTTTTAATATGTACCAGATGACAACAACAGTGATTAGTCTATGTTGACAACAACATAGACCAGTAGCCCATCTTACAACAACAAAGATTTGTAAAATCAGCATTGAATCAGATGACAACAACAAAGATTTATATATCATTGAACCAGATGACAACAACAGTAAATCTGGAAATAAAGAGAGGCACACTGTTACAACAACAACAGAGATATTTGTATATCATTGAACCAGATGACAACAACAGTAAACCTGGAAATAAAGAGAGGCACACTGTTACAACAACAACAGAGATTATAGCTCATTGAACCAGTCACTGATAAAGAGATTCTTGATAGTTTTAATGTCACTGGGGGTGAAAAATTTCCCTACATAGATAGTTATAATTCAGTTTTTCTTAAAAAGGCATCGAATCATAAAGGAAGACATACTGGAGGCATTTATAGAATTTTTTATAACTGCTAAGATGGCTAAACTTGTTAACTGCACAGTGATAAATCTACATGTGGAGGAAGCTCTTATCTTCCAGCCATTATCTAGAGCTCATGTAATTGAAATCTACTATATCAATTTTGACAATTACTGGAATTAACTTTCTCATTATTTAGCTAATTTGCAAATGCTTTTGTTTTTATGAGCATTAAGGTTTGACATTTTATTGATCCAAATCCCTATGAATTTAATGGATAAAATGCAAACTAGTTCTTATTGCACTCTTCATGTTCTCAGAGTTTTCTTGGCACCATTGCCAAGCTAGAGGACTTACGACAATGTTCCTCAGCCATATGTTATCCTTTGTTACTTACAAAGAACCACAAAAAGGTGTCTTCTAATAGCAGAAGGCTATGGTATTTTAGACACTACCTATGGGTAACATGCCATTTACCGACTTCTTAGAAATTTTATAGTTCTAATCTCCTCCCATATATCTTCCAAATACTCTTTTCAAATGTTTACTTATTTAAGGTACAAAGATACACCTGGTATATGGACAAATAAACAAGTTGAGGCTTGGAAACCAATTGTAAGTGCAGTCCACGCCAAAGAAGGAATCTTCTTTTGTCAACTTTGGCATACAGGGAGGGTTTCCAGCAAAGGTAACTGACTTTATATAGTCACATTGGCATTTGGGAGAACTATCTCATTATGTGTGCTTCTTATCTGACTCTTTACCACAAATTCTCAACCCGATGAACAGACTCCCATATCTTGCATTGACAAGCCATCTAAACCTCAATTTTATTCAGATTGCCGGGATGTTGCATAATTTCCACAACCTCGGTGGCTGAGGACAGATGAAATTCCTCAAATTTTTAATGATTTCGTCTGGCTGCTAAAAATGCAATTGAAGATGGTAAAATTTTCTTGATGTTCTTTCTCTTATGAAAGGAAGTTGTTTCTGTTTAAAATTCTAGATTAGAAAATTTTTTATCCATATTTACCATATGCAATAGCTGAATAGTATCTTAAAAGAAAACAAAAAAAAGAAAAAAAAGTCAACAAGTACTAATATGGATCGGGAATTTGAAAGCTAAGAATGAAAGCACATGCATAAGCTGAATTTCTATTCTGATACTTATATATTATGTGAGAAGAGGTTAAATTTTGTCACATAAGTAAACTGCATAGTGTCCTGTTGCTAAAGAAGCCCAATATAGAGATGTTGCTAATGATCTCATACTTAATGGTGCTTCTGAGAAACAGAATTCTAGTAGTCCAGCTAGAGTGAAAAGATTAGCTGATCCAAGAAACAAGTACTAAAATGCGATCCAAAAGAACGTAATAGGTAATGGCTTGGCAAAGTCAAGTAGTCCCAAGTAGCAGTTAACAATTATAGACATGTATATAGGAAGCCAAACTACTATGGAAGTGATCATAAGTCACTGACATATATTACCATATGCAAATAGTGCATGGAACCTCATCCTATTTCTTATTGGTCAACCCTCGATAATGTTGAGCCATATAAATAACTAGTACATATTTCTGACACTAGTTTTGGCTTTAAGTAATGAAATCTTTTAACTTATTAACAAAAATTAATGGCTAACTAACCTCTAATTAGGGAAGGTACGGTGGTTTTAGGAAAATCCTTGTATAGACTCAAAGTTTATGGTGAACATATCTATATATCTTTTGTATTTGATATAGAATGATTTCTTTCAAGTACTAACTAAAGAACTTTTCTTGATACTGTCATATGGTTTCTCTAGATTAATAAAATTATGTGAAAATGCATCTTTTATATTTGATATAGAATGATTTCTTTCAAGTACTAACTAAAGAAGTTTTCTTGATACTGTCATATGGTTTCTCTAGATTAATAAAATTATGTGAAAATGCATCTTCCTCTCCCACAGATTTTCGTACATTTTCTCTACAAAAATGTAGTCTTTGTTGTAAGTTTTTAAGCATACACCCAGATGAACTCCCTGCCATCCTTGTAATATCACTAAAGTAAGGGTGTATCATGCTTTCTCAAAGTTCCATCATATGAAGCATAAGTACAGCATTTCTGAGGTACTTTCAAACACTTATAAGGATGCCATCTACATCACTTGGTTTTCTAGCCATCATATTATTTGACACTCATTTGACTTTAGAGTTAAGGAGGAGATAAGGTACATCTAAGATTACACGAAACAGAGTTGATCCCAAATATCTCAAGACGAAAGAGGAGCAATAATACATATAAACCATACCTACTAGTTCTTGGTTATTATTATTATACTTACACTACTGGTGTTTACTAGGAGTCCTTTTAATTGGTGGAGACTCGCATGTCAATGCTCTAACGGTGTGATCTATAGGATTGATAGTTTAATACCCATAATTTGCCTTAACTTACAACTTATTTACCAGTATTAAAAGGCAGCTAGTCCCAATTAAATAGAAAAAATACAGAGGATTCATTGCTAGGAATTTCGGGTAACTTTCTGTATTCCTTAAGGTTACCGGTGAAGCCGATCCAACTCGTTTTGCATTGATGCCTAGCTCATCGATTCTATCTAAAGTGAAATGCAGTAGCAACAGCACAGCAACAATGAAAATGAAGAACAACAACATCGCTTATAAATACAGTAGAATGTAAAGCATAATGGCAACACCACAAGATTGAAATGAACTCAACTAGTAAATAGAGTAAATGAACACTTACATAAGTAGATTCAGCTTTCTCATTTACCCAACTTTTATCACTTTTCTTGCGATGAGTTCAAAAATAAAATTCTGAAACAGAAGGATCTTTTCCAGTAGCTTCTTTCTATATTAAAAAAAACATATGTATATTATCAACATTGAATATGATATTATTTTCTTCAAATAAATATATTTAAAAAGATTTATAATTACCATTCTCTCATAGATCAATCGATAAGGCACACAACCACCTGTATGAAGTGATGCACCAACTTTTGAATCATGATTGTTTTTATTTCATTCAGACTTTGTTTTGAACTCATCAGACTCCCAATATACCTTCATCTCCTTGAATACTGCATCTCCCATCCAATGTTTTTTAGAGGAATTTTTTTTTAACATCTTGGAAAAGTTGGATCATTTTATAAGATGCCCTTTTATTAAAATTAGACCATATAGCATCATTATAGTGAGGAAGCTCCTTACATTTCTTCTGCATATATCAAATGAATATCATATTAGCTATATAGTCCCACAATTATATTTATACATGAATCAGAATGTATGAATTTTTTACCTTGAATTCCTCAAACCACATCTCGCGAGTAGACTCTAGAAACTTCTTCCATGAAGGTCTAGCCAATTCAAACTTACTTCGAATGCAATTAGTAATACCATCAATAACTACCTTCTGTAGAACAAACCTACATAACATATAGTAGTTATCAAACATGTGCACATATAAATAGTCCACTAAAATATATGTATTATTAAACATTAGTTGTATTACTCATTCCCTTTAGGTACTATCCATATTTGATTTTCATCGTCTACATTGTCAACTATATTAGATGAGGTGGTTGGAGTCCTATTGGCCGGTGGTGACATTAATGCTTTAGAATCTTGATTTGTAGGTTGGAGCCGATTAGATCAAGGTGGAGATTCAATAATAGCAGGCTGGGGTTGGTTGATCCCAAGATCAGGTTGAGACTCATTTACATGAAGTGGACTAGTATGGGAATAGAAGGGTTGTGATGGTATTATGGGAGGCTCAACATTGTTATAAGTCTAGGATTGATTGACTTTAGGATTTGGTTGATATGAGGAAGAGTTATTCACATGAGGTGAACCAGTATGAGATTGAAGGGATCCTGATAGAACTAAGGGAGGCAATTGAACTGTTTGTCGCTCTATTGTCTGTTGTTTTTACTTGACTTCTCTCCTTTTGCATTATGCGATCCAGCTCTTTTAGATCCTACACCTAGCATCTGCAGCAAATAAAGAACACAAATATAATATATTAGTGATGTAATTAATGAACAACACATGAATAAAGGTGATCAACAAACATTTTGAGTATCAATATCCATCCCAAACTAATGATGTAGTAGATATAATTTGACAGGCAGTTTCAAGAAAGGTGTCATCGATACACCTGAAGGATCACCATAACAACAGATACCACAGGTTGTAGCTTTTCCTCAAAGACTAAAGTTTGTGATTATTTATGTGAATTGAAACATTCATCCTGTAATCCTAGGAGATTAGATGTCAGGTTGAGCTGTTTTCTCTATTTTTATATGAAAATATTTCTGTTGTAGCCAATTTTTAAAACAATTTATAAATTCTTTATATTAATGATTGCAAGTTTTGTACCACGTAACTAGGTTTCTTTTAAATTACTAGGATTTACCACAGATACAAGTGGAATTGTACTACATAAATGACAAATTAAAGCATGATAGTCTCTGCAACTCTTAACATGTATAGTTAGTATAATCTGAGAAACCAACAAACTTAATCTAGCTCATCAAAATATGTGGTGTGGAGTTATGGTAATTTAACTTAACCTTCAAGGTCGGATAGTGCAACAATGAAAATCAATAATCTAGCTCAAAATTAGCTTCATGGACTACTAATACTGTTATTTGCAGCTTATTTTGTTCTGTGCTATTTCATCATAGACTGACGGAACTTGCTTCTTAGCGCTACAAGAAATATTAGACATAGTACTACAATTTTGATAAAGCAACATCATACATAGTACCATAATTCAACTACAAATTTGATCAAAATATAATAAGCGCATACCCAGCTAGCGATAATAACTCTGGTAACAACAGGAATTAGAGTGACATAAGTTAACCAAGCCTCCCTCTTCAATGTCATCAGGTAAGCAAATACAGTAGTAAATAAAGGTGTAGTAGCACCAATAGCCTGATTAAACGATACCGGCAAGTACCTAAGCGTGATATTTCCACTAACAACAGAAGTGCAAAACATAAGACTCAAAGCAGAGATCTTCATAAACTGAACCCTAGATCTTATAGTCTGCATTGGTACCATTGTCATCCAAGCAGTAGCTATATGGATCAATAAAGAACAAGCAGTCATATGACATATAGTAAGAAAAATTGGATATTTAAACCCATAATTGCTTAACAAATAATTGTTCAGTAACAAAACCCTAATGTTTGATGGATACCAAACTGTTACTAAACCAACTGTAAACAATTGACCTGAACTCTTTCCTCCAGACATTATACACAAAGGATTTACCCTATAAAACAAAATTCACAGTTATACTCAACACTCACAACCCAAAATTTCACAAAGAACAAACCCTACAAAGGAAAAAACTCTATAGACTTAAAACAACAAGGGACTCTTTCAACAAAGAAACCAACAGACTTTTTTAATACACAATTTGATATACATAGATCCATCCATCTATTATGAAATCCCATGATATAAAATATGAGTAATTAAATTAAACAAGTGAATTCTCTTCTAGTAGACAAGTAAAATAACAATAATTTTGACAAAAATCACAATAGCTTTAATCAAATATAGTATTGTACATTGAAAAAAGAAATCGACAAGCTAATATTCTCAATCCTCCTCATATTCATCTTCATCTTCTTCTTGAGTATTAAAACGACTTGCTGAATCTTTACTATAAAAAAAAGTCTTCCTCTTCACTTGTTTCCTCCTCTTCATCATTAGCTTCTTCACTTGATAACTCTTCATCACGCTTCTCTTCTTTATTTGATATATCCTCATCTCCCTCTTCAATTAAATCACATTTATTTTCTTTGACAATAGCTTGAAAACTACTACAATGCCCCGAGTCTGTACCCCAAATGCTACACGGTGCTCATAATCTCGAAGGACCACAAGCTAAACCATGACTAGTACCTACTGCAATAACAAAATAATAGTACTGTAATATGCTGAAATTAGGCAAAAATATGCCATAAGGTTCAATACTGTAATAAAAATGAATACGATATAACAATACCAAAATTGAAACATCAATACTGAAAACTGAACAACTGTCTGAAAATTCTCTAGTCTGAAAAAGCCTCTAAACTGTCTAAAATATGGAGTTGATGGGACAAGACCCCAACTAACTCCAACTACTGAAACTGTATTGCTAAACTAAAATACTGAAGAAATTAATCATGTCCTCGAACTATGAGGACTCACCACTAACTCTGACTGTTGAAAATATGATTTGCTAAGGGTGCTCGGGAGCCCGTACATCTGAACCTATGATATAAGACATCATAGCAAAAGAGAAAAGTATGTATCAGTACTTTGAATGTACTGGTATGCTAGGTGAGGTAGGCTGAAATGTATGGGTTCATATGCATGAACAATACTGACTGAATGATATGAGTATAGATGGATGAGAGTACATACATGAATACGTAAACTGTAACTGAGATCATGATAGTACTGAATACTAAATCTAAATACTGATTAACTGATATCTAAGTTTACTGATATTTTACTACTGATAACTGAATGACTATATCTGATAGTCCTGATTCTGTGGAACTATAATCAGTACCTTACTAAACTGAGTGACTGTGTTTGACAGTCTTGAATCTATAGAACTAAATTGAGTTCTATACTGAGGCTGAATCTAAAATAGATACTGTGGGAGGTAATCATCTAACCGAAATGCCCCTTTCTAAATAGATTGGGGTCCAACCTGTAACCCCAATTAGAAGGGTGTCAGTATCGTGCCACGGGTAAAGACAATTATGAGTTAACCCTCTCTGACAGAAAGCTCTTTCGTCAACCCTGGCTGGCAGAAAAACTCGAATGAGATGTATCAACCCTCATAATATCTGGTAGAAAGATATCTCAACCTACGCTTGCTACGTAGTTCTGTAATGCGGGGATTACAACTAAGGGTCAAACCCTTTGCTGAAAAGAATGCCTCCATCCCTGGGTTAACTCGATGTTGAATCCTACTTCCATCTGAATAGACATTGACTGATTTCCTAGTTCATATTGGGATTGACTGAACTGTTACTGATTATACTATCTAACTGAATTGAACTGAGTTCATTGAGTTCTATTGACTGATGGAATACTACTGAATTCTATTAACTAGATGAATTTATCGAGGTCTGAACTGAATATTGAACTGGACTGGACTGATACTGAGTCTACTGAGTTTTCTTGAGTTCTGTAACTGACTGATAGTACTACTGATCATGACATAACTGAGATTATTCTGTAACTGACACTGACTTTAGGTAAACAGCTAAATTGTCGGGTATTAAATACCTCCAGGACTCGATGGCATAAAAAATAAAACATCACATGATCTTGCATACCATAAAAATACACACTTGTTCATAATGTATCTATAGAGACATTTTATCAAACACTTGCATGGTATAACTTGCACATAAGCTAGCATGACATGATTTCGTTTCCTTATCAGTTCACATGAACAATTCATCAAGCACATGGTGAGCGAAAAATATGCACATAATAAGTGAGCATCAAGATTCACTTCTAATTTCATAATTTCAAGGGGTTTAATATAGATTCATACGAATCTACACACATAATAATTAGTTCCACATGAAACGTATAATAAATCATGAAATAGAAATCTAATTCAAATAATAATTATGAATACACTTTTATTTCACTTATAGAAATCATAAATTCCAACTACTTGAAGTTTAAAAGAGTTTCTTGGACTCCGAGGGTGGAAGGAACCCTTGGATGAACACTTCACATATCTTAGTTGGCAATTTTTTGAAGAATAATGGTGGAAACCTTAAGTCTTGGACTTGAATGTGATGAATTAGGATTTTTCTTGATAAATTTTAAAGAGAATGAGTATATTTTGAATGAGTATATTTTGCCTCTTGAACGGCTTAATGATATGTTTTGGGGGCTGATATAAGATGGGAAAAGACTCATTTACCCCTTTGGATGCAGGTTTAAAAGACTGAAAATTGAACCATCGATGCGCAGACCTACGCGTTGCATCGTTTGCATCGACGTGATAGACAACACACACGTTGCGTCGTATTGGTTCACTTGAGGCCAAGAAAAATATTGATCGATGCGATGGCCGCTACGCCACACCGAGATCACGCCGATATACTATTTTGAATTCCCAAACGTGGTTCAAATAAGGTCCGAAAAATTCAAAACTTGTCTGGGAACTCCTACTGATATTCCTGATCATGAATCAACCTAAAGATTGACATTTTAAGGTCATAGAGGTCATGAAATAGACTTTCCAACTTACAAAGGCAAAAATAATACTAAGTCTGAATACTTAGCTAGAATTTTCTAAGTCTGGGACCCCTTAGCAAGCTTAAAAGACTGAGTTAAGCTTAGGATTTTGTGGGATCTTACAATATTCCCCCTTTAGGAACATTCACCCTCGAATGAGGCTGATTAAACTAAGAATACTAATAAACTGGATCTAGACACTAGACACGCACAACTAAAACATTATTTCATGACTGAAATTACTGATATACTGAATTATCATACTGAACATACATATCTGATGCATGAGTACGTAACTGAACATGATTCATGAATACATGACTGGAATTACTGATATGATTAGCTTATATACTGGGCATGCATATCTGATGCATGGTTATATGACTGAACTGATTAGTGGATGCATGACTGAGTATGAACGTTAACTGATACCAAGTTAGTAGCTATATCTGATCATGAAACTGAATAGAGTTAGGGGAACTGTTACCTTAAGCTGAGTCTGAGTTTGTGGAGAAGAGGTGAGGATTATTGACTTACATATCTACTTCTGCTTCCCAAGTAGCTCCCTCAACGAACTGATTCTGCCAAAGAAATTTGACTAGAGGGACTTCTTTGTTCCTCAGTCTGCGAATCTGATAATCAAGGATTTCGACTGAAATTTCTTCATTATAGAGGCTGTTCTGAACATCTATGCCCTCTATAGGGACTACGACTGCTGGGTCACCTATGCATTTCTTTAGCAAGGAGACATAGAACACTGGGTGCACTGAAGTTAAGTCTAAAGGCAACTCAAGCTCGTAAGCTACCTTACTGAAATAGCTGAGAATTCATAAAGGACTGACATATCGGGGACTGAGTTTCCCTTTCTTGCCAAACCACTCCACTCCTTTCATAGGAGAAATTTTCAAGAATACAAAATCATCGATCTCCAACTCAAGATCATTTACTGAATACGCATAAACGGGAACATGAGAAAATAAATGAGCCTAAAACGTGATATAGGAACTGAATATCATGAACGAAACTGAGCCCCTAAATACCTGGCTTATGGTTGATATTGGAACTTGTGTGTCCACCTATGAGTACCTACTACTCCAAACTGGATTCGTTACGCGAAAAGAAGATGGAAGGTTTAGATCATGAAAGCTCGGGGATTATAGTGCATCTCCCCCTTGGGACATTATGTCCCCTAAAGAATGTTGACTTAGCTGAGATACTGAGTAAAAATTGAGGTGATGCACAGGGCACCTACGAACTAAATCATGACTGCATATCGGGGATCTAAAAGTAAGGATGACATTTGAACTGAGCTGAACTCGCAACCACAAGGTTTCTCGATCTTAGAATAGTTACATTCATGAGACTTCAGATAGTGCGATTGGATAGAAAGATGGGAGACCCCACCATACGAACATTATTCGTCTAACTACTAAACTGAATTGCTAGTTTTGCAGACTAACTTATGTTGACAACTTATATTCAACTGGAGCCTTTCTTTGACACTCTTTCTATAGAGTTCTAGTGGCTTTAGGGAGCAGGGGAATCTTAGTGTGGTCTGAATAAGACATCTGAATAAGAAATCACCACGTGGATTCAATTATATAATCTAGATCAAGGCCTATGAAACGTCATCTAAGATAGAGTTACTAAGCCCTATGCACTGCAACTACTAGCTTGCAATCTTAGCCATGTTTCTCGACTATTCCCTCAACTAGAATTTCTACTTCAACACTGTATGCATTTCACTTGAGGCTACTAAAAATATTCATATGGGCACTGAGCACGAACGCATAAACACACTAACTTATTTGGTTAACTAAGTGGCCGATAGCTGAATACTGGTCATGTAGGATTGAACTGTACTTAGTTTGGACTGAAATTGCATAGTATTATGCATATACGGTAGGGACTAACTGAGTAACATGGGATAACTGAGCATGAATTCTTGAAAACTGTACTATTTAAGAATGCAAGACCCAAGCGTATAACATGACTCTAAAATAGTCTATAAACTGAGGTACTGAAATACTGATAACTGAATAACTGATAATTGTACGCTATGGTCAAGCAAATCTAAAACTAAACTGAGTTACTGATCTGATTACTAGAATGGGACTGGGACCGAGACTGTAACTAAGAATGCAACTGGGTCTATACTGGAATTAAATACTGGGTTCTGATAACTATACCTACTAAGGTCTAATCTGGACTGAATTCTCCCACTGTGTTCAAGCCTACTCAAATCTCCGAAATACATTTAGCCACTTACACATCAATATGACATTCAATCCTATCTTCATAACTATAGCCTCATGTAAAACTAGCATGCAATAATCTTTTCTTAACATGAAACATTTACTCTCTTCCTTCTAAGCAACTGCTTATCACTACATCATTTTGTAAGGAGAGTCCACTGAAGGGTTAAAACATGAGGATCCGAGGTATGCATGAATACTATACCAAACTCGACACGTAACTGAGGTTTGAGGAATAGAATATCAACACCATATATTTATCAAAAGATCTAAACTGAGGATATGCATGACGAAATCTGAATTTAGTCGGCCGCTAGGAGTGTAGCATGGGCCATGGGAGCTGAACATATTGTAAAGCATGACATGGGTACATAAGTCATGAGTTGCATGACCTGAGTCTGGAGTTTCTGTATTCATGGAACATGATTTATAACACTGAGTGAATTGGAACTCATTATACTAGAAACTAGCAGTGTGCATAATTGCTAACGTGCACGAGTATGGGCTATAATCATAGAGCTGGCATGTAAGATATGAACAGATATCATGATTACTAATGGGTTTTAAGATTCTGGAATACGATTCTGAGATGATCTGCGTGATCATTCTCGCTAAGGAAATAAACAAGAGTATAGTCTATGAAGACTATGACGAATATGTCCAAGCACTTCTTGAACACACGGTTCATCAAATCCATGAAAGATTCTAGGGCATTGTAAGACCAAAGTACATGACTAAGAATTCAAAGTGACCATACCAAGTTCTAAAGGCTATTTTAGGGATGTCACATTCTCTGATTCTGAACTGATGATAGCCTGATCTGAGGTCTATCTTAGAAAAGTAATTGGCACCCTGAAGTTGTTCAAACATGTCATCGATTCTGGGAAGTGGATACTTGTTCTTGACTGTAACTTTATTTAACTGAGGATAGTCTATACACATTCTAAGAGAAATGTTTTTCTTACGCATGAATAAAACTGGTGCACCCCACGGGGACACACTGGGTCTGATGAATCCCTTATCTAAGAGATCCTTCAACTGTTCTTTTAATTCTCTGAGTTCTACAGGTGCCATTCTATATGGAAGAATAGATATGGGTTGAGTATCTAGAAGAACGTCTATTCTGAAGTTGATTTCCCTTTTGGGAGGAACTCCGGGAAGATCTTTAGGAAACACATCTAAGAATTCATATGCTACTGTTACTGATTCAATATTAGGGGTTTCTGAAATAGAGTCCTGGACTCAAACGAGATGGTATACACATCCCTTAGATATCATTTTCCTTTCCCAAAGGTAAGAAATAAGTTGACCCCTAAGTACTAAAGTAAGAAATAAGTTGACCCCTAAGTACTGAAGCACTACCCCTATACTCTAGGACGGGTTCATTTGGAAACTAATACTGGATAATTTTGTTTTTGCATTCAACTGAGGGATAGCAGGAATGAAGCCAATCCATGCCGATAATGACATCAAAATAGGTCATCTCTAATTCGACAAAGTTTGCTGAAGTAACTTTCTGAGATACCATAATCGAATAGTTCCTGTATACCCACCGAGCTATGATAGATTTACCCACTGGGATAGAGACTGAGAAAGGCTCTGCTAGGATTTCAGGACTGACTCCAAACTCAACATCTATATAAAGAGTAACAAAGGACAAAGAAGCTCCTGGGCCTAGCAAAGCATAACATGTAAATAATAAACTTGTAACGTACCAGTGACCATATCAGAAGAAGTTTCTTGATCCTGTCGAGACTGAAGTGCATAAATCCTGTTTGGGCACTGCCCACTGGTGGAACTGGAAGCGGCACCCTGCTGACTCGGGCGATCGGACTGAGCTGGGAGACGATTATACCAACCCTAAGAACCTGACTGGGGGAAATCTCTGACTCTGTGGCCTAGCTTACACCCAAAATACACATCACTTCTCGCACTACAGATACCCTGATGGTTTTTTCCACACTTTTGACAAAGGGGATTGGTTTGGCTACTCTTTGGCCTAGACGTTCTGTCCCTCTTATTCTTTCTCCCCTTTTTCTATGCCTTTCCTCCTTACTCTGCAGAGCATGAGTTGTAAGCCTAGATAGGATAACAGTCAGCTAACTATTCTGATCAACTACTGAATGAGCTAAGATGGTGAAAGCATCTCTAAATTCAATGTGAGAAACATGCTCATTCAGGGGATCTGCCTGAACGGGCGGAGGGGCTAACTGGTTTTCATTACTTCTTTCATTAGATTCTTTGGAAGATATGTACTGGAAGCATAAGGAAAAGATGAATTAGACTGAGAGCTTAACTTTATCTCATGCTCACTCGCACGACATGAATACTGAAAGAAGGGAAACTTTTTCTAAAACATCTGGTAGCCTCTTGTCCATAAGTGTGGCGCGCTACACACCTATGCATAAAACTCTACTAGATGTGTCTTTCAGACTTTCTAGGACTCTATTGAACCTTAGGCTCTGATACCATGTTAGTAACGCCCCGAGTCTGTACCCCGAACGCTACACGGTGCTCATAATCTTAAAGGACCACAAGCTAACCCATGACTAGTACCTGCTACAATAACTAAATAATATTACTATAATATGCGAAAATTAGGCAAAAAACATGCCATAAGGTTCAATATTGTAATAATACTGCATATGGTATAACAATAACAAAACTGAAACATCAATACTAAAAACTGAACAACTGTCTAAAAATACTCTAGTCTGAAAAAGCCTCTAAACTGTCAGAAATGTGGAGTTGATGGGATAAGCCCCCAACTAACTCCAACTACTGAAACTGTACTGCTGAACTGAAATACTGAAGAAAATAATCATTTCCTAGAACTATGAGGACTCACCACTAACTCTGACTACTGAAAAACTAATCTGCTAAGGGTGCTTAAGAGTCTATGCGTCTGAACCTATGATATAAGACATCATAATGCAAGAGAAAGTATGCGTCAGTACTTTGAATGTACTGGTATGCTAGGTGAGGTAGGCTGAAATGTATAGGTTCAAATGCATGAACAGTACTGACTGAATGACATAAGCATAACCGGATGAGAGTATATGCATAAATCGTAAACTGTAACTGAGATCGTGATAGTACTGAATACTAAATCTGAATACTGATTAACTAATATCTGAGTTTACTGATACTGTACTATTGATAATTGAATGATTGTATCTGACAGTCCTAATTTTGTGGAACTATACTGAGTTTCGTACTGAACTGAGTAACTGTGTCTGATAGTTCTGAATCTGTAGAACTGAACTGAGTTCTATACTGAGACTGAATCTGAAACTAAGACTGTGGGAGATAATCATCTAATAGACATACCCCTTTCTGAATAGATTGGGGTCCAACCTATAACCCAATTGGAAGGGTGTCAGTACCGTGTCACGGGTAAAGTCAACTATGAGTTAACCCTCTCTGACAGGAAGCTCTTTCATCAACCATCGCTGGCATGAAAACTCAAATGAGATGTATCAACCCTCATAATATCTGGCAGGAAGATATCTCAACCTAAGATCTCTACGTAGTTCTGTAACGCATGGGATTGCTACTAAGGGTCAAACCCTTTGCTGAAAGGAATGCCCCCATCCCTGGGTTAACTCGGTGCTGAATCCTACTCTCATCTGAATAGACACTATCTGATTTCCTAGTTTATACTGGGATTGACTGAACTGTTACTGATTATACTGTCTAACTAAACTGAATTGAGTTCACTGAGTTTCGTTGACTGATGGAATACTACTAAATTCTGTTAACTGGCTGAATTTATTGAGGTTCGAACTGAATACTGAACTGGGACTAGACTAATACTGAGTTTACTGAGTTTTCCTGAGTCATGTAACTGACCGAGAGTACTACTGATCGTTACATGACTGAGATTATTCTGTAACTAACAGTGGCTCTAGGCAAACAGCTAAATTATCGGGTATTAAATTCCCCCAGAACTCGATAGCATGAAAATAAAGCATAACATGATCTTGTATAGCATAAAAATGCACACTTATTCATAATGTATCTTTAGAGACATTTTATCAATCACTTGCATGGTATAACTTGCACATAAGCTAGCATGATATGATTTCTTTCCCTTATTAGTTCACATGAACAATTCATCAAGCACTTGGTGAGCATAAAATATGCACATAATAAGTGAGCATCATGATTCACTTCCAATTTCATAATTTCAAGGGGTTTAATATGGATTCATACGAATCTACACACATAATAATCAGTTCCACATGAAACGTATAATAAATCATGAAATAAAAATCTAATTCAAATAATTCTCATTAATACACTTTCATTCCAATCATGGAAATCATAAATTCCAACTACTTGAAGTTTAAAAGAGTTTTTTGGACTCCAAGGGTGGAAGGAACCCTTGGATGAATAGTTCACATACCTTAGTTGGCGAATTCTTGAAGAATAATGGTGGAAACCTTGAGTCTTGGATCTTGAATGTGATGAACTAGGATTTGTTCTTGATAAATTCTAAAGAGAATGAGTATATTTTGCCTCTTGGACGTCTTAATGATATATTTTGGGGGCTGATATAAGGTGGAAAAAGACCCATTTACCCCTTTGAACATGGGTTTAAAAGACTAAAAATTGAACCATCGACGTGCAGGCCAACGTGCCGTGTCATTTGCATCGATGCAATAGCCAACGCGTCGCGTCGAGTCCACATCGGTTCACTAAAAATTACCACTGGGATCCAAGGAAAATATTGATCAATGCGATGGCCGATGTGCCTCGTCGAGATCGCGTAGATATACTGTTTTGGATTCCCAAAAGTGGTTCAAACGAGGTCCAAAAAATTCAAAACTCGTCCGAGAAATCCTACTGACATTTCTGATCATGAATCAACTTAAAGATTGACATTTTAAGGTCATAGAAGGCGTGAAATAGAGTTGCCAACTTATGGAAGCCAAAATAATACTAAGTCTGAATGCTTAGCTAGAATTTTCTAAGTCTGGGACCCCTTGGCAAACTTAAAAGACTGAGTTGAGCTTAGGATTTTGCGGGATCTTGCAACTACTTCCATCAACCTCTTCACCATCAGCTTGGTCATCAAGCAATCAATTGGGTCATCCTCTATACTTGCACTAACACGTGATGCTCCTTTTGGTAAGCAACATCCAAATTGTATCTTGTATCTACATCTCCTCTTGGCTTTGTCTTTATAACTACCCACCAATTAGCCTTATTTTCTTTTCTTTCAGGATGATTTGCATAATAAACTTGAGTTGCAATTTGTAGAAAGATAAAAGGGTCAAATTTAGAATATCTTCCCCTTTTTCGAACCTCGACATTACCAAATTGACAATCAACTTTCATGCCATGTTTTGAGGGATCAAACCAATCACAATAAAATAAAACTAACTTCATAAATGATGTCATTGGAGATTCGAATTCGATAATCTCCTTAAGAACACCATAATATTCACTTGTAATGTCATCTTGTCCAACGCCACTAACACACACCCCACTGTTATATGTACTTTTTCCTTCACCCCAAGAAGAAGTATGAAACTTGTATCCATTCACAAAAATAAACAGGCCAAGACTTTGTCTTTCTTAATGGTCCCATTGCTAAGATTTGCAAATATGGATTTGCAGCATCTCTTCTAGATTACTATACTACAACAAAAGGCATCTATAAGTGCATAATATGTCGTGGCTAAATATGAAAAGTTTCATAGCTAAATACTTTAGCCATATCTTTTTCTTTCGTAGCAAGAAGTGGCGTAACTAAAAGTTAGCTACAGCCTTTACATGATTTGTGGCTATGGACAAATACCTACAGCTACAAGAAAATTATATTGTAACTATGACGGTAAAAGAATTTTGCTATGAAATATATTCTTATAGCAAATAAATTTATTCTTTACCACGATAAATAGAATCTACAGTAATTTTTTTTTGTATTGGCAAAAAAAATTATTTCTTTGCTATAAAAATTTAAAATTTATGGCTATTTAATATTTTAGTTTCATGATACATTTAGATATGTCAAACTCCACTGTGTGAGAATACACTGGGCTTGTTATTGTGTACATTTAGCTATGAGTTCAAAAATCTATAGTTATAAATTAGAGTATATGCCTCAAATATTTTTGTACATAATTAAAAATTTATTCATTTTGCCACGAAATATATAAGTTATAGCTACTTTTTAATTGTCTTTAAAAAGAGAAAATATATCATTATATTTTTTTTATATAATTATCTAGGGTTTAGCCAACAACTATAAAAATTCATTGCTAAAAATTGAAGAATATTTTTATAAATATTATTAATTGCTAAAATTGAAAAAAAAAACATTAACAATTTTATTACTATAAATTAAAGAATTTTCTACAAATTTTGTCAATAAAAAAATTACATAATATAACTATAAATTTATTTTGGGGATTCTAACACAATTGTCAAATTACGTACAATTGTATTTTATAATTTTCAGAATAGTCACAATATACAATTCTTTTGAGACACCATCTTATTTGAGTTCAAAGCAACATAATCTTCTATTCTCTCTTTTTTTTAGTCTTCAATTGCACCTCAACTTGATCAACATCCATCCTAATTTGTCATTTATATGCTCTAATTTCAGCCTATCAATTATAGTAAAGTAATTTAGCATCAAGAAAATCTAGACATATCAATTACATATGCATGTGTATGTATATGTATAGTATTTCAAGGAGAAAAAGTATATGATTTAGGTAATTTTTTTTACAAAATAAAAAATTAAAACAAAAATACGAAAAATACAAAGCAACCAAATAAGTAAACCTTTAGACGTTTTAAACTTTATAAAACTTGTAGATATTACTTTTAAATTTTAATACAACAACGAAAATATATCTAGTGTAATTTCATAAACAGAAAAAATATTACCTTAAAATTTAAAAATACATCACAATTCAATGCAATACTTATATGCGACTTGGAGAAGTTCACGTTGTAAAATCTACAAAAATAAATTAATCAGCAATATTTTATAAGAATTTCAAATCAAATAAAAACGAAGAAGAGAAAGGTTAAGGAGCGCAGAGAAAGGGAGCGGGGGGTATGAGATCTGTCTTTGTGTTTGTTAGGTAGAAGGGAGAAGTAGGATATTTAATTAGGTTTTAAAATTTTGGAGAGGAAATTTCTGTCCTTTTGCTTGGGGGAGATTTGAGGTTTAATACAAATTGAAAAGTGTGTGGCGGCTGGAAGAATATATTGGCCATTGCTTTTCCCTAACCTAATTATACAAATATAGGAGTATATGTTATGTTTAATAATTCTTTACAAATGCTATTAGTGTAACTATAATGAATACAATATTTGCACCCCACAAACAAAAACGAATATAGCGAAAAAGATTATATAATGAAAAAAAAATACTTTACTTTAAGTTAAATAAAATATCAATTATTTATGTGAAAAAATATTATTCTAAAATATATTTTTCTTTTCAACTTTAGTGGTACTCAATTATATTGTTAGTTTTGTTATCTACTTTTCTATTTAAATAAATTTTAATTTAATAAGTAATGTTTAGTTATATTTATGATTATTCTTATGACGTGTCTGCTTTAGCTGATTCGATTGTTATTTTATTATATTATCCCTAGTTAATTATTATAAGTCATTTAAGTATTTAAAATTATTATTAAAAAAATTAGTATAAAGTCATCTAAGTATTAAAAAATTAATAGTATTTAATGTTAAATTAACTTGACGTCTTATATGAGATCCACTTAATTTTCTTGCACAAGTATTTTTTATAATAATTTTGTTATATCACTTCTAATTAGTCATTATAATTCATTCAAGACATGTCTACTCCGCTGCTTCAATTGTGATTTTACTATATCACCCCTAATTAATTATTATGGTCATCTAAACATTGTGTCACTTAAATTGGTAGAAGAAAAAGTATTACAAATCACAGTAATTAAAAACTTAAATTATTTTTAAAATATCATTGGCTATCAACGCCACAAAATTTGGAACAAGGAAAATAACATATATTATTTGAAATTTACATAAAATTTATTATAAATTACAATATTTAACAACTTAAAACAACTTTAAAAATTAATCTATTATATATTTCAAAAAATACGTAAAAAAATATTATAGATCATAATAATTAACAACTTAAAAATTTTTAAAAATATAAAATATTTGATTGACTCTCAAAATTATACCAGTCACTTAAATTAGAATAGTTAAAAAATTATAAAGATATAAAATATTTGGTTGACTCCAGAAATTATATCAGTGCACTTAAATTGAAATAAAAAAGGTATTATAAATCTCAATAATTAAAAAAATTAATTATTTTTAATATAATTGGCTATTGATTATTTAAATTTTATTTATGTCACATAAATTGAGACTAAAAAATAATATATATTGGGCCCGTGCTGGCACAGGCCTTTGACACACACACACACACACACACATATATATATATACTAGTGTAATCGCACGTGTAACATTTGATTATTTAAAATTAAATGATTTTATCTATTATGGAGATTTTTAATAAAGTGTAAAAATTCAAATCACTTTTCAAAAATCTTTCACACTTTAGAATAGTTAAAAAATTATAAAGATATAAAATATTTGGTTGACTCCAGAAATTATATCAGTGCACTTAAATTGAAATAAAAAAGATATTATAAATCTCAATAATTAAAAAAATTAATTATTTTTAAAATATAATTGGCTATTGATTATTTAAATTTTATTTATGTCACATAAATTGAGACTAAAAAATAATATATATTGGGCCCGTGCTGGCACAGGCCTTTGACATATATATATATATATATATATATATATATATATATATATATATATATATATATATATATACTGGTGTAACCGCACGTGCTTCGCACGTGTAACATTTAATTATTTAAAATTAAATGATTTTATCTATTACGGAGATTTTTAATAAAGTGTAAAAATTCAAATCACTTTTCAAAAATCTTTCACACTTTAATATAATATGTAAACATAAATATATACACATATATGTTTTACCAGTTCCAAGTGGTTGATGGATCATCACTTTTGTGTTTGCGTACATCTTTCCCTTGTTGTCACAGGCTACGAGAGACGCATCAATTTGAACCATATTTGTGTTACGATCATTTTTCTTTTTACATATATATTTAAAATCTTTCCTTATTATTAAAGTCAAATCTTTACAAATTTATTGATTACATTCTATTACGTACTTAAATCATTTAAAAATCTGTAACTTCTTAATTTTTTCTTATCCTAATAGTTTTATATTTATTTATAGATTTTTTAAATCTTCTTAAAATCAAATTTAGATGATTTAGATTTCTTAAACTAATAGAAAAAGTATCAGTTGTCATTAATTTTGCTGACTTCTAATAAGGAAAGGTTTAACCATAAATATATTTAATTAATTTTCAACTCTTAAATTAGAAAAAAAATATAGAAAATCTGTTGTATTCTAATAAGGAAATTTTTTTACCATAAATATATTTAATTAATTTTCAACTCTTAAATATTAGGAAGAAATAGTGAAAAAAATGATTTTATATATATATATATATATATATATATATATATATATATATATATATATATATATATATATATATATATATATATATATATATAAGACAAAATGTTGGCTTGATAAGTGTAAGAAGTTAATTAATAAGTTTGAGGTTATAAGTAGGTATATAAAATATTCATTGTTCAAGCATATTTTTTTGTATTTAGATTTTGTCGTTCGCGATCTAATATATATATATATATATATATATATATATATATATATATATATATATATATATATATATATATATATATATATATATATATACTAGTCTTAGCATACGCGTTCCATGTGTGTAATTTGCTTCAATGAGTTCAATTTTATAAAATTACTTTGATGTCTATTTTTCGACAAGAATCAATTTGTGGTTGACTAATAAATTTAGAAACAGAACAATTATTAGTATTTGACTAACTTTAAATATTTGACAAAGTCTTTAAAAGTGCTTTTAAATGTATTTTCTCAAAAATACTTTTAAAATAAAATTACCTTTTTTAGTTCATGAAAATAGTTGAAGTTAAAACACGTTTTATTTGTTAGATTTATTATAATCCAATCTCTCGTCCTTTGATCTAAGGTATTTTCAAACATATACTTAATTTAATGCATTATGTAATCAGAGTGTCTTTCATGCCATTTAATCTAGGGCCTTTACAATCAATTAATATTCAATTTAGATTTTTTTATTATTATTTAAATTAGTTTTTTGATGTGTGCTTTAACATAGATTACAAATTTAAATAAATGATGAATATGATTAGTTGAGTAACAACTCAACAATTTAAATTCAAATTAACAAAAAAAAATTCCTAACCTGCAAAAAGAAGAAAAATTCAAAAATTGGTCTCATAATCATTTTCATGAGGTATTAACACACCTTATAATGTAATACATGTCCACACCCACAAAATTCAAATCAATCAAACACAAATAAATATAAATATTTTTGTTCCTAAAAAAATAAATCTGAAAATCACAAAGATCCATTAACAAAAGTTACAGCTTTAGCTCATAAATTTCTACAATAAAAAATATATTTGTGAACCTAGAAAATAACTAAAGTTGAAAGTGAATAATATGAGGTTATGCAAAGCTTACATTACAAACATTCACAAAATAAGATTATGAAGAAAATTATAATAAAAAATAATATAATATTTAATATGCTTTAGTTAAATAACTGACACATTAAAAAATTAATATTACAAACACAAAATCTAGAGAAATAAATTCTCCAAAATATAGTATCATAAATAAATATATGCAAAAAATAAAATCATTAGAAAGTGTCATTAATTTTAAAATAAATAATTTTGCTAGAAGACTCCAATTTTGACTTATATACAATTAAAAAAATCGATAGTAGAAAGGAGCTATGTCCCAATTTTAAACTAATACTTTGAATGAAAAAACGAGTTTGCAAGTTGCAAAACATCATTTATTAAGGAATTATAATTATTTAAATTGATAAAAGAAATTAAAATTATCCCTATGATCATGTTTCTCCTCAGAGGATCACTTAGAGCTAACTTCATTTAGATCATCGTGCCATATACGTTAATAAGATCGATTTTATTGTCTAGCTCATATTTGACTTTGCTTCCTTTTGATATCTCAATGACCTGTATGAACGCATTGTGGAGATCACAATAACACCAAATTAAGGTTTCCATACAGACAAAAAATATAGTAATAAACCCTTTCTCATTTTTCTAGACCCATTTACATGAAAAACTTAATGATCCCAATATGCTAAAATCCCCCACAATTGAGATAAACAAAGAAAAGAAATGAAGAGACTGTCGACGGTCATTTTTCTCATGCCGACAAAGATATGGAAACAATATTCGGCTTATGACCATATTTTGAAACCAATACTAAAAAAAATGGTCAAAATTAAATAAATATGACTAAATTTTAGATCCCAATTGGGGTTATATTTTAAATAACCCCAAAATTTTCAAAAACTGTCATAACTTCTACCTAATTTCCACCCAAAAATAATTTCAAATTGTACTACATTATACTATTTCTCCCCAACTTTGTCCTATCCCAATTTTGAAATTTCAAAGTTGTACTACATTGTACAATTTCCTCCAACATTATCTTCCACCTCCCCTTATCATCAACTTTAAAAAATCCAAAAACACCCTTAATGGCTTTTTCTTCCACATTGGTGGATGACAAGAAATAAATCTGCATCCTTTCCTATAAATATTTTTCTCCCACATTGGTGAAAGAGAGAAAATAAAACCTCATTTTCTCCTATAAATACTACCACTACTTTGGTAGAAAAGGGGTTGAAAGTTTAAAAAAAATGCTAGAAAGGTGAAATTTTTTTTTTGAGCAAAATAGTTATTTTAATTTAGTAAAAATTTTGTTTCATAGAGTTGCTCGACTAATCAAAATTTTCAAGTTGCTGGCGACGTTTTTCGGTGGTGGTTGATTTCGAAGAAACTCGTAGTATCGTTTTGCTGCCCCAAAAAAGGTAAACACACCTTTTTTTTTTTAGTTTTATTATTGTTTTCTTCTTTATCTTTTTCTTCTTCGTAGTTCGTAGTTATAATTTTATTTGCTGGGATTATTTGTTGTAGATGACCTTAAAGGCAAAGGCCATAGGATGTCGTGGTATTAATATTTTAATTATTTTCATATTCGTGATATAAAAATGAGCTACCAATAGTTGTACGTACCTTTTTTGACTTTATTCTTTGATACATTTCAATCTTTGTTTAAAAGATGTGCTTATGCTTTGCTTAAACTCATTGTTGGTGGATATGGTTGTTCTTAGCATGTAAAGTTATTTTCTTTATGTTGAAAGTTATTTTCTTTATGTTGAAAGAATAGTTAATATTGATTGTTTCGCCTTTTCACCTTATTCTTTGACTATTTTGGATAAAGTTTAGATCCTTGCATGAAAAACATACTCATGTCTTGTTTAAACGCATTGTTGGTAGATATGTTTGTTTTTAGCATGTCAAGTTATTTCTTTTATGTTGAAAAGACTAGTTAATATTGATTGTTTTGCCTTTTGACCTTAGTCTTTGATTATTTTGGATAAAGTTTAGATCTTTGCTTGAAAAACATATCCATGTCTTGTTTAAACTCATTGTTGGTAGATATGTTTGTTTTTAGCATGTAAAGTTGTTTCTTTTATGCTGAAAAGAATAGTTAATATTGAATGTTTTGCCTTTTGACTTTACTTTTTGATTGTTATGTATAAAATTTTGTTTTTTGCTCAAAAGACGAACTCATGTCTTGTTTAAATTCATTGTTGGCAGATATGTTTGTTTTAACATGTAAAGTTGTTTCTTTTATGTTGGAAAAATAGTTATTATTGTTTGTTTCGCCTTGATAAAAATAGTAATTAGTTAAGTCAAGAATTTGTCATTTGCTTGCTAATTATTTTAATGGATTTCAAAATCATCATATAAGAGATGAAGTGCTAGCTTTATTTTCCATCCAAGATGTTTATTCCTCTTTTGTTCGCATGTAGTCTTGTCAAAATCATGAGAAAGTTTGGACTTTTGTGGCTAAATAGAATTATTTGAATATTTTTAACTCATGCATAGTATGATTGTTGAACGATATTTCACTTTTAGATATGTTAAACTTTTATTCTTATTTTCTTACCCCGGATTGTTATATGTGCTCTTTGTGTATGTAAAGACTGGATTCATGTCTCTCTTTTATTCATAATATCAAAAGAGAATCAACGATGTCTTAGAAATATTAACCATAGGTCGTTACATGTTTTTTCATAAAATGTTGGTTGTAATTTAGATGTATGAATTTTCGTTAATGTCGCCTTAATTGAAACTTAAAGATTCTCTTTCTTGAAAAAGTTAACCTTTATTTTCTTTTGTTATATGGATTAGTGTCTATGTTTGTTCAATTTTAGAAGTCATGAGTATTTTTCTTGTTGCCTCATCCCTTTACTTTCACAAGCTTACGTTGTTTGTTTCTTGCATTAATTCATTGAATATGGTCTTCTTCCTTTTACCTTTATTCATTCTTAATATGAACATAAATCATGAGGCATGCAAGTGAATGTCTTTACTTTGCATTTTATCTATTGACTCTCATTCTTGTTATACGTGTGCAAGTGTGCATATCATTGTAATTCAACAATCGATTCTTGATATTTTCTTTTGCTTTGAAATATGTAACTATTAT
The DNA here is from genome assembly GCA_030864225.1 of Capsicum baccatum var. pendulum. Taxonomy (NCBI): domain Eukaryota; kingdom Viridiplantae; phylum Streptophyta; class Magnoliopsida; order Solanales; family Solanaceae; genus Capsicum; species Capsicum baccatum. The sequence continues at coordinate 217,352,516 of CM061556.1, read as the reverse complement.
GCCTTGAACGTATATTAATTTCTTTATCTTTTCTTTGCATGCAAAAAATGTCTCGAGTCCAAATGGACTCCTCTCCTCTTGCATTTCTTAATGGGTAAATGAGGTCCATCTCTTCGAGTCAAGTTCAAAGTTTAAACCCAAGGTTAACTACATGGCGTGTGGGTGCTAGAAAATAGATGAAGAAGGAAAATGGGTCAAAACCCATTGATGAAGTCGCTAAGAGAATTGAAAAGTCTCAATTTTTATTATTGACTTCTTTTTACTTAGTCATTTATTTATTCATTTATTTGGGGTCTCGAAGCCAAGGTTCTATTCTAATATAGGTGAAGCAGATTGTGGGCCCAAAAGGGCTCGAAAATATAGATTAGGACAGATGATGATGGACCGAAAGCCCAAATTAGTTTAGGACAGGTTTATTGGTTTAGGCCTAACGGCTTAAATCTTCTAATTTCTCTCTTTCCCCTTTTATGTGCTTGTTTTGCTTTGCATTTGCTTAGGCTTGGTTAAATCCCATGCTAAGTCATCAAAATTTATTTTTTATACAAATCTTGTCCTAAAAGCACTTAGTTTTTTTTTTAAAAAACAATTTCTTCTTTATTCAAAGTTAGTCAAAAGATATTTTCAAACAGTCCGGATAACCGCAAGTTAGCGGACGTTTTAGGTGCCTTAAACCTTCCTAAAACGTTAATAGGAACCGCTTACTTAGACTCTTTAAATTTTAAATGATTTTACTATTTTAGATCATTTAAAGTATCTTATAAAGGTTTCTTAATTCCTTTTCAAAATTAAGTGGCAACTCTTAATAAGTCAAAATTTCCGCAAACAAAGACCACCCTAACTTATCAACACAGGTAACACCTGCTCTTTTGATAATTGGCAGATGCAGGTAATACAGGGGAAACTATAGTTGCAGGAAATATCATATTAACAAACACAAAAGAGAAGGTGGATTAGGCAATGTCGAGTAACAAAGCACGGTATACTACTTTAGCAAGATGACAGAGTAGACAAGAATCTAAGGATATCACAGAGGATGAACATAAAGTTATCAGAGGATTGAGAGAGTTCGATAATGACATCAAACCCGTAGACATCGAACCCGTAGACAATACCACAATGAAGCCAAATAATGACTCACATTTTTCTTGTTCTTACTTTTAAGGGAAGCCAAATAATGACTTTAGGCAAAACCACCAAGCTCTATTACTTCATCGGCTAACTTATCTCAGAAATACACCACAAGGTTCTTTCCATCTAAAAATACAGCTAAACTAGGAAGTGAAGTTCTAGGGTTCAAACAAAAAGAAGAAGTCTTACCCTAAGCTTTGGAACATTTCAAGATTCTATCACTTAGTTGTCCCAACCATCATTTGAGCAAGGAAGTACTAAGACACACTTTCATTGAAAATTTGTATATTTACTCTAAAAATTTTCTTGATTCAGCTGTAGGTAGAAAAGTACTTGCAAAGACATACATTGAGCTGGTGCTACTTTAAACAGGTTAGCAGCCAACAATCCTAAGTAGACCAGAGAGTCCAATATAGGTACAGTCTAAAAAGGCAATTGAAGTGCTAGAAGTGGATAGAATAATTTTCATAAAAGCACAAATATTTCCTTGAACAACAATTTTGAATCAGCTTAGCAAACTCTTAACAGGCAAAACTTAGATGTAGGGTCAAGTTTAATAAGTGTAGCAAGTTCAATTTCTCTACAATATTTGTGTAAGTGACCAACTTGCTAATATGCGCAGTGCTAATATAGATTCCATTTACTTTGTGGGCAACACTGGTAGAGGTACACAAAATAAAAACTTTAGGAATTCATATAACCCGAATTGGAAGACCACCCTAACTTATCAACACAGGTAACACCTGCTCTTTTGATAATTGGTAGATGCAGGTAATACAGGGAAAACTATAGTTGCAGGAAATATCATATTAACAAACACAAAAGAGCAGGTGGATCATTGTCGAGTAACAAAGCACGGTATACTACATTGGCAAGATAACAGAGTAGACAAGAATCTAAAGATATCACGGAGGATGAACATAAAGTTATCCAAGGGTGAACTTATGCCTATTTGTATGACAGAGGAAAGAACAAGATGGGAGCTCAGTATGTTTAACAAAATCAATCAGTAGACACACAGTTCTATCATGTTGTTCTTTCCAAAATGTTCAAAATGAGTTGGTCTTGCCCTCCATGAAAACGGGCAGTGAAACAAAAAAGCTTTCCAAACTCCACATTTCCTTTGGGATATCAATAAAAAGAATTGAAATATTTTTAAAAATAAATACTAAAAAGAATTGAAAGTTAGCAAGAAAAATATAAGGGATTTTTTGTTAAGTTTTTCTAGAATTAAATATCCCAGTTATCTCATCTAAGGCCTTGGCATATTTTGGTTCAAACCTAAAAACACAAAAAAATCAAATCGAAATTTAATTTTGATTTTCGAATCGATTTTGGTTTAAAATTTTAAAAAATTGGTTAAATGGTTTGACTTTAACTTTTTCAAAAAAAATTGTTTAAACCGAAATTATATAAATAATAGATATATTTTATTATATATATAAATTATATATATGTATATATATATTTTATATATTCAGTATAAATAATATTTTTCTGTTATATTTCATACATGTTGAGCTATTTATATTTGGAAATGAAAAAAAAAAATTTTTTAAAAAAAAAATTCTAAAAAAAAATTCACCAATTTTAAATGCCCAATCACGACAAAGAAAGACTCACTACTTTAATCTTTAAAATCGAAATAAAAATTTGAAATAACTTAACTGAATTTATAGAAATCGAACCAAATCGAATTTATTTCTGTTTGGTTACGGTTGTCATTTTTGTCAATTTGAAAATCGAAAAATCGAACCGATATTAAACAAGCAAACTAAACAAACCAAATGCTCACCCCAAATCTCATCATGTATATAATTTTAAAACTACCTAATACTTTCAACTCATTGTAACATAAAATAATTTTTATTTTATTTCGTGATATAATTATACCTTATATCTCACACCAAACGACTCCTAGCTGTACATTATATTGATATATTATATTATCGGGCGTAGTATGATGCCTTACAATTATATTAAAATTAACCAGTAGAAATCAATAGAAAAACACGCTCTATTTGAGCCCTAAGTCGTTCTTCGTCCTATCTTAGGCCAACAAAATTTCACCTCTTTAATTTTTTGGTGATAAACATAACCAGTCAAGCTAAGGGTTATTCAGCTCGAATACATCTGTGAAATCATCTATTTTAACAAACTAATTTTAATTTCTTGAGCATCTTTTGCTTGATTGTACGTGTCCACTGATTTAATGTCTAATTTCTTTTTATTTTATGTTTTTTATTCTTCAAGTTTATCCTTTTCCTATTTAAAATTTTCAAGTCACAAAAATCCTACGTAAATTCCCAAAAAATAATTTTCAACTAAATTTGTAGCAACACAACCCCCCAATAATTTCTCAAGTAATAATTTCGCAGGTAAATCCCCAAGAATAAATCTCCAACAAAATTCGCAGCAAATAATTTCCAAATAAATTCCCAAGTAAGAATTTTCGTAGGTATATCCCCAAGAATAAATCCCAAACTTAATTCCCAGCAAATAATCCCCAACTAATTTTCCAGGTAATAAAATCCGCCATAGAAATTTCCATCAAAATTTCTCTATGTAAATCCATAGGATAAATTACCTGAGAATTTTTCTATGGATTAAAAATATATGCATGTTTATCTATTTTCCTGTAGATTTACCTAGAGATAAAATATCCCCCGATATATTTTCCCAGGTAATGTCGCAAGAACAAATTTTGCACAATATGACGCCAAATTTACCTTCAAAATTTATTGGGAATATATAGTTCGCAGGTAACATATTATAATGTTGAGGAATTTAAAATTTTTGCAGGTAAATCCGCATGTATTTCTTGTGATATTTTTTCCTAGGTAAGATCTCCATGTAATTGAGAGTTTTCTAGTAGTGATTCCATCTTCCTCCATATATCACAAGTAGAGGATGTAAACTATCATCATCCTTTTTAATTCAGATTCAAAGAAAATCTTATACTAATATTATTTATTTTTTTTAAAAGGAGACAAATATGGCGAAATAATTTAAAAGAAAATAGTGAAGAAGAAGAAAAGATCAATGTTTTGATAATGAAGATTTGAGGAAAAAAATGATATGTTACTGTTTGTGAGAGAAAAAAAAAGGATACTTGATATCCTGATAATAACTGTTATTTTTTTAATAGGCAGAAAATTATTTTTTCCTTATATGTAATTTGTATTTTATTCTTTATATTAATTAAAAAAATAATTTATTTTCTTTTTTTAAATTATTTTTTGTTATAACTTGCAGAGTTGGAAATATTGCTACAAGTTGCAATTTTCAATATAAGGAACGTTATTTGGATTTTTCTCCCTTTCATTTTTCCTTTTTCTGTGAGCTGCCAAATTAAGGTAATTTCCTCACTAATAAACTTAAGCCCATCATTAGGGAAATGAAGTCTGCCCAAGAAAGCCAAAGGGTGACAAATGACAATACTAGCCATAAACCGAGGACACTCCCAATTTTGCCACTATTTTCCTTGTCAATCCTTCGGTACTCGTTTGATAAAGTGTATAAGAATAATGTAAAATATGATGTATTAGTAATACTTATATTAATAATACTTGTGTTAGCTATATTTGCATTAATTATGCTTGTATTTTTTTTATGCAGTATTTGATTCGATATATTAAAAATAACATGAATTATATAATTTTAATTTTTTTTTTACATAATACCCTCAATATATATAGTTTAAAAGGATGCAGATTTTTTTTTAAGGATAATATATACCTCAATACACAATAGAGTATATAACTAATACAAACACTAATTATACATCAGATAGAAAAATATACCAAATAAAGTACGCATTAACTTTCTAATACATTGTACCAAAGGACCTCACTTGTTTCACACAAACTTTCTTCATTTTCTTCCTTGCTCCTGCACTCCTTGATCTTTGGAACTAACACCTAAACCCCGCAAATTCAAATACCCAATTCACCCAACAACAACCACCTTAAACAAACCAAACAAACTTCATTTCACTAATCCCATGTCTGAACTGGACGACATCTTTTTAGACGCTGATGATTTCAGCTCAAGTTTACCATTAAAGAAAGTCCCACACGGCGACGTCTTCGAAGCATCAAGAGCCGGAGACGTCGACCGTCTCAAGTACCTTTTGGAGTCTGGCGTTAACGTAAATGCTAGAGACCAATGGGATTCAGTAGCCCTTTATTATGCTTGTCTTGCTGGTCATCTTGACGCGGCACGAATGTTACTGGAAAATGGGGCTATTTGTTCTGAACATACTTTTGATGGTGATCGTTGTCATTATGCTGCACTTAATCTTAAGGTTAGGAAATTGCTTAAGGCGTTTGAAGCGAGGCCTCCGCCAATTGGACCTTTGCAAGGGGCGTTGAGAGATACTTTCTTGGGTTGCTTGGGTAATAGGAAGTTTTTGGAAGAAGCTGAAGGGCAAGTGGCGATTTTGGGTATGTGTGGATATTGAGCTTTGTATTGTGTTGTAACTTTTTGTATTTGATTATTGTTACCTCGATAAATTGGAGTTGTGTTTGGCCACGAAGATGAATTGTTTTTGAAATTTTGTGAGTAATCTGGAGTGAAAACGACTTTTTTGTGCTTTTTATTGTGTTGAAACTTTTATTGATATGCCTCAATACTGAATAATTTGGGATAAAGTATCTTCTTTTTCTCTGGAAGAAGTAGAAGAGTGCATAGAGATCTTATAGGTACTGGAGGAAAGGGAAAAGGTCTAACTTTAAGTCTGAAGTTAGGAGTACTCTTGGTTTTTTATTAGGCCTAACCATGGCATCTCGGTGAAGGGCTTAAGTTTTAGCTGATTGTTTTTCATATCTACTATCTTTTGATCTATAAAGAATCGTGTTCGCCAACTTCGGGCCATAGAACAACAAAACAACAATATCCCCCGTGTAGTCCTACAAATTGGGGTCTAGGGAGTGTAGCGTGTACATAGACCTTACCTCTATGTCAGAGGTGAGATAGAGTGGTTGTTTCCTCAAGACCCTTGGTTAAAGACAAAAATAGTCTAAAAAGACGCAATGGAAGTACAAGAGACAATAGATAGTAACAAAAATAACAAATAGTAGAGGAACAATACTACAACAAAATAATATCTTCTACTCGAACTACACGAAACAATTGATACTGACGGAAATTGAAGAACAAAAATCTGCAAGAGTAGTCCTACCACTACTGGTACGAGCAACAAGACAATGCACTCCTACGTGCCAGTATAGACACACTCCTACCTGCTAACCTTCCACCCTAATTCGTGTCCTCCACACCTTCCTATCTAAGACCATGTCATCTCCTCGTCGGTAAGCTGCAACTACCCCATATCTGGTCTAATTCCCTCTTTCCAATACTTCTTTGGTCTACCTCTTGCTCTCTTGAGTCCATTCATAGCCAACCTCCAACACCTCCGCACCGGGAAATTCATGCATCTATTCATCACATGTCCAAACCATCTCAACCTCATTTCTCGCGTCTTGTCTTCCACCGGAGTCACTCTCATCTTGTCTCGGATATCCTCTTTTTTAATCCTATCTCTCCTATTATACCATACATCCATCGCAACATCCTCATCTCCGCTACTTTTATCTTTTGAATGTGAGAGTTCTTGACTGGCCAACCCTCCACCCCATACAACATAGCTGGTCTAACTTCCACTTTGTAGAATTTGTCTTTAACTTCCGGCCATTCTAATATGGAAATTACCCGCCTCGTGTTCTTTTTTTTTTTTTTTAAAAGATGAGGCAGCAAAAAAGGGTTAAAATGACTCTCAATGGATTGAAATACTTTCAATAGCTTTCAATAAGCTTTCAATAATTTTATTAAGCATTGGAAGACTTTAAATAGCCAAAATAAAGCACACAGTGTGCATTATTTGAAATTCAAAATCCTAAAGTTTCTCAACAACTAAAACAATCTAATATAAATTTAAAATTCAAACTCATTTTAATTCTAAACAACTTATTAACTAAAATTTACTACACTAACTAAATCAATTTTCAACACTCCTTCTACTGCAATTTTAAAAACTGTTTCTCAATTTTTGCTCTGGCAGTGGATGTTGAATTTTTCAATTTTTTTGTACTTGCACTTTTTCTTTTTGATATTGATCTTTCTCTTCTTTCTTTTGATTCTTTGCTGAAAAAACACCATCAATAGTCTTGTCTTGTTTGAAAGTACTTTCATAGGTTTTGCAAAGTGTTGTAAGGATTCTTCATTCATCAAAAAATCACATAAAGGTTAACTTCAAGATGTGATTTCTTCACAGATCAAATTTGATAGTTTTTGTCGGTGAAAATTTTTGGGCATTCAAAGAGAGACTGCTGCTTGACATCTTTTTGGTTGAAAATAGCCCTACGCTTTGAAAATAAGCACTAGTTGAAAATGATAGCCCCAACGAGTTAAAATAAGTAGTCCTGACGGGTTAAAAAGGTAGCCCTTACGGGTTAAAATTGATATGGTAGCGCTTTGGAAGAACTCACAGATCCCGTAAGATCAATAAGGCTCTGATACCACTATTGGTTTTTTAAAAAAAGATGGGGCAACAAAAAGGGGTTAAAATGACTCTCAATGGATTGAAATACTTTCAATAGCTTTCAATAAGCTTTCAATAATTTTATTAAGAATTGAAAGATTTTAAATAACTAACATAGAGCACACAGTGTGCATTATTTGAAATTCAAAATCCTAAAGTTTCTCAACAACTAAAACAACCTAATCTAAAATTTAAAATTCAAACTTATCTTAATTCTAAACAACTTATTAACTAAAATTTACTGCAGTAACTAAATCAATTTTCAACACCTCGTCCTTGGAGCAAGACTCTCTTCGTAGGCTTATTAAGAAATTGAAACCTTCTTAAGGGGTGGGTAATATTCAAAACATTAGTGTTCTCAATTTGAATATAAAATAGCCTGGCATTTAAATTCTCTAAATTGTTCGAGTTGTCTTCGGCTCTCCTCTCCAGTTTCTCTGTTCTTAAGAAATAGTGGGTTGAGAACCATAGATCTCAGGTTCAATCTCAGCAGAGACAAAAAAAAACTAGGTGATTTTGTCTCATCTGTTCTCTCCTTGGTTGGCAGAATTACCTATATTTGTTGATGGTGGAGGTGGCATGTGTACCGTGGAGTTAGTCAAGATGCCGAAAGTTGGCTCAGACACCACAGTTATTTCAAAAAAATTATCTAGTTTAATACAGACATAAGCAGAGATTGGTGCGTAAGTGCATCAAGGAGTTGGGTTCACAACAACAACGACATATCCAGTGTATTCCCACATAGTGGGGTCTGGGGAGGGTAGAGTGTACGTAGACCATACCACTGCTTCAAGTGATTAGAGAGGTTGTTTACGATAGACCTCCGGCTCAGGACCGATACCAGTATAACAAACACAAAACATAAATGCATATAAACTAATACAGTATGCAAAATAAACTAACACTGCTAGGTAATACAAGAAATAATACAACCACAAGATAATACTATAACCTATCTATTCGAAATCATAGACATCACTCAAACACCACGAACAAGAAACTCCAGACACAAACAAAGTACTCGTCCCTACGGTTACTGACGCACTCCTACACCCTAACCCTCTATCCTAATCCGCGTCGTCCACACATTCCTGTCAAGGTTCATGTCCTTCGTAAGCTGTAACTGCTCCATATCATGCCTAATCATCTCCCTCCAATATTTCTTCGGCCTACCTCTACCTCGCCTGAAACCATCCATAGCCAGTGTCTCACACCTCCGAACTGGAGCATCCGAGCCCTTCCTCATCACGTGCCCAAACCAACATAACATCACTTCTCTCATCTTGTCCTCCACCGAAGCCACTTCCACCTTCTCCCGAATAATCTCATTCCTCACCCTATCTTTCCTGGTAAGGTCACACATCCATCGCAATATCCTCATCTCTGCCACCTTCAACTTTTGAATGTGGGAGTTCTTAACTAGTCCACACCCCGCTCCATACAACATAGCCGGTCGGACTGCCACTCTGTAGAACTTACCTTTAAGCTTTAGAGACACCTTCTTATCGCATAAGACTCCCGAAGCGAGCCTCCATTTCAACCACCCTGCACCAATCCAGTGCGTGACAATCTCGTCAATCTCACCATTCCCCTGAATCATAGACCCCAAATACTTGAAAATCTCCCTCTTCTGAATGGCCTGAGAATCTAGCTTCACTACCACGTCGGCCTCCTGCGACAAATCACTAAACTTACATTCCAAGTACTCCGTCTTGGTCCTGCTCAACCGAAATCCTTTAGACTCAAGAGTCTGTCTCCAAATCTCCAACTTATCATTGAAGGAGTTGGGATCACAAAAGAAGGGAAAAAGGCTGCCTCTAAAAGAGGGATGTGATAATTTAAAAAAATGTAACAACAAAATAATCATTTACAAATAGCATGCCAAGCAACAGTGTTCAGAAGGTGCACAAACTTTTGGAACCGTAAAATCTAAAGGCAGTTTGTTCTGCCAAGGAAACCAAATAGCATGACATGTCAGGAAGTGTTTACACAGCTCCTTGACCTTCATAGCATCTGTTATGCTTGTCTTTTGCCAAATATGCTATGTTATTGCAATCCATGTTTTTGGTATTTCTTATTTGGTTCTCATTTGATACCGCATACCGAGCTGCAATTTACCCTTGTAATGGGCATATTTAACTAGTCTTGAGCAATCTAATAATGGAGAAAGAACTGTCGCGAGTTTTCCTTCACCCACCTATAGGAAAGACTGTGTAGAAAGCCATTTACTACTCTCTCCGTCCTAATATATGTGAAATACTTGCCTTTATTAGTATTTTTCGAAAAGGATGTCACAGTTCCTCTTCCTCATTTCGAAATAATTTGACTTTAAACTTTTAATTTTACCTTTAATGAGATAATTTAAAGCCACACAAATGTCTATGGCTTGTCTTAGACCACGAGTTTTAAAAGTCTTCCTGTCTTAAAAATTTCGTGTTTAATCAAATATCATCACACATATTGGGAAAGTGGGACTACTTTTTTTTTTAAAAAGGAAGTCTACATAGCATGCTAAGAAACCACAATTTACAGGAATTTATCTTGAATTTGGGATCCTTGCTACTCAGGAATGTTAGTAGATAGGAAGAAGTACCTAGACTTCCCGAAGAAACTTAACAACAACAACAACAACAAACCCAGTGTATTCCCACACAGTGGAGTTTGGAAAGGGTAAGATGTACACAGTCCATACCACTACCTCCGGAGAGGTAGCAATGCTGTTTCCGATAGACCCCCAGCTCAAGACAGAGAATAATAAGCAAATTCATAATAAAAGCATGAAACAAGATGGCACAACAGAGATAAGACACCCACACATTAATACCCTACACTAACGTACCAAAGGCACCCCCTCACATGCACTAGCCTTCTATCCTAATTCGTGTCCTCCACACCTTCCTATCTAGGGTCATGTCCTCGGTAAGCTGTAACTGCTCCATGTCACGTCTAATCACCCCTCTCCAATACTTCTTCGGCCTACCCCTACCCCGCCTGAAGCCATCCAAAGATAGCCTCTCACACCTACGAACTGGGGCATCCGTGCCCCTCCTCATCACATGCCTAAATCATCTCAGTCGAACTTCCCGCATCTTGTCCTCCACCGAAGCCACTCCAACCTTCTCATGGACAGTCTCAATGCTAACCCTATCACCCCTAGTAAGCCCACATATCCAATGCAACATCCGCATTTCCGCCACCTTCAATTTTTGAACATGAGAGTTCTTGACTGGCCAACACTCCGCACCATGAATACAAAATAAATAGAATCTCATAGTATGACTTCTGGACTAGCTATTGCACCATGAATAGTGTAACAATCTTAAATCTCCTCATGTGTTGCTGAGATTTATGCTTTAGTTTTTCATTGTATTACTGTTCAATTCTGGTGTTGATTCTGTAGACAGAGTCAGATCAGTCAACCTTTATGAATTGTGACTTCTGCTCTCAATATAGGTCTGGTGAAGCCATTTGCGTTATGCATGATTGTGTAACTGGATAGACTGTACTTACTAGAACTTCCAGCAGCAGAGAAGTCGTGACTTTTCTAAATAGTGTTTTAACTGACTCCATCATTACTGCTTACTGTTTCCTTAGCTAATAATTCTTTTTGGGTTCACTGCATAGTCTCTTAGTCGGATTCCTTTATATTCGGAGACTGTGGTTGTAGTAGTACTTTGGTTCTTTAACTTTATGCATATATCACACTCTCTGATTCTTTGTCCAGATTGTCTTCATGCACTCGAAAATGACATGGTGGTCTGGGATAATTAATAGGTAATTCAGAAAATGGAGGATCCAACCCCGGCCACTTCCCTCCGGATGTTGTATTCTACGTGCAGGGTAGGCCTATTGAAGCTCACAGAGTGATCTTGACTGCGAGATCTCCTTTCTTCAAACAGAAATTTCAGACTGAGTGGAGGGATAGAAAGGAAGTGCGATTCTCCAGGGAAAAGCTGTCTTATCATGCTCTTTATAGCCTCATCCACTTCTTTTATTCCGACAGACTTGATATAGCAGTAGATGACATGGAGGATCTTGTCAGAATTTGTAAAGTTTGCAAATGCCAGTCACTACAGAAAGTCCTTGAGAAGGAGTTGGTTCATCAAAAATATGCTGAGTACAAAGCACTAAGGGACGTAGATAACTCCCAAAAGCGGTTCATCTTGCAGGGAATCTCTCTTCCAGAAGATGACCGTCTTCCAAATGCTTTGCATAAAATCCTTCAAATTGCTATTGTGAATTCCAACAGAGAACAGAACTTGAATCTCGATGTTGATGGTCTTATATGCCTTGTCAGTTCAATGCAGATTAGCGAGTTTGAAAATGATCTTGCAGATGTTTGTGTTAGAGTTGACGAGAAGATCTTTCGTTGCCATCAAGTGGTCTTAGCATCAAGGTCTGAATATTTTAAAGCAAGGTTGTCACGCATGAAGGATTTTCTGGAAGGGAGAGATTGCTTACCAGATAATGCACTTCCATGCATTGAGGAACATGATTTGACCATTGGAGCTTTTGAGAAAATGATAGAGTATATGTAAGCCATCTATTTCTCATATCTTTTTTGTATTCCTGTGCAATAGGAAATATAGAACTAAAAATTGAGAACCTGACCTCTTTTGCTGCTTTTAACGTCTCACCCCCCCTCCAAAAAAAAAAAAAAAAAAAAAAAAACTGGAGTTACTCTGATGTATTTCAGTATGTATAACATGGCTTTCAGCTGTACTTATTCCAGTTATGTCATTTTCCATCCTCTTGCTAACTAAATCATATCTTGTTAACCAGGTATACTGATGGGTTAAAGGACATTGACCCTGATCAAGTATGTTGTTTGAATTTATTAATTATGGAATAGATGCCCCTTGATCAAAATATAAAAAATAAAAATTATGGAATAGCTTCCCTAATTATCTGCTTCTTTCTCCTGTGCATTGATTGCTCATATAGTTTAACTTATGATACATGTAATCTCTTTTGTCAGGCAGAAGAAATGTTTGATGCTGCTTCCAGGTACCTGTTGTTTCCCCTTAAACGTGTCGTAGCAGATGCACTGCTGCCGCATTTGGAAATGGTTTCTCCTGCTGAATTGTGCCATTGGCTGGTATTGTCAGACATGTATGTGCCATCTGCCTTCTTCAGTCGTTTTCCTTCTTTAAATACCTACTATGCAGTAAAAATATTCACATTCCTTTGCAAGATTGTACCGATGCCTCCTTAGGGAGTGTTTAAAATCTCTCTGGTTATGGATTATCGCCATCTTCTAATCAGCGTTTTTGGATGTTTAAACTTAAAAGCTAAAACTCCCGTCTGTAAATTTGATTTGGTGTCTTTTGTCCTTTCATTGATTCTCTTGCTGTCCATCTGGTAGATCAAGAGTTAAAGTGTAATATGCATTAAGAACTATGAACAACATTATTTTAACTGCTCCCGAACTTGTAACAGTTGGTGTGAAAATGGCAAAATAGAAAGATAGACACCTTAACTTTGCATTAGCTGAGAACTGAACACTCCCAACTTTGAGGATGCACATCTAGACGCCTTAACTCATCTCCGCTGTGTCAGTTGAGCCCTCCAACATACAAAGGCACCTCCAACATTTATATGTCACGTCAGTGTCAGGTGTCCACGAGAACAGTGGGGACGAGATGAGCTGTCTCGATGTGCATTTTCAAAATTGGACTGTTTAGGTGTCTATCTATGTAATATGCCAAAACAAAAGATCTACCTCATAACTCATGAATCAGATACAATTTTGATTCTGATTCTCTTAGCTTCCTTATCAAGAAAAAAAAATGAAATTTAAATACAATCCAACATCATTAGCTTCTTTATTACAATGTATGATTCAAGAATAATACATTTTTTGGTCCTGAGAACTAGCATGTTTGGTCCTGCTTAATCTATCACACTCGATATGCATATTTTCAATATTCTTTTGGAAGTTCCTTTTTAATATGGAGATATAAGATGATCTTGATTCAGCAGGAAATGCACCAAACACATTTAGAAAGCTTTTACCTGATGGTGACACGTCATCTGATCAATTTGATCCAAGCCTATCATGAACTTGGTTAACAAAAGGAAATTTATCCAGGGTCAATTTTTCTGTGGGCATGTGGTGTCTTGGAAAAGGAACAGCATTAAAGTCTGTCATAAAAAGAGGAAGTAGCTAAGGCGTAGCTTCTCTGGTCTATTTAGATTAATCAAATGAACTATAGGAAAGCTAAAAATAGAATGCTCCCTAAATTGAAGACCATCTCTGGATTATTTCCATTGTATTTTTGTTTAGTTTATCTAAGTTATTTGGTTTTCACTTTTAGGTACGGTGTTATTAAGATTCGGGAGTATTGTCTAGACACAATGGCATGCAACTTCGAGACATTTGCAGATACTCAAGAGTTTAGGGCAATGCTTTTGACCCTCCCGCCACCATCCGGCGATTCCTCACTTCGTACAACTGCCCCAAGTGCTCCAGGAGCTGAGATGAGCGCAGCTGAAGGAAACGTTTTGGATGATCTGCGAGAGAAATGGCTCGAAGCTGAAGCTGCAGAACTTGATCAGAGAGACGAGAGCGCATTGCGTTTTGACAAGCGCCTTGAGATGCTCATGCATATTGCAGAACAAGAAAGAACGAATGGGCTTGAATGTAATGCAAGTAGTGAACAAGAACTTATATGAGTTTTGTTTCTTTTATTTTTTGAATCTTATAAATCTGTTGTTTGTTCATGTAGCAAAGGGAATCCCAGAGGAGAATAAAATTTTTGTTTGTGTAGTTCTTGGTTACGGTGTAGTACCTGAAACCTGCAAGTTTGACATAGGTCTGCAGCACAATTTTGGCCCTTGATGTTTTCTTTATGAACGTCTCTCTCTCTCTCTCTCTCTCTCTCTCTCTCTCTCTCTCTCTTTAAACCTAAGCCTTCCCCGGCCCACGGCCACGTCGCCGACCTCCGGCGCCGGTTCGACCACCGGCCCTCGGCGCCGACCCCCCGTCGCCGCTCCCCCCCTGCCGCCCCCTTCGCCGACCTCCGGCTCCGACCCGCTTCCCCCCCCTCCCCCCCTCTGTTCATACCTCAACGGGCCACTGCCGCCGTAAACCCTAACTCCGGCTCCGGCTCTGGCATCGGCGACAGGCGACCGCCGACCCTCTCCGTCTCAGCACCAGCAGCCGCCGCTCCCTCCCAGCACCGGCGACCGCCGACCCTCTTCATCTCAGCACCGGCGACCGGAGCCCGATCTATGTTGGATTTTGGTTTCCGACTTGGCCTACAAGCGTAACCCGGTGACTTCTAACCTTTGTTATTTCAATATTTCATTCCTCGTATTATGCTAGTACTATCTCCTGTATCTTGACTTGTGTTTGATTTGTTGATATTGTCTGATGTCGTTTCTTGCACTGCTTTTATTGGGTTATCGGCTCGGGGCTCTGTTTGGGGCTTTGGGTGTTGAGCCCAGTGGTGTTTGCTCTCTATTTGACTTTAGTTTTGTTTCTTCATTATTTCTTCGTATTTGGGTGAGCTTTGTATTTCCTGCTGCTGCTTTGCTACTACCATTGTTTATATTCTCTTATATTGGCTTGTAGTAGTGGCTGTGGACGGTGATGGTTGGATAGGGTCATGTCCGAGGGGATTGGGGTGTGGGGCTGTTGTGGGGGCGGGGGATGAGGAAAGGGCGGGAGTGGGAGGGAGGCCAAGGTTTGGCCTCAGGGGTGGTAGAGGAAGACGTGGGGATAGTGAGGGTAGGCTGAGGGTTGGGTCTTGGAATATAGGGACCCTCCAGGGTAAGTCCATAGAGCTTGTGAAGATTCTTAGAAAGAGGAGGATTAATATTGCGTGTGTTCAAGAGATCAAGTGGGTAGGGTCTAAGGCTAGGGATGTGGATGGTTACAAGCGGTGGTACTCTGGGAGCGAGAGGCATAGGAATGAAGTTGGCATCTTAGTAGATGAAGAGCTTAGGGATCAGGTAGTAGAGGTGAAGAGGATCAACGATAGGTTGATGACTATTAAGTTGGTCATTCGGGGGTTTACCCTGAACGTGTGTAGTGCTTATGCACCGTAAGTGGGCTCGGAGGGGGAGGAGAAGAGGCGGTTTTGGGAGGCTTTGGATGAGGTGGTGAGAGGCGTGCCTAGCTCGGAGAAGATTATTGTAGCAGGAGATTTCAACGGGCATATCGGGGCGTTACCGGGAGGCTTTGGTGATGTGCATGGTGGTTTTGGTTTTGGGGAAAGAAATGAAGAGGGGGCTACTCTATTGGATTTCGCGAGGTCCTTTGGGCTGGTGGTGGTGAACTCGGGCTTCCCGAAGAAGGACGACCACCTGATCACCTTTCGAAGCGCGATAGCCAAGACCCAGATTGACTTTTTGTTGCTTAGGAAAGGGGATAGGGTGTTGTGTAAGGACTGTAAGGTCATCCCGAGTGAGAGCCTTTCGACCCAGCATAGGCTCTTGGTTATGGATTTGGGTATAAAGAAGAATAGAAAGAGGAGGGGTGAGGAGTGTCGACCTAGAATTAAGTGGGGCGGCTTGACGCCAGTGAATGCGTGGGAGATAGGGGAGAAGTTGGCGGGAATGGGGGTGTGGGAGTGTAGGGGGGACATGGATAGTATGTGGGATAGGGTGGCTAGGTGCATCAGGGAGAATGCAAGTGAGGTGTTGGGTGTTTCTAGGGGCCGGGCTGGGCATCATCGGGGGGATTGGTGGTGGAATGAAGAGGTTAAGAAGAAAGTGGGGACCAAGAAAGAGGCGTATGATAAGTTGGTTGAGAGTAAGGACGAAGAAGAGAAGTGGGTGAACAGGAAAGAGTACAAGCTAGCTAAGAAGGAGGCTAAGTTAGCAGTTACGGCGGCTAAGACGGCTGCTTTTGAGAGCTTGTATGCAGGGTTACAGGGGAAAGGAGGGGAGAAAAAGTTGTTTAGACTCGCTAAGGCTAGGGAGAGGAAGGGTCGTGACCTCGACCAGGTGAGGTGCATTAAGGGGGAGGACGGTACAGTGCTGGTGGAGGACGGCCACATTAAGAATAGATGGCAGTCGTACTTTCATAGGCTCTTGAATGACAAAGGGGATAGAGCTATTGTGTTAGGGGAGCTAGAGCACTCAGAGGAGTGTCAGGATTTTAGTTATTGTAGACGTTTTAAGGTAGAAGAGGTTAGAGAGGTTGTTCGCAGGATGCGAAGGGGTAGGGCGACGGGGCCGGATGAGATACCGGTGGAGTTTTGGAAGTTCGCTGGAGAGGCTGGTGTAAGGTGGTTGACTGGATTGTTTAACGAAATCTTCAAGACGGCAAAAATGCCCGAGGCTTGGAGGTAGAGTACCATGATCCCTCTCTATAAGAATAAGGGTGACATCCAGAGTTGCAATAACTATAGGGGGATTAAGTTATTGAGTCACTCTATGAAGATTTGGGAGAGAGTGGTCGAGGTGAGGATGAGACGGATAGTGTTTATTTTGGAAAACCAGTTTGGATTTATGCCTGGCCGCTCGACGACGGAGGCAATTCACCTGGTACGGAGGCTGGTGGAACAGTATAGGGAAAGGAAGAAGGACCTGCACATGGTGTTTATCGACCTGGAGAAGGCATACGACAAAGTCCCCAGGGAGGTGCTTTGGAGATGCTTGGAGGTGAGTGGAGTCCTGCTGGCGTATATCAGAGCAATTAAGGACATGTATGATGGAGCGAAAACTCAGGTGAGGACGGCGGGAGGAGACTCAGAGCATTTTACTGTCTTGACAGGATTGCATCAGGGATCTACTCTTAGTCCCTTTTTGTTTGCTTTGGTGATGGATGTGTTGACGCGGCATATACAAGGGAAGGTGCCTTGGTGTATGCTTTTTGCAGATGATGTAGTTTTGGTTGATGAGACGCGAGGGGGTGTGAATGACAAATTAGAGGTGTGGAGACAAACGCTTGAGTCTAAAGGGTTCAGGTTGAGCAGAAGCAAGACAGAGTATTTGGAATGCAAGTTTAACGACGTGAGGCTGGAGAATAAGGTGGTAGTGAAGTTGGAATCACAGGAGGTATGTAAGAGGGATAGTTTCAAGTATCTCGGGTCCGTGATCCAGGGTAACGGCGAGATTGACGAGGATGTCTCGCACCGTATTAGGGCGGGATGGATGAAGTGAAAGCTCGCGTCGGGGGTGTTGTGTGATAAGAAGGTGCCGCCCAAGCTTAAAGGCAAATTCTACAGGGCGGTAGTCCGTCCGGCCATGTTGTATGGAGCGGAGTGTTGGCCAGTTAAGAACTCCCACATCCAAAAAATGAAGGTGGCAGAAATGCGGATGTTGCATTGGATGTGTGGGCTGACTAGAGGGGATAGAGTTCGGAATGAGATTATCAGGGAGAAGGTTGGTGTGACCCCAGTGGAGTATAAGATGCGGGAGGTCCGATTGACATGGTTCGGACACGTGATGAGGAGGGGCATGGATGCCCCGGTTCGTAGGTGTGAGAGGCTAGCGTTGGATGGTTTTAGGCGGGGTAGGGGTAGGCCTAAGAAGTACTGGGGTGAGGTGATTAGGCGGGACATGGAGCAGTTACAGCTCACCGAGGACATGACCCTAGATAGGAAGATCTGGAGGACGCGAATTAGCGCAGAAGGCTAGGATCAGTTTGGGTCGCTAGTGTAGGGAATTACTTGGTGGGGTATTATTCTTGTTATGGTACCTTGTTCCATGTTTTATTACGAATCTGTGTGCTTTTCTCTGTTTTTATTACTTATGGGTGCCGTATTTATGTTATGAAATCTTGTTCTGTGCTTTACTATGTATTTGTGCGGTATCTCGTGTCTTGAGCCGGCGGTCTATCGGAAACAACCTTTCTACCTCTTTAGAGGTAGAGGTATGGACTGCGTACATCTTACCCCCCCCCCCCAGACCCCACTAGGTGGGAATACACTGGGTTTGTTGTTGTTGTTGTTGTTGTAGTTCTTGGTTACGGTTTTGGCTATCTGAACACTCTTTTTACTTTTTCCTTGCATTTTTAACAAACTAGCTTGGTCTTTTGATTGTTTCCTTTATTGATCCATGGGAAGTGTATCATGTAGGAAAACTTCAAAGGGTGTAGCCTCAACTCGAAAGAACAATGTAAATATAACTAGGTAAGATGCTGCTTCAAGAAATTATGAGGCAAAGTACTATGCAAGTTCTCAGTCAAATCCACTGAATGGCTTTTAAAAACCCCAATGGTTAAGGTTGACACTCAAATCTCATATCAGTTTCATGAAGGAAACAAGATAGCTGTCAATTTGAAATCCCTGGTAATCTGTAAGTCCAGGGAGCCTAAGATTCTTTAAAATATACAAATTACTTTTTTCCTGCGTTGTACCACCCTAACCACTTTGTGGTGATAAAGAATAGCAACTATAACTGGCGAATGTGTCACGTCACAATCGACACCAGGCCGTTGTGAAAAACCTTGTGCAACAAGGCGTGCCTTATACCTTTGTATTTTATTTTTCTCATTTTTTTTTCGCACAAAGATCCATTTATAGCCAAAAGGCTTAACATCATTAAGGGGTCGTTTGGTAGAGTGTATTGAATAAAATAACGCATGCATTAATTAATGTGTATTATTAATACATTGTTAGGTATCTTTTTTAGCCTCTGTATAACTAATACTTGCATTAGTTATACCCTCTATTATGTATTGAGGTGTGTATTAATAATACACACCATTTTCAATGTATTAGTAATACCAAGCTTCTAAACACATGTATTAACTTGTTAAATGACATTATTACCTCTCAAAACATTCCACTTTGTAGATCAATACTTCGCACATGCTCATGATGATGTGAGTGTTGGATCCTGGTTCATCGACCTTGATGTGAAGCATGTTGATGAAGGGAAGTTCTGCTGCTTTTCCTGGTCTTCAGGTCTCTCCCCTCCTTCCCTATAGAAAATTGGGAGAGGAAAAAAAATAAACAACTGCCTCCTCCAACATCCTTAATTACTCTCCTCCTATTTTCCAGAAATAACATCAAAATACTACAACAACAACAACAAAGAACACAACAGCTTCCAAATGACAGAGAAAAGAGGGGAATTGTGAGAAAAACAGATGATTGAGCCATCGCTGGAAAATCAACCTAAAGTCTTAATTTGTGCGGAAAAAATAAGGGAAAGAGTGACTACATAAAAACAAATAAAAAAACAATGTACGGGGAAGTAAGGTTATTTTGGTAAATAAATATCTTTTTATAGAAATTATAAAAATATATATTATCTTTAATACATCAAACCAAATGTTGTATAAAAAATAATGTCTGCATAACTAATACCAACATTACTAATGCTTGCATTAATAATACAAGCATTACTAATACACCTTATTCAACATTACTTTTATACACTCTACCAAACGACCCCTAAGTGTTTGAGTTAGGTCCAAAAACTTCACGTTTGGCAAGTGAATTCAATTCAGATTGAATTGTTTCTTGCCATTTTGGCCAATCATTTCCTTGTCGACATTCTGTGACAGATCGAGGTTCAAGTTCCTCACTATCTTGCATGATTTTCGTTGCAACATTATATGGAAAGACATAATCCACTACTATTTCAGATCAATTCAAATTAGTTCCAACATCACTTGAATTTATGGATAGTTCCTCATTTTCTTGAGTCTCAGGCTCATTAATTCCTTCAGGAATATTAACATTGCTCAAATCGTGAACTTTCATATGAGGATCTTTCGTAGTGTCATCTTGACCATTTGTTTTTCTTTTTTAAGATTTCGATCCTTAGAACCTAATTGTCCACCACGCTTCAAGTTTGCTTTAGATTCATTAGCTATGACACTAGTGGATGGTCCTTTAGGGACGTCAATTTGAATTGGGACATTCTTTGTAGGAATATATGATTTGGTGATCCTTTTCAAATCTATAAATGCGTCTGGCATTTGATTTGTAATTTTCTACAGATGAATAATCTTCTGTACTTCTTGCTCACAAATAGAAGCACGTGGATCAAGATGAGATAGTGATGAGTTTTTCCACAAAATTTCTCTTTTGATGTCACTATTTTCTCCTCCCAAATTTGAAAAAACTATCTCATCAAGCCGACAATCTGCAAATTGAGCAGTGAACATATCTCCCGTTAATGGTTCAAGATAACAAATAATGGAGGGTGATTCAAACCCAACATAAATTCCTAACCTTCTTTGGGGGCCTATCTTGGTGCAGTTTGGTGGTGCTATAGGCACATATACACTGCACCCAAAAATTCTCAGATAAGATATATTAGACTCTTGACCCAAAACCAATTGCAACGGAGAAAATTTATGATAATTTGCCGGTCTAAGACAAACAAGTGTTGCATCATGCAAAATTGCATAACCCCAAACAGAAGTGGGCAACTTAGTTTTCATAAGCAATGGTCTTGTTATTAATTACAGATGTTTAATTAATTACTCGACAAGACCATTTTGAGTGTGAGCATGGGGTACAGGATGTTCCACTCTTATCCCAATCGATAAGCAATAATAATTAAATGCTTAAGATGAAAAATCTGCAACATTATAAAGGCTAATAGACTTAATTTGATTAGCAGAAAACAATGCCAGTAATCGTATTATTTGAGCCAATAATTTTTCAAATGTGAAGTTACGAGATGACAATAGTCGCACATGAGACCATCTAGAGGAAGCATCTATTAGGACTGTAAAGTATCTAAATGATCCACTAGGTAGGTGAATGGGTCCACAAATGTCCCCATGTATGCGTTCCAAGAACGCGGGGGACTCAATCTCAACTTTTGTTGGTGATGGCCTCACAATTAGCTTGCCTTGATAACAAGCATTACATGAAAATTCACTATTCCAAAGAACCTTCAAGTTCTTTAATGGATGACCATTTGAATTTTCTATGATTCGTCTCATCATTATAGATCCAGGATATCCCAGACGATTATGCCAAAGTACGAAAGTATTGAAATTAGTAAACATCTTGTTACTATAGAATGTGCCTCAATTGCACAAATCTTTGTCTAATATAAGCCAAAAAATAAAGAATGGAACTTTTCTATAACACATGTCTACCTAGAGACATTCTTAGTGATATCAAGATATTTAAGATTCATTTCATCAATTGTCTTGATAGGATAACCATTTTCACGGATATCTTTAAAACTCACCAAGTTTTTTCGAGACTTAGGAGAAAGCATGTCGTTATTAATGATAAGTTTAGTTTCCTTGAGCAAGATTATAATATTTTTTCCGAAGCCTTCAATCAAATTAGCACTACCAGAAATTGTAGTAACATTAATCTTGCCCATGTTTAGATGAGTAAAATGTTTTCCGTCTTTGAATATCGTATGTATAGTGCCAGAATTAATCAAACAAATATCTTCACAATTGGACATCTTACTTTAAAAATTATCCAAATCTTCAAATAAAAAATATACACAAAATAAAATAAATATATCATTACACAAAGTGAAAATCACTAATAAATTATTAATTACCTTTGCTGAATAAACTAGTCATTTGCCTAGTTATTTTATTTGTTAAAAATGCCTAAGTGTTGGTGACTTTAAAAGTGAACTTTTGTTTAGAAAGTGATGTTGTTGGACACTTTATTTGTAGAAAATGCTTAAGTGCCGGTGACTTTAATAGTGAATTAGTGTTTAGAAGGTGCTGTTGTTGCTGACTTTATTTGTTGAAAATGCTTAACTTTTGGTGACTTTAAAAGTGAATTTGTTTCGTTGGTTCCTTTGTTAGTTGAAAAATCTTAAGTTTGGTGACTTTAATAGTGTACTAGTGTTTAGGAGGTGATGTTGTTGGTGACTTTATTTGTTGAAAATGCTCAAGTGTCGGTGACTTTAAAAGTGAACTTTTGTTTAGAAGGTGATGTTGTTGGTTACTTTATTTGTTGAAAATGCTTAAGTGCCGGTGACTTTAATAGTGAATTAGTGTTTAGAAGGTGATGTTGTTTGTGACTTTATTTATTGAAAATGCTTAACTTTTGGTAACTTTAAAAGTGAATTAGTTTTGTTGGTGCCTTTGTTAGTTGAAAAAGCTTAAGTTTTGGTGACTTTAATAGTGAATTAGTATTTAGGAGGTGATGTTGTTGGTGACTTTATTTGTTGAAAATGCTTAAGTGCCTGTGACTTTAAAAGTGAACTTTTGTTTAGAAGGTGATGTTGTTGGTTACTTTATTTGTTGAAAATGCTTAAGTGCCGGTGACTTTAATAGTGAATTAGTGTTTAGAAGGTGCTGTTGTTGGTGACTTTATTTGTTAAAAATGCTTAAGTGCCGGTGACTTTAATAGTGAATTAGTGTTTAGAAGGTGGTGTTGTTGGTGACTTTATTTGTTGAAAATGCTTAACTTTTGGTGACGTTAAAAGTGAATTAGTTTCGTTGGTGCCTTTGTTAGTAGAAAAAACATAAGTTTTGGTGACTTTAATAGTAAACTAGTATTTAGGAGGTGATTTTATTGGTGACTTTATTTGTTGAAAATACTTAAGTGCCGGTGACTTTAATAGTGAACTTTTGTTTGGAAGGTGATGTTGTTGGTTACTTTATTTGTTTAAAATGCTTAAGTGCCGGTGACTTTAAAAGTGAACTTTTGTTTAGGAGGGGATTTATTGGTGACTTTATTAGTTGAAAATGCTTAAGTACCGGTGAATTTAACAGTGAATTAGTGTTTAGAAGGTGGTGTTGTTGGTGACTTTATTTGTTGAAAATGCTTAACTTTTGGTGACTTTAAAAGTGAATTAGTTTCTTTGGTGCCTTTGTTAGTTGAAAAAGCTTAAGTTTTGGTGACTTTAATAGTGAACTAGTGTTTAGGAGGTGATGTTGTTTGTGACTTTATTTGTTGAAAATGCTTATGTGCCGGTGACTTTAATAGTGAACTTTTGTTTGGAAGGCGATGTTGTTGGTTACATTATTTATTAAAAATGTTTAAGTGCCGGTGACTTTAAAAGTGAACTTTTTTTTAGAAGGTGATGTTGTTGCTTACTTTATTTGTTGAAAATGCTTAAGTGCCAGTGACTTTAATAGTGAATTAGTGTTTAGAAGGTGATGTTGTTGGTGACTTTATTTGTTAAAAATGCTTAACTTTTGGTGACTTTAAAAGTGAATTAGTTTCGTTAGTGCCTTTGTTAGTTGAAAAAGCTTAAGTTTTAGTGACTTTAATAGTGAACTAGTGTTTAGGAGGTGATGTTGTTGGTGACTTTATTTGTTGAAAATGCTTAAGTGCCGCTGACATTAATAGTGAACTTTTGTTTGAAAGGTGATGTCGTTGGTTACTTTATTTGTTGAAAATGCTTAAGTGTCGGTGACTTTAAAAGTGAACTTTTGTTTAGAAGGTGATGTTGTTGGTTACTTTATTTGTTGAAAATGCTTAAGTGCCGGTGACTTTAATAGTGAATTAGTGTTTAGAAGGTGTTGTTGTTGGTGACTTTATTTGTTGAAAATGCTTAAGTGCCAGTGACTTTAGTAGTGAATTTGTGTTTAGAAGGTGGTATTGTTGGTGACTTTATTTGTTGAAAATGCTTAACTTTTGGTGACTTTAAAAGTGAATTAGTTTCGTTGGTGCCTTTGTTAGTTGAAAAAGCTTAAGTTTTGGTGACTTTAACAGTGAACTAGTGTTTAGGAGGTGATGTTGTTGGTGACTTTCTTTGTTGAAAATGCTTAAGTGTCGGTGACTTTAATAGTGAACTTTTGTTTGGAAGGTTATGTTGTTGGTTACTTTATTTGTTTAAAATGCTTAAGTGCCGGTGACTTTAAAAGTGAACTTTTGTTTAGGAGGTGATGTTGTTGGTGACTTTATTTGTTGAAAATGCTTAAGTTCCGGTGACTTTAATAGCGAATTAGTGTTTAGAAGGTGTTGTTGTTGGTGACTTTATTTGTTGAAAATGCTTAACTTTTGGTGACTTTAATAGTGAATTAGTATTTAGGAGGTGATGTTGTTAGTGACTTTATTTGTTGAAAATGTTTAGGTGCCGGTGACTTTAAAAGTGAACTTTTGTTTAGAAGATGATGTTGTTGGTAACTTTATTTGTTGAAAATGCTTAAGTGATGGTGACTTTAATAGTGAATTTGTGTTTAGAAGGTGGTATTGTTGGTGACTTTATTTGTTGAAAATGCTTAACTTTTGGTGACTTTAAAAGTGAATTAGTTTTGTTGGTGCCTTTATTAGTTGAAAAAGCTTAAGATTTGGTGACTTTAATAGTGAACTAGTGTTTAGGAGGTGATGTTGTTGGTGATTTTATTTGTTGCAAATGCTTAAGTTCCGGTGACTTTAATAGTTAACTTTTGTTTGGAAGGTGATGTTGTTGGTTACTTTATTTGTTGAAAATGCTTAAGTGCCGGTGACTTTAAAAGTGAACTTTTGTTTAGAAGGTGATGTTGTTGGTTACTTTATTTGTTGAAAATGTTTAAGTACCGGTAACTTTAATAGTGAATTAGTGGTTAGAAAGTGATGTTGCTGGTGACTTTATTTGTTGAAAATGCTTAACTTTTGGTGACTTTAAAAGTGAATTAGTTTCGTTGGTTCCTTTGTTAGTTAAAAAAGCTTAAGTTTTGGTGACTTTAATAGTGAACTAGTGTTTAGGAGGTGATGTTGTTGGTGGCTTTATTTGTTGAAATTGCTTAAGTGCCGGTGATTTTAATAGTGAACTTTTGTTTAGAAGGTGATGTTGTTGGTTACTTTATTTGTTGAAAATGCTTAAGTGCCGGTGACTTTAATAGTGAATTAGTGTTTAGAAGGTGTTGTTGTTGGTGACTTTATTTGTTGAAAATGCTTAACTTTTGGTGACTTTAAAAGTGAATTAGTTTCGTTGGTGCCTTTGTTTGTTGGAAAAGCTTAAGTTTTGGTGACTTTAATAGTGAACTAGTGTTTAGGAGGTGATGTTGTTGGTTACTTTATTTGTTGAAAATGCTTAAGTGTCGGTGATTTTAAAAGTGAACTTTTGTTTAAGAGGTGATGTTGTTGATGACTTTATTTGTTGAAAATGCTTAAGTGCCGGTGACTTTAATAGTGAATTAATGTCTAGAAGGTGTTGTTGTTGGTGACTTTATTTTTTGAAAATGCTTAACTTTTGGTGACTTTAATAGTGAATTAGTTTCGTTGGTGCCTTTGTTAGTTTAAAAAGCTTAAGTTTTGGTGACTTATTTAGTGAATTAGTATTTAGAAGATGATGTTGTTGGTTACTTTATTTGTTGAAAATACTTAAGTGCCGGTGACTTTAATAATGAGTTAGTGTTTAGAAGGTGATGTTGTTGGTGACTTTATTTGTTGAAAATGCTTAACTTTTGGTGACTTTAAAAGTGAACTTTTGTTTAGAAGGTGATGTTGTTGGTGACTTTATTTGTTGAAAATGCTTAACTTTTGGTGAGTTTAAAAGTGAACTTTTGTTTAGAAGGTGATGTTGTTGGTGACTTTATTTGTTGAAACTGCTTGATCTAATTAGTTAAATCTGATTGATTGCATAGATGGAAGATGATTATAGCTTGATATATCACCGGAACCATGATAATAGAATGGGTATTAGGGAGGTATTTGTTGAGGGTGTCAAACGAGTTGTTGAATATACTAAGACACTTAATCTTTGGACACGTTTTTGGATAATTCGTTGTCCTTGTGTTAGATGTGATAGTATAAATCTTGTAAGTAAAGAAGATGTCAAGGAACATCTTTATAGAAAGGGGTTTTACAAGGACTTTTTAAGATTGCATGGTATTCATGGTGATGTTGCGCAAAATAAATTTATTGCTGGAGAAAGTAGTAGGTCTGTAGGGCATAATGAATATCAAGATACTAGGATGACAGAAATGGTGCACGATGCATTTGGGATGCAACATGGGGTTGACTTTAGGGAAAATGTTGAAGATGTTCCTAATAGCGAATCAGGCAATTTCTACGAAGAATTGCAGGTTGCTAGTCATTCTTTTTTTGATGGGTGTTCGCACTCTCGTTTTTCTGTTGCTGTTAGATTATTTAGTATTAAATCTGATTGGAATATTGCGGAAGGAGGAATGGACTCAATTATAGACTTTATTAGAGAGTTAGTTCACCCTGTCTTAGAGGTTCCTGATTCTTTCTATAAGGCAAAAAAATTGGTGTCAAAGTTAGGTCTCTCCCCGGTTAGCATTGATTGTTGGGAAAATGGCTGCATGTTATACTTTAAGGGAGATGCTAACCTAGAGTTTTGTAAGTTTTGTCAGCACCCTAGATATAAGCGTGGTTCTACTGGGAAGCAAATTGCTATTAAGGTAATGCATTATTTACCTCTTACACCAAGGTTGAAGAGGTTGTATGCTTCCTACAGCTCAGCTCCTCATATAAGATGGCATACTAAAAATAGAAGGGCCCCTGGTTTTATGTGTCATCCATCTAATGGGGAGGCTTGGAAGTATTTTAATGCAACTTATCCAGATTTTGTAGCTGAGCCACGAAACATTCGATTGAGATTATGTGCGGATGGGTTCTCTCCTTTTTCAGTTGGTGGTGCACCATATTCATGTTGTCCTGTATTTATCACTCCTTATAATCTTCCTCCTGAAATGTTGATGACTAGTCCTTATATATTTCTAAATTGTGTTATTCCTGGCCTGCGTAATCCAAAAAGCGAAATAGATGTGTACTTGCAACCTTTGATAGATGAACTTTAGATTTTATGGCATGAGGGGGTTGAAACATGGGACATCTCTCTTAAACAGACTTTCAATATGCATGCATATCTAATATGAATTGTTAATGATTTTCCTGCTTATGGAATATTGTTGGGGTGGATGACCGCTGGAAAGCTGGCTTGTCCATACTGTATGGAAAAAACAAAATCTTTCACTTTGAGACATGACAGGAAAAATTCATGGTTTGATTGTCATCGTTGTTTCTTGCCACCTGATCATGAATTTAGGAGACTCAAAAATGCCTTCAGAATGAATAGAAGGGAACATGATGGTCCCTCTCCAATGCTGTCTGGTCACGAGGTTTGGGAAATAGTTCAGTATTTGCCTAAAACCAGTGAGGAATGATTGTACAAGCTTGATGGATATGACATTTCACATAACTGGACTAAGCAAAGTATATTTTGGGAGTTATAATATTGTCCAGATAATTTACTTAGAAATAATGTTGATGCCATGCATATTGAGAAGAACTACTTTGACAACTGTTTCAACACAGTTGTGGATGTCACCGGCAAAACAAAAGATAATCCTAAGTCCAGACTTGACTTACTAGAATATTGTAACCGCAGAGAATTACACTTACAGCAGGGGCCCAATGACAATGTTCTTAAGCCCAAGGGTAGTTTTACATTCAAGTTGGACCAAAAGCGTCAAATATGTGAGTGGGTTCAAAGTTTGAAGATGCCCAATGGATATGCCTCAAATTTGGAAAAGAGGGTTGATATAACACAAGGAATCTTGCATGGAATGAAAAGCCATGATTGTCATGTTTTCATGGAGCAATTACTTCTAATTGCTTTTATTGGTTTACTTGAAAACATATGAAAACCAATAGGCAGAGATCAGTTTGTTCTTCAATGACTTATGTGCCAGCACATTAACAGGAGAAAATCTGGCGCGAATGAAAAGTAATATTGTTGTTATCACCAACAAGCTAGAGAATATTTTCCCGCCAATGTTCTTCGATGTGATGGAACATCTTCCCATTCTCCTTGTACATGAAGCTCGACTAGGCGGTCCTGTTCAAACTAGGTGGATGTATTCATTTGAACAGTAAGCATTTGCAACATATTTAAATGCATACTTTTTTTGTTAAATATAGTAAACATCTAACCTTAAGATTGTACAGGGCAATTAGAAAATTGAAAAGGGGTCCCAAAAACAAACATACGGTGGAAGGCTCTATATTTGAGGCATATCTTGCAAGAGAAACTTCTCAATTTTGTTCATACTACTTTCGTGATAAAGTTGCTTGTTCAAGAAACCGACTGAATTGTCATCAGGATGATGTGAATGAGCCTCATTTGCAACCGATATTAATTTTCAATCAATATGGTTGTAAGTCTAAAAGAACCATACCTCGCCGGCTCACTCCCACGGAGAGGAAATCAGCAAGTTTGTATATCTTGCTAAATTGCCCCAAAATTGAGCCCTTCCTGAAGTAAGGAGATTGAAATTTTAACATATCTTGTTTGTTTACTCATTCCCTTAAAGAAACTAATTGTGTATCCCATGTTGGTTGTTTAGTTTATTTAAGACTCAATTCCACGAAAATCAAGTGTATGCATCCTTTACAACATGGTTTAAAAATGAGGTCCGTCAGTGTATTAATGTTTCTACAGAGTTTAAAAATTTACACATTCGTCAACTAAAATATATATGTATGATATTTTTAGGTACACCATTCACCAAATGTAGCCGCATACGATAATCTCTTGAGAGATATTTCTTTGGATCCAGTCGAAGCTAATGCAA
Organism: Capsicum baccatum var. pendulum; assembly: GCA_030864225.1. Taxonomy (NCBI): domain Eukaryota; kingdom Viridiplantae; phylum Streptophyta; class Magnoliopsida; order Solanales; family Solanaceae; genus Capsicum; species Capsicum baccatum. Next base: position 217,323,474 of record CM061556.1, on the reverse strand, counting down.
TGTTCCAATACAAAGTAAATGGGTTTAATTTTTCCACCGAACAACACTAACAACACTCCAGGTCAAGGAAAACAAACAATAGTGGTGTTTGGGTTAAGGGTGATGATGATGTTGATTACTTTGGCATCATACACGAGATCTTAGAACTGGAGTATGCTGGTTTCCCAATAAAAAAAATTATCTTATTTTGATGTAAGGGGTTTGATCCAAGCACAGCAGGCACAAGAGTACATAAGAAGCATAACATCATTAAAGTGAAGCACAATAGGTCGTATCCAATTTACGATCTATTAGGTTGTCGGATCTTCAGCTTGGAGGCACTCATCTGGTGCTTCCGATCCGCCCACGCCAGTGCATCCACCATCGCTTAGTAGGTAGCCAGGAGTCAGAGATAATTCTGCGAGGATTTATATGGTTCCACTTGGGAGAGGGTAAGATTTCTAAATATAATAACGTTACTTATTTTTTTCATTACTATTTTATTGTTCCCGATGAAATTACCATTTGATCTTGTGTTGTAGGTTTAATCTGGATGCTGGAGTTGAAAAAATGGCACAAATATGCATTAGTCGGCACTTCAACGGCTACTGGACTAGCTGGCAAAAGGTTCCATAACTTGACAGGGATAGAATTTTTGAAGAATTTAAGGTAAGGATTTAAATTATCGCCTACTTATTAACAATTTGTTAGAACACAAGATTGAATATTATATTTTGGTTGTAGAAATTTTACTGGTGAGATGCTGCAAATGAATTTCTTGAAAAGAGGAACTTTTCCAAAGATATAGAGACAGATTTAAAGATCTATTGGATTATGCTCGAAAAAAATTGGAAAAACCTAAGTGGATTCCTGAACCCTTATGGCCACTGTATCAGTGCCACTGGAATATCCCAGAATACCAATTGTTGAGGGAAAAAGAAAAGAGAGATCGGGCATTATCCAAGGGTGGCTCCCTACATACTGCGGGTGCTAGAAGTACTCTTGCAGTGAAAGAAAAATTGGTATGTAACTTTTGCAGTTTTAATTATTTGTTTCTATTTAAATTTTTTTATTATTTGAACATTGATAATTTTTTCATATGCAAAAAAAAGAAATGGGTAGGGAACTACCAACTGATGAGGTTTTCGAGGTGACTCATCTGAGAAAGAAATTGAACCCGAATGATGAAGATGTCTGGGTTGAATGAAGATGTCTGGGTTGAACTTCGTGCAAAAGTTGTCCACGTAAGAAATAAATTTTGAATAAATGAATCTTTTTCTCAAAGTTGATATTATTCAACTATAACAACTTTAGTATTTTTTGACTGTTAGTATTAAATTTACCTTGAATATATATAGGATGAATTTAGGCGTCTTCTTGGTGAATATCTGAGTAGTCTGAAAGTTAGGGTGACCCAATACCCCAGCATGTACGGAATGAGTTATGGACAAAAGCTTTGGGTTCTACAAATAGAGGTCATTTCTACGGATGCCACACTGAATATTTTGGCGATAATATTAGGAGTTCGTCCAGACCTGCATACTCTAGCTATTTAGTTGATGCAGAAACCATTGTAAGACTATAAAATACGGTTTTTCAACTCAACGAAGAGCTTGCTGAACAGAGACAGAGGTATGTTGAACAGAGTGCAAGGCAGAAGAAGACGGAGGAGGCAACGACATCACAAATTAGGATCCTATAGCAGTAGTTCAGTTCTTTTATTCAGACTGGGGGGATTATTCCTCTGTGTCTTGGTGATACAGTTCGGGCTGCAAAAGGTCTAGGCCCCCTGGATGATTTCAGCATGGATGATGATATGGAAGACGAGGACGAATTCAATGATGATGACTGTTAGTTTTGTGATTTTTGTATCTCTTGTACTTTAAATTTAGACATTTTGTTGTTTGAAACTATTGTTGTAGTATTTTCGTACTCACTTTTGTTGGATATTTTATATGTGTTGTACAGTTTTGAAAATTTCCATTTGTTTTGTTTGTTGTTGTATTTTCATTTTGGTTACTGCTCTATATATTTGTTGTGGTTGCATGCAGTATTTGGGTTTTCAATTTATTTTATTAAAATTCGTAGAAAAACCGAACACTTGTGGTCGGTTTTTTTATGTTTTTTTTTTGCAAAAAATCGACCACATGTGGTCGGTTTTCCTAATTTTTTTTTTCTTTTTTAAAAAACCGACCACTTGGTTTTGTCTATATTTTTTTGCAAAAAACCAACCACTTGTGGTCGGTTTATTTTTTCATAAAATTATTTTTTTTCATTTAAATAAAATAATAATAAATTTTAAAAATGAATATATATTTTTTTTAAAAACCGGCCATCCATGGTCGGTTTTGAAAAAGCTACCACTACTTTTCCGACCAAAAATTTTAGTCGGTTTTATGGTCAGAAAATGGGAAAAACTGACCACTTGTGATCAATTTTTCTCATTTTTTTAGTAGTGTCTTGATAACCTATTAGGAGGCTGACGACTTATAACAAATGTCGTCATCTTTCTCTTTGCTTTTGATACTTGCTGCCTTAGGCTCACGACAAACGGTGACGTCCTATCAACTCCTTGACGACTTATTACAAATGTCGTCAAGTTTCTACCTTAGCCCTCATGTTCTGCCTTAGGCTGATGACAAATCTGACGACCCATCAGCTCCTTGATGGCTTATCACAAAATGTCATCACAATTCTCAACTCAGGTCTATTCTCTGTCTGAGGGTGACGATGAACCTGATAGCTTATCACAGGGCTGACGACCTATCAGAAATGTCGTCAGCCATATTTTTCTTCGAATTTCTTCATCTTTCAACTTCTTTGCTTCCATTCTTATTGGTTCTCTAACATATTAGCTTCTACTGCAAAATCAAACATAAAACAATAAAAAACGACAAAAGTTACTTAAGACTTCATAATTATTCTTAGTTAAAAGCCTCAAATATGTTAGCATTAGCTCACACATCAGGCACCCTACTGATTTAGGTGACTGACTGAGCTGAGGGGCAATTCTGTTGACCCTGAGGACCTGGCTGAGGACAGTCTCTGATTCTGTGGCCTAGCTTGCCACATCTAAAACAAATACCATTGCCAGCTTTGCAAATACCCTGATAGTGGTTTCCACAAGTCTGACAAAGAGGATAGGTGCGGGCATTTCTAACACTGCCCTGGGACTTAGAGTCTGGCGCTCTATCTTTGTTACCCTCTCTGAACTTAGGAACTGGAGCACTGGATGAAGAAGGAGCTAGAACTAATGATGTAAGACGAAACTGGGAATAGTTTCCTCCTTCTGACTTAGGTTGAGCAAAGTTAAAACTACCTGTCTTTGCTCTCTTATTCTTCTTCTCCCTCATCTTAATCTTCTACTTCTCTACTTTCTCAGCATGAGTCATGAGCTTGGCGAAAGTCATGTCACTATTCAGCATGGCGGATCTACACTTATTAACCACGCTATTATTTACCCCTGAAATGAACTTACTCATCCTTGCCCTGCTATCTGCAACCACATAAGGGGAATATCTGGCTAATTTAGTAAACTTCAGAAAATACTCTTTCACTGTCATATTGCACTACCTGAGGTTGATGAATTTTAGCACCTTAGCTTCTTTAAGCTCTAGGGGAAAGAATCTATCAAGGAACACTGAAGCAAACTCTTCCCACTCAATTAACCCTGCATCGTTTGCCCTCTCTAACTTCTACTTCTTGAACCAAGTGTGAGTAACATCCTGCAACTGATATGTAGCTAGCTCATCACTCTCACTTAACGTAACCCCCATTATGTCTATAAACTTCTGCACCTGATCTAGGAATTCTTGAGGGTCCTCGTCTGTCTTAGACCCAAGAAAGGATAGAGGATTCATTCGAGTGAAGTCCCAAATCCTGGCTGCAGCTAAATTGGACACTAGGTTGGCAGGAATGATAGGTATTTGTTCATTCTAAGCAGCAACTGACTGAGCAAAAGTAGTAAATGCAGCCCTGAACTCCGCATGGGAAACATGTTTGTCCAAAGGTTCTTCGGGATGAGGGGATGGATGATTCTTATTTCTTCTTTTAGGAGGCATGTTTTGTAGAAGAAAAGAGAGAAACAGATTAGACTGAGAGATTGACTTGAGATTATGCTCACTGGCATGACATAAATACTGAAAGAGGGGAAACTGTTCCTAAAATATCTTATAGCCTCTTGCACATAAATGTGGAGTGCAACTCACCCATGTACAAGACTCTACTAGATGCGGCTTTCAGACTTCCTAGGACTCTATTGAACCTTAGGATCTGATACCAAGTTTGTAATGCCCCGAATTTGGTACCTAGAATTCTACACGGTGCTCATGACCCCAAAGGACCACAAGTTAACCCATGACTGATATCTGTACCTATACACTGCATAATATACTAATTAATGCAGAAACATAAAATGAAAGGCCATAAGGTTCACATAACTGAACATGATCTGAATGATATAACATCTATGTAGGGTAATAGAATACCCAAAACAAAACTAAACATACTAAAGTCTGAAACATGATAATTTTGAAAGCATCTAACTGACTGAATTATCTGAGTAAGGAGTTGATGGGACATGTACCCAACTAACTCCAACTAATAAACTAATTAATGAGATAATAGGGAAATAATCATGTCCTCGAAAGATGAGAATTCACTTCTAACTCTGTCTGCGGATATCTGGAATCTACTATGCTTTGGAGCTCGTGTATCTGAACTTATGGTATAAGACACCATAGCGCAAATGCATTAGTACTTTGAATGTACTGGTATGCATGTGAGGTAGGCTGAATGCATGGGGTTCATATGGATGAATAATAATAATAACTGACTAACTATCATGAGCGTGAGAATACACGTATAAGACATAATAACTGACACTAATACTGTGATAACATGATTTCTGAATCTGAATATAACTGATAACATGAGTGACTATATCTGACAGTCCTGAATTTGATGAAACTAGCTGAGTTCCGTACTGTATCTGAGTTGACTATATCTGACAATCCTGAATTCTAAAGAACTATCTGAGTTCTTTTACTGAGACTGATACTGAGACTGTTGGAGGTAGTCATCTAACTGACATGCCCCAAATAATGCATTATAGCTGAATTGGGGTTCAATCTATGGCCTGGTTGGAAGGGTGTCAATACCACGCCACTGGTAAGAACAACATGTGAGTGACCCTAATATAAAAGGTAAATCTAGTGAGAATGGTGGGAACCCTCATATAGTAGGCTAAGACACCTTATCTACCCTCATATATCAGGTTATGATGTCTCAACCTATGCTGTCTACATAGTTCTGGAATGCAAGGATTTCTTCTACGAATCATACCCTCATATAACAGGTGAGTTTCCATCCTTGGGTTCGCTCGGTGCTAATTCCTACTACCATCTGAATAGACACTGAACATAATATACTGAACTGAACATGGACTGAGTTACTGAATTCCATTGACTGATGAAATACTACTGATATATGACAACTGACTGAGTTTATGAGATCATGGAGATTTCCTGAGTCATAAGACTGTCTGAAGTCTAAGGATTCATAGCTTGACAAAGAGTATCGTGAAAACATGACCTGTATCTTGGCACACAGCTAATATTTTGGGTACAAGTACCCCCAGGACTCGATAGAAGGAAACTGATAGAGCATGATTTACTTGAACACATAACTAACATCATATTCCATACCACATTTATAGAAGCATTTCATCAAACCTGTAATAGGCATAAACTTGTACATTCATGGGGATTTCATGGTATCATCCTATTTAGGCACTTTTCCTTCATCTATGCATTTAATCAAACATATTGTAGGTATAGTACATGTAAACATCATTGCACAATAATTAACCATCATGGACACATTCTAATTTCATCATTCAAGGGTTTAGTCATAGGTTTGCATGAACCTATATCTATAATAATTAAACCCACATAGAAATTATCCCCTAACATGTAGTAGAATTCAATTTCTTATTTATCAATATGAACAAGAACATCCCAATCATGAAATCATAAAGAAAATCCATAACTTGAAGTTTAAAAAGAGATTCTTGGACTTCATGGAAAGAAGGAGTCCATGAATGAACACTATGCATACCTTAGTTCGTGATTTCGTGAAGATTAACGGTGAAACGTTCTTGAAATTGGATCTTCTATGAAAACCCTAGCTTGTTCTTGAGAGGTTTTTGAGAGAAGAGAGTGTATTTTGGGTGAAAAGTGGTTGAATCATGTGTTAAAGGGCTTAAATAGGGGTGGAAAATTGACCATTTTAACCCAGGACACGTCTTTTAATTTCTGTGAAATTCCCCGAATTGGACCCCTCGCACGACGCGGTGCTATTGCACCGTGTCACTAGAATTTAACAATTGGAAAATTGGGCAATGGCGTGACACGGAGGCATCGCGTTGCTATGTCGTTTGCGACCTGGAAGTTTGGCACAACGCGGAGACATCACGCTGAGATACAAGAAAAAGGACAATTATGAATTTGAGCCCTGGCGTGACACGCCGCCATAATCACAGACCCCTACTAGAATTTTCTGAATGCCATTTCCTCATGTGGCGCAGCACGTCACTGACTAATATGGCGCTGTTTTACGATGGAAACTTCAAATAGTCGTAACTTCTGATCTGGTTGTCGGATTTGGTCAAATCTTATATCGATAGAAAACTTATTGAATTCCCCATGTGATAGAAAGTGAAAATCTTCAAAATACCATATGTACAAAATTGGATTCGTTTTCCAAATCCATTTCTAACATCCTTGAGATGATTTCAAGCTAGGAAAAGTACAGAGTATTACAGTCTTGGTACCCAAGTTCACCTCAGTATAGCCTTTCACCCTCAAATAGATGGTTAGGTATAAATTACCATTTATACTTTAGAATATATGTTAAGAGCGTGTGCCATCGACTTTAAGGGTAATTATGATGACCACCTTCCTTTGATTGAGTTTGCATACCGTAACAGTTATTATTCCAGCATTCAAATGGCTCTATTTAAGGTGCTCTATGTAAGGAGGTGTAGATACCCCATTGATTTGTTTGAAGTAGATGAGGCCACAGTGGTAGGGTCTGATTTGGTATTTGATACCATAGAAAAAGTTCAGTTGATCAGGAAAAGGCTTAAGACAACTCAAAGCTGATAGAAATCGTATGCAGATGTGCAAAGAAAGGATCTTGATTTTGAGATTGGTGATTATGTATATTTGAAAATCTCTCCTATGAAGGGAGTGAAGAGGTTTTCCAAGAAGGGGAATCTCAGTCCTAATATATCAGTCCTTACCAAATTCTTAGCCATTTCAGAAAGGTAGCTTATGAGCTTGAGTTACCTTCAGACTTAGCTTCAGTTAACCCAGTGTTTCATGTCTCCTTGCTAAATAAGTGCATAGGTGACCCAATAGTTTTAGTCCCTATAGAGGGCATAGATGTTCAGAATAGCCTCTCTTATGAAGAGATCCTTGTCAAAATTCTTGATCATCAGGTTCGCAAACTGAGGAACAAAGAAGTCCCTCTAGTCGGAATTAGTCCATTGAGGAAGCTACTTGGGAAGAAGAAGCAGATATGCAGACCAAGTATCCTTACCTCTTCTCCACAAACTTAGATTTAGCCCAAGGTAACAGTTTTACTTAAATTTAATCAGTTCCATTTTCAGATTTCCCTTTATGAGATTGATATCAATCCAGTTGTATAACATTTTTATGTCATTCATACCTTCATAAAACAGCTCAGTCATGTGTTATGACTTCAAATTCAGTCAAGCTTTCATTATGCATATCCAGTATGATCAGTATATCAGTACTTTCAATCATGTAAACACACTTCAGTTGTGTGTGTTCAGTATATAAATCCAGTCTATCAGTATTCTCAGCTTAGTTAGTCTCATTCGAGGATGAATGTTCCCAAGGGGGAGATATTGTAAGACCCTGCAAAAATCTTAAGCTTAACCCAGTCCTTTAAAACTTGAGAAAAGGTCCCAAACTTAGAAATTTTAGCTATGTATTTATACTCAGAGTTATTTTAGCCTTCGTAAGTTGGCGATCCTATTTCACGGCCCTTATGACCTTAAAATATCGATCCTTGGATTGAATCATGATCAGATGTGTCAATAGGTTACTCCGGGTAAGTTTTGAATTTTTTGGATCTCATTTGAAACAAGTTTAGATGACCAAAATAGTAGGTTGACACGATCTCGACACGCTGCGTGGCCCATCGCGTCGACAGATAATTTCCCCCCAGCTTTCAGTGTAATTCCAGTGAACCAACGCGAACACGATGCGCCGCGTTGGTCTACGCATCATTGAACATGTTTTCAGTCATTAAAATTTCCGCGTCCAGAGGGGTAATTGGGTCATTTTCCACCCGTATTCAGCCCCAAAAACACGAGATTAAGTCATTTCTAGGGCAAAAACACTCACTTTCTCTCAAATTGCTCTTAAGAACAAACCCTAGGGCTTTTGATTTCAAATTCAAACTTTAAGAACACACCATCAATCTTCACGAATTCAAGCAGAAAGGTATGTTAGATGTTCATCCAAGGTTTCCTTCTACCCTTGGAGTTCAAGAACCCTTTTTAAATTACAAATTGATTTCTTTCATAACTTTTATGTTGAATTTGATTATCTTCATGATTATGATGTTAATTGGGTTTATAATCCATAATTAATCACATTTTCCATGGGACATAAATAGCACATGTGTGTTGTTATGTGGATTCATGTAAAACTCCCATGAATTTGTAAGATTGAGATTGGTAGTCATGATGTTTACATGTTGTTCATTATTTTGTGCATAGATTGTGCTCCCCAAGTGTTTGATGAATTGTTCATGTGATTAGAGTAATTAAATCATATCATGTCAGCATGTATATAAGTTCATGCCATACAAGTGTTTGCTAAAATGCATCAATGAATGAATGATGACAAAGTAATTAGATATCATATTTTCAAGACTGTACCATATTTTACAATTTATACAATCGAGTCCTGGGGGTATCTAATACCCGATAATCTAGTTGTTTACCTAGGTTTATTGTAGTTTTCGAATAGTCACAGTCATGTCACATACAGTAGTACTCATCAGTTACAAAACTTAGTATATTCAGCCAGTTAACCGAACTCGGTGTATTCAGTCAGTTAACAGAATTCGATTTACTCAGTTAGTTAATAGAACTCACTGAACTCAGTCTAGTTCAGTTAGTTAAAACAATTAGTAACAGTTCAGTCAAGCCCAGAACAGTCTAGAAATTAGTTCAGTTTAGTATCTATTCAGTTGGGAGTAGGAATCAGCACTGAGCGAACCCAGGGATGAGGGCATTCCTGTCAGTAAAGGGTTTGACCATTAGCAGTAATTCCTGCATTACAAAACTTTGTAGCCAGCAAAGGTTGAGATATATACATGCCAGATAAGGGTTGATACATCTCATACGAGTTTTCCTGCCAGCGAGGGTTGACGAAAAAGTTTTCTTCTAGAGAGGGTTAAATCATAGCCATTGTTAGTATCCCTTGGCAAGATGCTAACACCCTTCCAAATGGGGTCACAGATTGGACCCCAACATAGTTCATAATCGGGGTATGTCAGTTAGAAGAACACTTCCATAATTTGAATTTCAGTTTTAGTTTTAGACTAAGTATTAAATCTCAGTCCAGTTTTAGAATCAGGACTATCAGATACAGTCACCCAAATCGGTATAGAACTCAGTTCAATTCTACAAAATTAGGACTGTCAGAAATAGTCACTTAGTTAACAGTAATATAGTATCAGTAAACTTTGATATTAGTCATTCAGTTATCAAAACTCAGTACCCCTCAGTTACGGTATGCATAGTTATGTGCATATTATTGCATAATCAGCATTAACAGCAGTTTCAAATATACATGTACTCTCATTTAGTTATACTCATGTTATTCAGTTAGTTATTGTTTATATTTATAAATCCATTCATATCAGCCTACCTTACTTAGCATACCAGTACATTCAAAGTACAGTCGCTTACCTTTTTTTTGTGCTATGATGTCTTATATCATAGGTTCAGACGCACGGGCTCCTGGCCGTACTTAGCAGCCCAATCTATCAGCAGCAAACTTAGTGGTGAGTCCTCATAGTTTGAGGACTGAGTTTTTATTTCAGTATTTTAGTATTCAGTTTATTTCAGTAGTTGGAGTTAGTTGGGGGCTTGTCCCATCAACTCCATATTCAGATAGTTGGAGGCTTTTAGACTAGAGTATTTCAGACAGACATTCAGTTTACAATATTGATTTTTAGTATTCAATATTTGACTTCAGTTTTGAACCTTAGGATAGATTTTTGCCTAATTTTCGCATTATACAGTATTATTATTCAGTGATTGCAGCAGGTACCAGTCATGGGTTAGCTTGTGGTCCTTTAGGATTGTGAGCACCGTGTGACATTCGGGGTACAGACTCAGGGCATTAAAACATTTTTCAGCCAAGCAGTCCTACAGATCACCTAACTATCCTCCATATACACCCTCACAATAAGATGATTGCCCATATTTACTCACAATTATGAGATCTATTCTAAGAAGTAAAATTTACCTATATCACAATATGTTTACCCCTATTTACCTAAAATCCCATCTTTTTGTTAAATTTCAAAAAATCCCACCTTTTTTCCGTTGCAGATACATATAAATAATATGAGATACATCACATAGATACATTTAAAGCTTTATCTAATTTGCATAATTTAAGGGCTGTAACGGCTAAGTTATATTAATTTAACAATTAACCTAACTAATAATGATAAAAAATCTATAAAATCCCACGAAAAAGGTAATTTGTTTGTTGTTCCACCTTTTAAAACAAATTATCTTCCATAATCAGTTTCTAGATACAAACGATTCATACGACTTTCTTATTATTTTTTATTGATTTTGTTTGAAGTACTTGCAATGAATATTTTAGTATTATTATGTCATTCTGGCATTTAGATTAACTATACAAAGTATGAGGATTATAAGAGTGATGAAATCATTGTTAGTGAACATGTAAAGTATGATAAATTGATTTTGCCCATTGCTGTAGAACTGAAAATTGATGAAAGTGGGAAAAAATTGAGTGAAAAGAGCGATTTCACTTATGGCAAGGTAAGCCATTAAGCATTCCTTCAATTTCAATTAAGAAGAGTTGTTGAAGTTACTCCCAAAGATGTGCTTCTAGAGGTATTTACATGTTCAGAACTGGGCAATTTTAGGCCGAGATACATATTTAGACACTAAAGATACTTTTTTTAATTTCTTGTATCTCTTGTTCTCTGTTTATGTTTTTATATGTATCTATTGTATTTTAAGTTTTAGTGAAATAAGCATACCAAAGGTGCATGTTATCAAGCTTAAAGATACATATTATGTACGAGTGTGTTTTGTATCTATCTTACATTATTTTTGTTTTGATTCAATTATTTATACCAAATAATCATATACTATAAAACAACAGATACATTTTAAGCATTTTGTATATCTGGTTTTGTGTTATTATTTATTTATGTATCTCTTGTTATTTCAGATCTGGACAATTTTAGGCTGAGATACATATTTAAACATACATGATACTTTTTTCAATATCTTGTATCTCTTGTTATCTATTAAGTTTTGCATGTATCTCTTATTTTTTAAGTTTTAGTGAAATAAGCATACCAAAGATACATATAAGTAAGCTTAAAGATACATATTGTGTACGAGGGCTATGTTATATGTATCTCATATTTTTTTTAATTCAATTATTTGTAGGTTCATTACAAAAGATGAGCTCCATACAGCTATGCAAGAGCATGGAATAGGTGATCGATCCTATATAAGGGAAATTATATCTGAAGTGGACACAGACAATGTGAGTTGACTATTTTTTGCTAAATAGTTAGACTATAGCACCTTGTCACATGTGCTAATTCAGTCAAATTTTTAGGATGGAAGAATCAACTATGACGAATCCTGCACAATGATGAGAAGTGAATCTAAACAACCAGGCAAGCTGTTCTAGTTGCATGAGTCTCCTTCTCAAGAGCAAGTTGCGGAAGAGCTATTCTTTAAAATATGAACTATGAGCTCTTGTGTTGCTTCCATAAGAACCATCAGGCATGCATGTATGCATAAGAAAATATTGCTAGTTGAGATGTTTTATCGTTCTCTAGTAGAAAATATGAACATTTATGATCTTCTCCATTTAAGACAGTCTTTGCTGAGTGTATCTATCTTGTCTTGTGGTGTGGTTTCTCCTCCCTTGCGTAAACTACATCAATTTGGGACTTGTAAGGTGTTGATTTAGGACACTCCTAAGTGAATGAATTATTTCAATAGTTGAAGATTTCATCACATTTTATGTTGAATGAGTTTTGTGTTCATTTTAGTGAAGATCATTAATCATCTTCAATTTCCTAATGAACTAGAAAACTCAACATAAACTATCTGTAATATTTCTATTTTTGTTCTCTTTGGTGCTTGCCAACAAAGATAGAACCAACAAATTTGTTAGGAATGAAGGTTTAGCTTGTTCATTTCTTAATTGTTGGATAAGTTTGGAAATGATTTTGTTTTAATAAATAGTAAAGCTTCCAAAGTTATCATGTGGCCCTGTTACAGTCAACTAACAAGGTGAAATCTAGCATGATTTTAAATTTGCAATCTTAAAAAAACATGAGTCACAAAGAGAACAATATGTATAATGAGTTTAAACGTGTTGGTTACTTCCCGCTAGACTAGATTCAGTGAAATCTCACAATATTATGCCCAAAATAGCCATGATTACTGTGATAATCGACACGAGATATTATTCTAAGTTTGATCAATTCAAGCAAAGTGATTGAGGTTTGTACTTCACAAGTTCTTTAGTTTCTTCGCACAATAGGACATAAATAAAAACATAGGTAGCATTTTTTTCAACTTCTGCTTAGATAGCTGAATTGCTTAAGCATTAGGATTCAGTCAAAAAAGAAAAAAATGTACCACATCCTAAACCAATTCCTTGTGATTGGATTATTGCTAAACAACAACATCAACATACCTCATGTAGTTCCATGAGTGATCTCCGAACACGAGTAAAAAGTATAATTCCACAAGTGGAGTTCAGAGAAGATGGATGTTTTTTTCCAAGATCCACTGTCATTTATGTCCATCATGTTTATAGTAAGAACTATGCAAGGTCGGGAATCAAGATAAGTATAAGCATAACAAAATTATTTTATGAAAACCAAATTTATTATGATCTGAAATAAGAGTACAACAAAAATTCAGAAAGAAACCCATGACAAGATCTCATAGGCATTAACCAAAGACCAACCCCTTGGAACAACAAATGCAAACAACTTATATATTACTATTCTTTAATAACCCCAAACTCCAAATAGCCCAAACAACTTAGAAACCATGAATCTTGATCTGATCCTTCTTGACAACACCAATAGTCACAAGGAAATAAGAAACATTCTTCCTTTGATCACCTTGAAGTTGTATCACTTTGCCAAGCTCCTTATCCTACACAATATTTCTGTTGCAATAAAATCTTCCTTCTAATCCTCCAGAATTTTTTCATAACTAAATTCTTTCCTCAGGCCTTGAACGGTCGTCAAGCTTTTCTTTCCATTTCTTTGTTGTATATATATAAAAGCATAAACAAAGAATTAGAGATATAAGAAATTGAAAAACATATCATGTATGTCTAAATATGTATCTCGGCCTAATATTTCCCAGATTTGAACATGCAAATACCTTAGGAATCTTATCTATGGAAATAACTTAACAACTCTTCTTCTTTTAGCAGGAACTTTACCGCCAGAACTGTTAGATCTTTTTTTCTTAAAAATATGCACTACTTTTTTCTTAGCCTTTTTGGCCTACTTTTAATGTAATTTTTCCATCATAGATGGATTATTTCAATGCTTTGATCTATTTTCATTAAAATCATCAGATTTGTTCTAAACAATACTAGGAACAAAGATTACAACTTTTTCATATTATTTGCTATTGTCTAATTGAGAGATTCCAAGACTAAAAGGTTGTTCGGAATCTCTATTCATTATGCTAATTCAAACAGAAAAATTAACTAGTGAAGTTGCTTCATGTAAGACCCCGTAAAAGTTCTAGTTCAATTCAGTCCTATTGTAACACCCCATATTCTTGGTCTAGAATTCAAACTATTCTTATAAAGTATGCAGACCGGAACCCAAATTTTATGTCCATATATGTGTGGTGATCAATTTTATAATGTGAGAATGTGATTTTATATCAGTCAAGGTTATAAAAATCTCCAAACTCAAAGACGAGTTGAGAACACTCCTATTGATTAAGTTTTAGTGAATGATTCAAGTTGGGTCAACTTTAAATGACCATTACTCCTTGTACATAATGAGTTACATGTCTTACCTTATATCAAATGAAAAATCTTTGGATATTATTTCCAACATATTTTGTTTTACCTTAATTCGATATTGGAGCAAAAAGTTATACTTATTTTGCTTCAGCATGTTTGTATGTCAACAAAGTGATGACCTGAGTTGATAGGCCATCACCTAAGTGATGACCTATCAGCCAAGTCATAACCCCAAACAAGTGAGCCATTATTTTTAGCTTTCAAGTATTGACTTGAGTTGATAGGTCATCACCTAAGTGATGACCTATCAGCCCAAGTCGTCATCCAAGACCAGCAACGCATAACATCAGCTTCCAAGTGACGACCTGAGTTAATAGGCCATCACCTAAGTGATGAACCATTAGCCCTAGTCATCACTCTTAACTAGCAACTCATAAAATTAGCTTCTAAGTGATGACTTGGTGTTATAGGTTATTACTTGGTTGATGACTTATCAACCAAGGTCGTCACCCTTAAAATTCAACAATTTTCATTCAGATTTGGAAGGGTATTTTGGTCTTTTCCCTCACCTTCCACGACTTAAATCATGCATAAAACCCTATTAAGTGATAAAATATCAGTTTCTCATCACTTATAATCCTCTCTACTCTCAAGAACAAAAAAATTAGGGTTTTCTGTCAAGATCATCTCCCAAGAACAAGATTCAAGCCCTTCTTCAAGAAAACCAAGAAATTATAATTCCCAATCCGAGAACATTCAATAAAGGTCAATTCTCTTTCAATATTAAAGCTCCAAGGTATGTTAGGTGTTCATCATTGGGTTTTCTTCCACCCTTGGAGTCCAAGAACCCTTTTAAAAACATGAATTATGATTTCCATGTTATGAATTGAAATATGCTCATGTTTGTGTTGTTGTATGGGTTTCAAATCAAGATTTAATTATAAGTTTCATGATAAAAGATAGCATGTATGTTTATTGACATATTTCCCATGTTAAAACTCTTGAATTTGCAAGTTTAAGTTGTAGCTATGATGCTTGTGTTGTTCAGTATCATGTGCATTAATCATGCTCCCCAAGAGTTTGATAGAATGTCCATATGAGTTAAATAGTGTAATCATGACATTTTATCATGTGTTTTCATTCATGAACAAGCTCATGACCTCCATGTGTTTGATAAAATATCTCGGTTAATTAATTATGAACAATTGACTATTGTTATGCCTTCAAGATTTGCTATGATTGTAAATTATGTTATCGAGTCCTAGGGGTATTTATTACCCAAAATCTAGTTGTTTACTTAGTTACAGTAGTTACAGAATATTCCTAGTAAAGGTCAATATTAGTAGTACTCAGTCAGTTAATAGAACTCAGTAAACTTATTCCATTTCAGTCAATCAACATGATCAGTGTCAGTTTAGTCAAGCCTAGTACAGTCTAGTGATCAGTTCAGTGTCGATTCAATTGGGAGTAGGATTCATCACCGAGTGAACCCAAGGATGGGGGCATTCCTGTCAGCAGAGGGTTTGACCCTTAGTAGTAGTCCCTATATTATAGAATTACGTAGCCAGCGTAGGGTAAGTCGTCCTTCTTCTAGACTACGATTGATGCAATCACATACATATTTCATAAGTCTTCCTGCCAGCTTAGGGTTGACCCAGCTTTGTTTGTATCTCATGGCATGGTGCTAACACCCTTCCAACTGGGGTCACAGGTTGGACCCAACTCAGTTTATAATCGGGGTATGTCAGTTAAATAAACACTCCCATAGTCATAATTTCAATATTTAGTATTAGTTATCAGTCTCAGTATTTAGTAAAGAACTCAGGCAGTTCTACAGATCCTTGGCTATTAGTTATCAGTTACTTAGCCATTAGAATTTAGTACTTCAGTTTTAGTCTAAACTTTTAGTTATCAGTATTCAGTTACCAGAACTCAATACTTCAGTTTCAGTCTAATTCAGACAGACGTTATATGTGCAATATTGCATATTCAGTATGTTCAGTAGTTACAGTTTTGCATGTGCTCTCATCTAGTTACTTCATGATTTTCATTCAGATAGTTATCATCACATGAATACAAACCCATGTATAGTAGCCTACCTCACTTAACATACCAGTACATTCTACATACTAACACATACTCTTTCGTTGCGCTATGATATCTGATATCATAGGTTTAGCTACTCAAGATATCAGTAGCTTTAGCAGTGAGTCCTCATCCATCAAGTATATTATTTATTTTAGTATTTCTATTATTTCAGTAGTTATTTCAGTCAGAGTTAGTTGGGAGTTTGTCTCATCAACTCCATACTCAGATAGTTAGAGGCTTTCAGACTAGCACAGTCAGTTATTCAGTTTTCAGATATTATTATCAGTACACTCTGTTATTATTTCAATACTTTGAGAACCTTATGGCATTTTCTATCATACTTCTATATATATTTTTAGTATTATTATTCAGTGATCATAGCAGGTACTAGCCATGGGTTAGCTTGTGATCCTTTAGGGTCATAAGCACCGTGTGACGTCCAGGGTGTAGACTTGAGGTATTACGAACTTGGTATCAGAGCCTAAGGTTCAACAATATCCTAGGGAGTTTGAAAGCCGCATCTAGTATAGTCTTGTGCATGGGTGTGTAGCGCATCACACTTATGGACAAGAGACTACAAGATATTTTAGGAAAAGTTTCCCTTTTTTATGTCTTAGATCATGCTATAGATTGGTTCTCTAATAACCTTATGTAGATTCTGATCATGCTCCACTCATGTCAACTCTACCTTACTTTTGAGGTAACAAAAATAGAGAAACTCAAAGTCCTACAGATAGTGCTTTATAGATAGTCCCCGCAGACAATATGGGATTGCTGTAGGCTCAAAAGTATTCTCTCAGTTCTGTTATATTCCAAAGTTTAAAAGATTTTATCATGATCATGAAAACTCATTCACTAATACAAAGTCAGATGTGCCCTCAGTTCCCTTCTCAAAATCCTACGATAGCATATGACCTAGAGTTAGAAGCATGAACCCAGGAGTTTAGCAATAGTAGAGTGGGGATAGTATTATCTAAATTTAGTAGATTTTGCATTCATGGGCTAGTTTTATAAAAGGTGAATCAGTAGGCTTGAAACAGTGTATGCAAGAATTTAAGTTTGGTAATTCAAAGTTATATGTGTTGTTGATGCTAGTGTATTGGTAATTCTCATGGTGTGGGGAAAATATAAGTTTAGAGATGTGACATTTGAAGTCTATGATAAAAGTAGTATGGTTATTGAATATTTATAGATATTTCTATTATGTGTTAGAATCTAAGTTTGAATCTTTGAAGGTTGAGCTAAAATAAAGAAGAGTGGAAAATTCTAAGATAGTCAGTTCTTAAGTTGTTACATAATGTATTTAGGGGTATAGAAAGTTAAGATTTCTATCTCAGAAGGAAGTATCAGTAGTATGGTTTTACACTTTCAAGTGCAGTCTTTCGTGGTGAGTTTAGTGATTATATGCATTATTATACCCCAAATTCTAAAGTCAAGTGGTTTTAGTTCAGTTTAGAGTTGTTGATTAAGTGGTTTATAGACTTAGAATAATGGCCTTAAGCTAACGGGGAGATGACAGAACAAGTAACCAAGTTAGGCTTTCAAATTTTAGTAGTAATGTGAGTATGTGTAGAAAAGCAGTAGGAGAGGATGATTCCTAACCTATCCTTACCTCAGTATAGAGTTTTGTATTTCAGTTATTATGATATCTATTCATGCTTTACATGTCAACCCAGTGATCATAGCTCATATTCGTGCACTCTATAGAAAATCATGTATGATTTTAGTTCCTAGTATAAGGAGTTCTAGTTCACCCAACGCTCCAAATCATGTTCCATAAAATTCAGAAACTCCAAACACAGGTCATACAACTCATGACTCATGTATTCATGTATTATAGTATACTCAATTACTATGACTCAAGCTACCCACTTAATGGTCAGCAAAACTTAAATTTTGTCATATATATCCTCAGTTTAGATCCCTTAACGAATCCATAATGTTGATATTCTATTCCTTAGGCCTCAGTTACGTGTCAAGTTCTGTGTAGTGTTTATTCATGCTTCAGGTCCTCATGTTTTAGTCTTTTAGTGACCTCTTCTTATAAAATAATGTAGTGATGAGCAATTGCTTAGATGGGAGAGATTAAATGTTTCATATTAAAGAAAGATTGTTACATGCTTGTTTTACATGAGGCTATAGTTATGAAGATAGGCTTGAATGTCCTGTTTATGTCTAACAGGATAAATGCATTACACATTAGTGAATGGATAGTAAGAGGTTGTATTTAGTGGTTAAGGGGAAATAAGAATTATTCATGAGTTGAGAAGTTGTAAAAATGCCGGGTGTGTAAAATTCATGATTCAAACTAGCATTACAGTGTTATGTGGGCATTTTGTAGATTCAAGTAGGCTTGTCCATAGTGGCAGAATGCAGTCCAGCTCAGACTTCAGTAGGTAGAGTTATCAGTGTCCATGTGAATATTTTCAGTAGCCTCAAGTGAAGTGCAATATTAAGGTGAAAGATACAGTAGAGGGAGTATTCGAAAGGTATGTCTAAACTTGAAAGTTAGTAGTTGCAGGGCATAAAGCTTAGTAACTCTATCCTAGCTGATGTTTCATAGGCCTGTGTTCCATATTACAAAATTTTAGCCATGTTGTGATTTCTTATTTAGATGTCTTATTCAGACCATTCCAAGACTCTTTGTTCCCTAAAGTCATTAGAACTTCATATAAAGAGTGTCAAAGAAATTCTCCAGTTAAGTATAAGCTTTCAGTATGAGTCAGTTTATATAGCCAGTAATTTAGCTTAGTAGTCAGACAAATAAGTTTTTATGGTTTTGTCTCTCCTATTCTAGAGAAAATTCCTTCACGACCATGAAAGTCATTACTTTAGTTCAGTTCATGCATCAGGCATCAATTTCAGATTCCAGATATTTAGCATAATTCAATTCACAAGTATCTCGTGCATCATCTCAATTTTTCCTTAGTAATTTAGCCAAGTCAGTATCATTCAGGGAACAAACTATCCCAAGGGGGAGATGCTGTAATACCTCGAGTTTTAATATCCTTAACCCCAAAATCTTTTGTTCACGAAACTAGATCCAGCAGAAGGTAACAGTTACTCATAAGTTGACTCTCTCATTCCTATCTCAGCCATGTGACCATTCTCATGACATTGCATTTATTCCAGAAATCAGTTCAGTTCATGATATTCAGTTCATGTATCATGTTTCAGATTCAGTTATGATCTCATATTCCCATTCACGCATGTTCAGTAAATTATCTCAGATTCCTTGGTATTCTTAGCATAGGGTAACAATTTTTCTTAGAATCCCTCGTTTCTATGCTTAGTTCTAGCTGTATATCATTCTCATATCATTTATACATTTATGAAATAGTTCAGTCATGTGTCGTGTCTCCTAAATTTAGTCATGCTTCAGTTATGCATGTCAGTGAAGGTACAATTCCTCTCAATTCAGTCAGTCTCATTCGAGGATGAATGTTCCCAAGGGGAGATATTGTAAGACCCCATAAAATTTTTAGTTCAATTCAGTCCCATTGTAACACCCCATAATTTTGACTAGAATTCAAACTATTGTTATAAATTATATAGATTAGAACCCAATGATTTTATGTCCATATATGTGTGATTTTCAATTCTATAATATGAGAATGTCATTTAATATCAGTCGAGGTCATTAAAATCTCTAAACTAAAAGATGAGTTAAGAACACTCCTATTGATTAATTTTTGTGAATGATTCATCTCGGGTCAACTTTAAACGACCATTTCTCCTTGTACATAATGAGTTACATGTCATACCCTATATCAAATGAATTATCTTTGAATCTTATTTCCGACACATTTTGTTTCCCCTTAATCTAATATTGGAGCGAAACGTTATACTCATTTTACTTCAACATGTTTTTCTGTCAACAAAGTGACGACCTGAGTTGATAGGCCATCACCTAAGTGATGAACTATCAACCAAATCTTAACCCTAAACTAGTGAGCCATTATTTTCATCTTCCAAGTAATGACCTAAGTTGATAGGCCATCATCTAAGTGATGACCTATCAGCCCAAGTCGTCACCCAAGACCAGCAACGCATAAAATCAGCTTTCAAGTGACGACCTGAGTTGATAGGCCATCACCTAAGTGATGACCTATCAACCCAAGTCATCACCCTTAACTAGAAACTCATAAAATCAGTTTTTGAGTGACGACTTGGTGTGAAAAGTCATCACTTGGTTGATGACTTATCAACCAAGGTCATCACCCTCAAAATTCAACAATTCTTATTTGGATTTGGAGGGGTATTTTGGTCTTTTTCCTGACCTTCCATGACTTAAATCATGCATAAAACCCTATTAAGTGATAAAATATAAGTTTCTCATCACTCATAATCCTCTCCACTCTCAAGAACAAGAAAATAAGTGTTTCCTCTCAAGATTATCTCCCAAGAACAAGATTCAAGCCCTTCTTCAAGATAACCAAGAAATTACAATTCCCAATCTAAGAACGTTCATGAAAGGTCAATTTTCTTTCAGGATTAAAGATCTAAGGTATATTGGTGCTTATCCTTGGGTTTCCTTTCACCCTTGGAGTCTAAGAATCCTTTTTAAAACTTGAATTATGATTCTAATTTTATGAATTGAAATATGCTCATGTTTGTGTTATTTTATGGGTTTCAAATCAAGATTTAACTATAAGTTTCATGAATAAAAAATAACATGTATGTTGATTGATGTAGTTCCCATGTTAAAACCCTTGAATTTGCAAGTTTAAGTTGTAGTCAAGATGCATTAATCATGCTCCCCAAGTGTTTGATAGAATGTCCATGTGAGTTGAATATTGTAATCATGACATGTTAGCATATGTTTTCATTCATGTACAAGCTCATGGCCTCCAAGTGTTTGATAAAATGTCTCATTTAATGAATTATGAACAATTAACTATTGTTATGCTTTCAAGGTTTGCTATGCTTGTCAATTCTGCTATCGAGTCTTGGGGGTATTTATTTCTTGAAATCTAGCTATTTACTTAGTTGCAGTAGTTATAGAATATCCCTAGTAAAGGTTATGATCAGTAGTACTCAGTTAGTTAATAGAACTCAGTAAACTTAGTCCAGTTTAGCCAGTTAACACGACCAGTGTCAGTTCAGTCGATCCTAGTATAGTCTAGTGATTAGTTCAGTGTCGATTTAGTTGGGAGTAGGATTCAGCATCGAGCAAACCCTGGGATGGGAGAATTCCTACCAGCAGAGGGTTTGACCCTTAGTAGTAGTCCCTGCGTTTCAAAACTACATAGCCAGCGTAGGGTAAGTCGTCCTCCTACCAGATTATGGTTGATGCAATCAGTTAATAATTGGGGTATTTCAGTTAAATGAACACTCTCATAGTTACAGTTTCAGTATTCAGTAATCAGTCTCAGTATTCAGTAAAGAACTCAGATAGTTCTACAGAACTATGGTTATCAGTTATTAGTTACTTATCCATCAGAATTCAGTACTTCAGTTTTAGTGTAAACTTTCAGTTATAAGTATTTAGTTACCAGAACTCAGTTTTCCAGTTTCAGTTTAATTCAGACAGACGTTATATGTGCAGTATTACATATTCAGTATGTTCAGTAGTTATAGTTTTGCATGTGCTCTCATCCAGTTACTTCACAATATTCATTCAGTTGGTTATCATCTCATACATAGGAAACTCATGTATATCATCCTACCTCAATTAGCATACCAGTACATTCCACGTACTGACACATACTCTTTCTTTGTACTATGATGTATTATATCATAGGTTTAGACACACGGGGTCCTAATCATACTTAGCAGCTCAGGATATCAGCAGCAGATTCAGTAGTGAGTCCTCATCCATTGTGGATATTTTTTTTTTTAGTATTTTAGTTAGTTCAATAGTTATTTCAGTCGAAATTAGTTGGGGGTTTGTCCCATCAACTCCATCTTCAGACAGTTAGAGGCTTTCAGACTATCACAGTCAGTTATTTATTTTTCAAATATTATTATCAGTACACTAATTATTATTTTAGTATTTTGAGAACCTTATGGAATTTTTAGTTATACTTCTGCATATATATTTTCAGTATTATTATTCAGTGCTCATAGTAGGTACCAGTCACGGGTTAGCTTAACGTCCAGGGTGTAGACTCGGGGCGTTACACTGTCATGTGACCAGGAGGTCATAGGTTCAAGCCTTGGAAACAACCTCTAGTTGAAATGCAAGGTAATACTGCGAACGATACACCCTTTTGGTGGGGCCCTTCTCTGGACACCGCACATAGCGGTAGCTTGAGTGCACCAGGCTGCCCTTTTCTTATAGACTGAAAAATTATTAATCAAAGACTTAATTAAAAAATGTCACCAAAATATCACTTTGTAAAAAAACAGTATCAAATTATTTCTTTTTAAAAAAATGCAAGATATTGAATATGATTTTTGGGGAAAATTTTACCTTAATTCGGAAGTTCGAATTTGAGAAAAAAATAAGATTCAAACTACAGCTGTAAAGATGGCATTGAATTAGGAGGAAACCGTTGCTTAATTTGGTAAAGCTGTAACCTGTAAAAGGGAGTTTTTAATATGTATCTCAACTTTTAAGCACACAAGGTAAAGTAGTAACTGTTGGGATATTTGTATTATTGTTAAAGTGAAGGGATTTTTAGTAGTTTTGTAACTTAAGTTGTTCTTTGATGAAATTTTTCCTTATAAGAATAGGTACACAGGGAATAATTTTTGCTCACTCTCGCAAAGAATTCATGCATGATATATGATGAACATAGGTTATCCCTTAGTAAATTACTCTACTAAATAGTCGAGTGTTAAGATTAAGGATCAGATAGGTTTTTAAAGGTTTTAATGTAAGCTAAGGGACAGGTAGAAACTATTTGGGTAAAAATAGTGGCTAATCTCCCTGAGCAATTTAATACATCACATGAACACTAAAAACACTCAATTAACAACCAATTATTCACCTCATTTATCTTCCCCTTTTTTTGCCACATATTATTAAGATGATTCGTATATACTGTGGAAGGGAGTCTACTTATTCAACAAATTATTTATTTTTCTTGAACATTCTTTATTATTTTCATAACCTAACTCCTTACCTCATTGTACCTCAATTCTTACACCAATAGCTATATTTTGGGGCTTCACTGTAACTCTTTTCCTACTTATTTTTTCAATTCCTTCGTCAACTAATTTTTTACTAAAGTACCTAGGAACTTTGGAAAAAATTAAGGTCAAACAAAGAAAGGGTATGGGCTACATGTGAGGCTTCCAAAGAAAATAGGCTATAGGCTCAACAGGGCTCACTAGGAGTATTCGCAAGGGTAGGTAAAAAAGGTCTAAATCATGGCTATCAAGAAAATACCTACATTATTTCTTAAATTAAACACCTTTTATTTTGTTTTGTAAACACACCGAGCAAGTTCTAGACACCACTATCATGTGGAATAACTAGATAATCTCACTCATACCTGGTGCATGCTAGATTCAAGTAGGACTCCTATAGACTCTCAACCTAGTAATTACATACATTAAAAAATAATCCAACAAACCAAGAGTTACACAATTGAAATTAGGTGTCTCAAACTAGCATACCTCTTTTTTTGTCTGACATGTTTCTTTCTAAAACAAGTGTTTCTCATGTCATGTAACCATATGGCCCAATATAAAGTACTTCGTACTAGAGTAGTGGTCGGGTGCTTCTCACTTATTTATTTCCTAAGACTAATTTCCTTTAAGAAGATCGTCATTCATTCATCATAAAAGAAGGCACCCAACTATGACAAGTTATTAAAATCACCCTAAGGACACAAAATTTACTCTTAAAATTGAACTAAACTTAGATAAGAAGACAAAAATTACGTACTAAAAATAAAATAAGCAAAATAAAGAAACTACTAAGAAATATCCTAACATCAAGCCACTTAATAACTTATTTTCTGACTACTTTTACATCACATGATTCAGTCTTCATTGGTGTTGCACACTTGCTTTGTATCCCTCATCTATAAATATTTTGTGTATACAGAAGGAAGTATTGATTCCTTGAACATCTGACATTTTCCATCCAATTGTTTTTTCCCTTCTCTTTAGTACTGTCAATGCCTCTTTCACCTACACATCAGATAAACCTATAGACAGAATTATAGGTAAAGTATCATTATCACCAAGCGAAGCATATTTCAGATAAGAGAGTAGAACCTTGAGCTCTAGCTTTGGTGTTCCTAAATATATGCATAGAGAGAAGGACCAATGGGTCTATTCAAAGGCTCAAATTCAGTCTTTTTGGTAATAATGCTTGCCATATCTAGAATCTGAACCATTTCAACTACTTCAACTTCACCAAAAAGATCTTATCCTGTGAATTCTCACTCCAAAGGATCCTTGGATATAATAAGGTAAATGTCAGACTCAAGATCCAAGACTGTGATAGGGGAAAATTCATTATATACTGCAAGAAGATTTATTGCCTTATATACGCTGAACATCTCGACCTTGTTATGAGCATGCATGGTCAACCGTCTTATATCTACATCAATCAATGAATGCTCGGTTGTTAAAAAGGGACGTCCCAAAATAAATGAGACTTTCGAATTAGTATCAAAATAAAAGAATAATAAAATCCGCTGGAAAGATGAGTGATCCTACTAGCACCAATACATCTTCAACAATTTATTTGGTCTGGAAAACGAATGGCCAGCTTACTATAAAATCAGTGTGGTGGGTCTTGGGTTGCCTAACCCTATTTTTCTGAACAAGGATGTAGTCATAAGATTAATTCTCACTCCAATAACATATAGACCTTGAGCGCTTATTGATTAACCAATTGTAATATGAATCGTGAAGCTTCCTGGATCTTTCAGCTTTGTGGGCAACCTATTCTGAATTTGTGATATGCACTCCCCCGTAAATTCCACTGTAGCATATTTAGTCAAAAGGTTCTTGTTTTCCACGATATCTTTTATATACTTAACATACTTTGAAACACTCTGCAAAATATCAACGAGAGGCAAGTTAATGTGAACATATTTCAACACATCAATAAACTTCTTATAGAAAGCTTCATCTTAGTATTTTTGCATCCTTTATGGGAAAGGTAGAGGTGGCATTATACTTTCCACCTTAGTTTCTATCCTTTTTTCTTTATCTTCCATAACCTTTTTTTCATCATTTTATTTTTCACCATTAGTAGCCTTGTGATTCACCTGCTTGGGTTCTAACTCCTTCAGTTGCAACCCACTATGAGTAGTGACTGCATTCACCTATTTTGGATTTGGCTCAATATCACTAGGTAAACCTCCCTTAGATCTAGTATTTTATGCCCATGCAATCTGACCCATTTGAACCTCCAAGTTATTTGCAATCATCTATTAGTTCTTTATATATGCTACCAACTATAGTTGAGTAGCCATAATCTGCTTCAGCATCTGTTCAATATTGCTTGATTGAGTGGTGGCTTGATTCTATGGAATATGCTGCTGTTAATTCTTATTTACTGGCTCACGGTATTTATTTGCATTCTGTTCCTGATTTCCACCCCATGAGAAATTGGGATGGTTCCTCCAGTAAGGATTGTAAGTATTTCCAAAGTTCTGATGTCCTTGGTAATTTGCATTTCCCACATAATTAACAGACTCTGGATTAGCTGCACAAGCATCCACGGCATGATCCCTTTTTTTGTATACCTCGCACCATATTTGAGCTTAATAAACTATATTTTCTATTGATAGTGTGGACTGTGTGATCACCAGATTTATATTACTGAATTACGTAGTTATATGATTATATAGTGCAACAATCTGTGTTGATATAGTAGTAAACTAATCAACTTCTAGCATATATGCAACTTTCTTTGGAGCACTTCTTGTTGCATTAACATGCCACTCAGGATTCCCTTATGAAATTTGATTCAACAGTGTTTACAATTCATCATACATTTTCTCTAGTGCCTGTCCACCTGCTACTGAATCTAGGGGAATTTTGGTATTTGGATCAAGACCCTTAATGAAAGTATGTACCAACACATCATTAGTCTAATGATGGTGAGGGCAATTTCTGAGCATAACCGTGAATCTTTCCCAAGCTTGGTAAAGATTCTCTCCATCTTTCTACCTGAAACTTAAAATCTCACTTCTCAAACGTGTTGTCTTCCTAGATAAAAAGAATCAAATAATGAATTTCTGAGCCAAATCATCCTAGAAAGTGATAGAGTTTGGTGGTTCAGCATGTAACCACCTTTTTGCTCCCCCCAATAACAAAGGGGAAGAGAATCAGTCTGACATAATTAGTAAATACCCTAGTAGAAATGAAGGTATCACTAATCTCAAGAAAGTTTTTTATGTGCTATTGTGGGTCCTAGTAAGATAAACCAGTGAACTGGATACTCATGTGCAAGAGTTACACCATATTCTGCTTTAATTCAAATCAACCAATCGTATCTGGCTTGCAGATGCTATTTGTAGCATTGTTCATAAGTGGGATTATCACTTCACAAATAGGTCTAGCTTCTTCTCAATTTGCAAGAGCAGTTGGATCCACCAAAGCTAGAGAAACTGGAACAACAGGAACAAGATTCACCTAATCTCCCATTCAAATTTATTAAATTGGGTATTGAAGTATTATCACCCTTCGCCTTTGATAAAATATCTGTTTAGGTTCCGAATAACGCTCAACCACTTCTTTTACTCTTGCCAGTCCGCTACATCACTTTTCTTGCAAAAGTCAGCCGCTAAGATCAAGTTGTTAGCACTTAAATTTATTATCAAAATAAAAAATTTAGAAAATTACTAATTATTTGAGTCCCAGCTACGGCGCCAAAAACTTATTGTGGTCTATCTCACACGTAAGTGCACGTGATTGTACAAGTAATATAGTGACTCAAATAAATTAGATATCGAACCCACAAGGACTACTTGATTAGTATTTTCCTTAACTTCAGTTACGACAATATTATATCCAAGTGTTTCAAAGTATCAAAATGGTTGTACGATTTAATGAATAATTAACAATTAATTAAATAACAAAATGTATAAATAGCAACGTGACCAGGGTTGCAAACAATACAAGGGAGAATTCCAGGGTTGAGACACTCTTATCAATCATGTAAATCTCTATCCTTATCATGATTATGTTGGTTATCGAGTCATTGATGCACAAGGTTAATAATACGATCATGGTCTTTGGAGCCTCTAATCTTCTACCTAAAATGACATCACAACTCCATCGTTGAGCGGCGATGCAATGATCCATTTTAAATCCTTTAAGTTATCTTCCTGCAATTGAACCAAACAAAGTGACTAGGTATATTTCTATCCTAGGCGCTACTTCAAATCCTTCATTTTATTAAAAAATGAGAACTTTCTCGTTAATCCCTTTGATTTATCCTAATGTTCCTCTTTTCGGGATCACAAGAGAATTAAACATGTATTTTAATGGTTGCTATGCTTTAGAATGGTAAAAATAAGAGAATAAGAACAACCCATGCGATAAACCAACATTAAATCATTCTAAGAATATCAAAATAAAATCATGTCTTCAACCTCAGCCTAAGAACAATGGTGTTTAGCCACTCATGTTCAAATTAACATCAAACAAATATAATTTATCATACCAAAATCAATGTTGAAAGATGAAAAATGAAAGAACCCTAATAATACTCTAATAATTGTTTTTGCATTGCTTTTTTGTCTGACAAAGATCCTCCCAAATTGTATTAAGTGTCTGTAATACCCCAGAACGTTTACTTAAGTTTAATTTCATCTCTAGAAGGCTAAGGAATGATTTCCTAAGTATGTAACATTTAAACCATATAGAATTTACCCAATTTTGACTTTTTATCATGTGAGAAATTTAATTAGCTTTCGAACGATATAAGATCTACCTAAATCCGATAACTGGGCAAGAAGTTATGGCTAATTTAAGTCCTAGTCGTAAAACAGCATCATTTTAGTGCTTGGCGCATCGCGAAGAGGGTCTATTTGATAATTGTCAAATTCCAGTAGCCTAGCACAATTGTGGCGCATCGCGCTGAAGTTTCAAGTCCCAACCAGTGGGAAAACGCGATGGCTCCGCATCGCGGTGACCCCAAGAATCCCATTTATCAATTTCCAGTGAGCCACCGCGATAGTGGCGCGTCATGGTGGCCCATAAAACTGGGTTCCTAGTTTAATTTTTTCAGCTTCATACAGAAGTTACAAAGGGCACTTTGGAATTTTTCCAAGCCTCTTAAACCTTACAAACACCAAAAGTCATTTACAAGCATTTTATTAGGTTTTTCTCAAGTTTTCTCTCAACAAAAACCCTAAGTACCCAGAACCTCTTCCAAGAATCTCAAGAATCCACCGTATCTTTAACAAATTAAGTTGGGATTCAAGGTTCCCAAGTCAAGGGTTTTAATAACCCTCATCCAAAAGTACGAGAAAGAGTCTCAAGCAAGCTTATTCATCAAAGTTCATAATTTGAGGTATGTGGGGTTTGAACAAGAACACTTTTTCTATTCTTGTGCCTAAAGTTTTGGTTTTTTTTCTTATAAGATTTTAATGTTTCAAGATGAATTACGCCTAAATTGCTATATTTCAAGTATATGAGATTATGGATTTGTTCAAGTCTTGAATTATATGATACTACACCTATTTTATGATTTGAATTGAGAATTAATGTTATGAATTGCATATTCCTTCCATGATTAATGTTGGAATACTGATAACGCTCAATCTACAACTCTCGTTGGAGTGTAAAGCGGTCGTTGTCAAATATATAACCCAACTGGGTTGGGTATCGATCCCACAAGGAATAGCTTGGTCAACAAGTAAGCAAAGATTACTAGACTTTTAGTGCAAGTCTCGTAAAAGGGGGGAGTTTTGTCGTGCAAGTAATGTAACCAGAATATTAAAGTAAAAACGAAAAATAGCAAAGTAAAAAGAAAGAGTGTTTAGTAAGATGTTAATCAATGAGAATTGAGAAGTTGGGGTTATTTCCACTTTATGAGTTGTACGTCTCTATTGGCTATGAGTTGTGCAGAATTCAGACATGTATTTGCTTATAGAGAATTGTATTCGATGGTAAATCCAAGTGTCTTTCGACCTAAACAAGGACTATTTCACTTTAACTCTTTCGAGCTTAAAGCGTATCTAACGGTACAAATTCTCCAAGAGGTTAATCCAGTTACGGCAATAACTTTTTAATAGGGGATGGGACCCTATTACCTTGACATTATCTCTTTTCCAGACATATAACTTTTCTTTCGAATAAGTTAATGCTATACTGGCGTATTCTATGCGTTTGCAACCACAAAGAATTTAGATTAAGATGAAGAGAATAATGATATAAGCAGCATACGTGTCATGAATTCACAAACTCATAGCAATAGATAGTATCTCATACGGCTTCCATAACCCCAACAGAGAAGTTTAGTTACCCATGAGTGCGAAGGAAATCACAATAGACATTATTATTATACCACAATAAAGATTTCGTGTAGCAAAGTGTGGTAGGCGTTTAGGCGTGACTTTCTTTGCAAGTAAAGTTTCTCTTGTTGCGGAAATTAAGAATTGAATAGATGAACAGAAGAAGAAAAAAAAGTAGAATTAATGGAAGAATTGGAAGAGTTGTAGAATTATAGAAGAATGTCTTAGAAGTAGAAGATTGAATAATAGAAAGATTGAAAGATGATATAAAATCTCTAGCAAAATAGGGTATTTATAATACCCATATCCTATTCCTACTAAGCTAATGTTACTTAACCCAATCCTACTAGGTTAATGTATCATTATCCTAATCCTAATAAATTACTGCTAGTCCCCAAAGTCTTCAGAATTGCTGTTTTTGCCCGAGACAGGTTTTCCATGCGTTACTTTAGGTCCTTGGCGTCCAAGCTTTGTTTTCCTCCTTTCGTGAAGCTTTCTTTGGCATCAAGTTATCCATAAAATGCTGAATTCTGCATCATTTATACCTGAAAACTTTCTAATCATGTTCGTTAGCTCACTTACAGGAAAAAGGACTAAAAGTGCATGAAATATGTAATTTGTTCTCAAAACTTGGCTAAAATATGGGCAAAATCTAGTGCTATAGGCGTGTAAATTCGCCTATCATCAACACCCCACACTTAAAGCTTTGTTCGTCCTCGAACAAAATATCATGTCCATCTAAACATTTACTTAGGGTTTCACAGTAACAACACAAAATATTCGTCAAGACAAGCACAACAATTATCAACAAAGATTAGTTTTCCGATCATTAGTAGAAACAATTTAACCTCTAGCATAGACTCGTGATGGTGGCCAACTCATATGCAAAAGTTAAGGCACAAAGAATCATACACAACTACCCAAAACTCATCAACCATGTGTGTCTCACAATATATTACCCATAATCACTCATAAGTATAGCATATTTTTCAAACATGGGTATAAAAGTATCCTCGCTCTCGCTCTCACAAAGAATTCATATACTGCAACTGATGTCCATAGGCTTGCCCTTAGTGTAATGCTCCACTAAATGTTAGAATGCTAAGCTTAGGATCAAATAGGTCTTTTGATGGTTGTAATGTAGCCTAAGGGACGGGTAGGACTATTTTGGCCAGAAATAGTGACTATGTTCCTAAGCGCTTTAATACATCACATTGTATCATTAACACTTTTCTTTCAAACAACCTTTCTTCTTTCTTTTATTCTACCACCCCTTTTCTCCTCTTTTGTTTTTCAATTTTGAACATAACTAACTTTTCAGTTTTATTTTTTTCTTTCCTTTTTCTTTTCATAACATACCTCTTATGATAACACTTCTTTTTCATAACAAATTCAAGCACCAATACATTCTAAAGCATCATACTCACCCATTTTCCTCTTATTTCGTCACATAACTTTACAATTTAAAGCACTTAGGAATTTGGATCAAATTATGGTCTTGAAAAAATAATGGTTTAGGCTTACATATGAGGTTGTCAAAGAAAATAGGCTAAAGGCTCAAAGGAGGTTAACTAGGATAATGTCCACGGGTAGGTAAAATGAAGGTACACAAGTGTAGGTTGTCAAAGAAATGCCTAAATCATCTCCTAAACTTACACTCTTTATTTTCGCTTTACATACATACTAGGCAAGTTCTAGCATCAGCCACGAGCACAGAATATGCTATTATTTCACACACACAAGGCACATATTCGTCTTTATTGGAAGTAGCATAGACTCTTGACCTAATAGATGAAGGAATTGAACCACACAATATCACATAGTGAGTCACAATTATAGCCTAAACGTCTCAATAGTCATGATTTTAGCACAAACTCTTGTTATAATCTCATGCTGCCTATTAGAATAATTTCATGCAAAGCTAAGTAAAAAATAAATTTAACTACTAAAAAAATGAAAAAAACTAAAACGAAAAACAAAAAAAGAAAAAAAAACTAAAGCAAACATAAATGCAAATGCAGATAGAGAAGTATAGCATGCAAATACCACCACCCCACACTTAGACGGGACACACTGCCCTCAGTGAAAAATAAATATGAAGAACCTGGTCAGTCGGACTCCTCCTCTATGTCGGGGGTTATACCCCCTTCGTTGGAATCATCATAGGAGTCGTCATCATCAGAATTCTCCTCCACGTCGGAGTCTGGCATTCGTCAATCATCATCGGTCGGCACATCGTCCTCAAGAGGTTTCTCAAAGTATGTACCTACTCCACACATCTACCTTGCCTGCACATTCATTAGATAGTCATGATCCAGCTGTTGGAGCTCTGCAGCAGTTGGAACACGACCTCCGCTCATCATTGTAAACCGAGTCATGCCATAAAGATAGCGAAAGAAACTCTCATCCCGAGCATGTCTCTCTGCTGTAGTAAGGTTGACGCCATGTGTTGATTCAGCATCTTTGACCTTTGTGAGGTCAACCTTCTTCGGGTTGTGTGGGAGTTTATGATCAGCCGGTTCCTCTTCGATGTCTTCCTTCCTCAAGATTGCAGTCAACAGATTGCCGAAGCTGAAGTGGGACCGCTTATGTAGCCTAGCTTTCTGCATTGTGGAGCGAATGATTGCCCCGATGTTGATAGGGACATTCGTCATCAATGCATATACCAGTCACACTCTATCTCTTGTTATCTTGGTGTATTGCGTCCCTGGAATAAGGCAAGAGTTGACTATACGCAACCATATCCTTGCTTCCCTATTCAAAGGAGCATATGGGAAGGTGTTGTATCGTCCGGTGTCTTTATGTCTGCTCCACCTTGCCATGTATCTAGTTCCATAAAGTGTGTGTCGAATTGCTCTATATGGAGGTCTACTGTACAACTCTTTGAATGGTGATGGATCGACTGAAGGCAAGCCAAGAAAGGAGTTGAAGAAATCCGCATTGAGTTGTAAAACTTGGCCCCGAATCTTGACTTCGCTGCCTGTGGTTTTCGGCGACCAGTTGGCATAAAATTCTCTTGTCAAATCGAGATTACATTCTCCCATGTCTCAGAAGATGAAATCAAGATGTAATGCCATGATCTTGGCCAACATGCGCGGCTCCTTCTTCGCTAGGCTTTCCTTGTTTATCAAGTCCACATGAACATATTTTCTTTCCTTGTTGTTCCTATACCATTCCTTCGCTTCCTCCTCGAGAACCCATTTTATTCCAAACATGCGGCGTGGTAATTGCATCGAAGATGATTCTCCTTGCTCTTTTCGGCCTCTTTTCTTGCCTCTTTGGGAAGTGGTAGCCTTATCTTTGCCTTGTCTTGATTTGGGTGCCATTGTACCTGAGACTAAAACAATGTTCATGTTAGCATCATATCGATGGATACAATCTATAAACAAGCAATAGGGGCACCACCCCACACTTAGTTTGTTGGTACAGACTAGTGAAGTGAAAGTGGTCGATTATTCAGACTTCATCGACATACGTTTTAGGTGCTATATTCCAACAATAAAATCAGAGCAGTCATACTTCTTGTAATCTTGGAAATACTTTCATGTTTGATATATCAAGACTACTACATAGGGATTGAATCAAGGTATAGCATCTAACAATAATCACAACCTCCTATGTCGGTAGGCAACTATAATTCTTATTCCGATGAACAAGTCATTCCAACATGTAAGTATTCAAGTGACAAGATTATGCAATTTTTGTGACCATATCAATTCCACAGAAGTATGATAGTGCATCAAAATCAAATTCAAGTTGGAAATAAGTTAAGATCATCCTTACGTTTTCATTCACCCACTTGGTTGTATCAC
Organism: Capsicum baccatum var. pendulum; assembly: GCA_030864225.1. NCBI lineage: Eukaryota > Viridiplantae > Streptophyta > Magnoliopsida > Solanales > Solanaceae > Capsicum > Capsicum baccatum. The sequence continues at coordinate 217,289,877 of CM061556.1, read as the reverse complement.
AATAATTCAATCACATTCAAATCATCAATACTACTTTCAAGATTCAACAATTCATAATGGGCGTAGTAGTGTAGTACTTACAGAAGATAAATGAAGAACAAAGTAGTACTTACTTGATTGATGCCTTTGGATGATGTTCTTGTGAAATAAGAGAGTAAAAGGAAAATTTTTGAGAGGATTTGGAGGCTATAGGTGGCGCATAAGCTAGGTTTCCAATGTGTTTTTGGTTCAAGACTAAGTCTCTTATTTATAGGAAAAGGTTGGGTCGGGTTTTGACCCATTTAAAATCGGATTTGGAGACAAGAAGTGACCATAGGTGTCGTCTTTAGCTTTGCCTATGCTTGGCATAGGCGGCGCCTTTTGCAAAGCATTGTCTAGCATAGGCGGCGCCTATGCCATGGTATTCCTAGGCATAGGCGGCGCCTTTCACTTTGCATATGAGATTCAGAGACAAAAGGCATTAGCATAGGCGGCACCTATGCTATGGCATACTTGGGCATGGGCGGCGCCTATGCTATGGCACACTAGATTCCGAGACCTTAGGCCATAGTATAGGCCTTGCCTTGTTCGATGCCTATATTTTCATGAGCAATGCTCAATCCATAGCCTTTTTCTTCTTTATTCCTAACTTACCACCTTTAACATGCAATACGTCCAAATCAAAATTTGAAACCGACCTCCTCGTTTTACACCTCTTTGCACCTACATTTATTCAAAAACAACAAAGACGATTAGAACGATGGGTTGCCTCCCATCAAGCGCCTTAATTTTGGTCGTGGCACAACTCTTCTTTTTGGATTTTTATTTATCAAAAGAAAACACATAATAAGACAAAAAATGAAAAACGATGGGTTACCTCCCATCTAGCGCTTGATTTATTGTCGCGACACGACATGGCTATCTCGAGTACTTAGACTTCATCGAGATAAGTGATGGCCATATAATTTATTGAATCAAGAGGACCGATATATGGTTTTACTCATTGGCCATTCACCTTGAAGACAACACCATTAGTGTCTTCCAACTCAACTACTCCAGACGAGTAGACTTGGTTAACTTTGTATGGACCAGACCACTTGGACTTTAACTTACCTGGGAATAACTTCAGTCTGGAATTGAAGAGAAGTACCATATCATCCTTTTGAAAGTTTCGTCGAACAATCCGCGGATCATGATACTTTTTTATCCACTCCTTGTAGAGATCCGTTCTTTCATAAGCATGTAGACGGAATTCATCCATCTCGTTCAGTTGCTCCAATCTCAGATTCATTGCAGCATCCCAGTTCAAATTTAATCGTTTCAAAGCCCACAATGCCTTATGCTCAAGCTCAATGGACAAGTGACAGGCCTTCCCATAAACTAGCTGATACGGGGATATGCCAATTGGCATTTTGAATGCAGTCCTATATGCCCATAGTGCATCATCCAGCTTCCGAGACCAATCTTTTCTATTAGCATTTACCGTTTTAGCAAGGATTTGCTTGATCTCTTGATTGGAAACCTCTACCTGTCCACTGGTTTGTGGGTGATAAGGCGTGGCTACCTTATGTTGCTTGACACCATATTTTGCCAACACGGATTTGAATAGCTTATTGCAAAAGTGAGATCCTCCATCGCTTATGATAGTGCGTGGTACTCCAAAGCGAGAGAAGATATTTCTCTTCAAGAATGAAACAACACGCTTTACCTCATTGTCGTCCAATGCTACTTCTTCAACCCATTTCGAGACATAATCTACAGCAACTAGGATGTACTTCATTCCAAACGAATTTATGAATGGACCCATAAAATCAATACCCCATACGTCAAAGAGCTCTACTTCAAGGATTTTCAACATGGGCATCTCATGGTGTTTCAAAATAGCACCTTGTCGCTGACACTGGTCGCATCTTCTCATAAAGTCGTAGGCATCTCTGAATATCGAAGGCCAATAATATCCACTTTGCAATACCTTCCTTGCTGTCCGATTACCTGCGTGATGTGCCCCAACTTGGGAAGTGTGGCATGCTTCCAATATATCAGGCACCTCTACATGGGATATACATCGTCGGATAACACCATCCGCGCATCGTCGAAACAAATATGGCTCATCCCAAAAGTAGTGTTTTACATCATGCATAACTTTCTCTTTTGATGGTAAGATAAGTTTGCAGGTATCACATTACTCACCACAAAATTTGCAAAGTCGGCATACCATGGTCTGTATGAACGATCACTTTGGTTCCCAACAGATACGCCCGGAACTTCTCAAAAGCATACACAACTACTAGGAGCTCTTGTTCTATAACAGTATAGTTCTTTTGGGCTTCGTTTAGGACCTTGCTAGCATAGTAGATAGGATGAAATAATTTCACCTTCCTCTAGCCAAGTACAGCGCCAACAGCAACCCCACTAGCATCACACATGACTTCGAACGGTAGAGACCAATCTGGTGCTACCATGATAGGGGCTTCAATGAGTTTTCTTTTGAGGCATTCGAATGCCTTCAAACAATCTTCATTGAAGTCATAATTTGCATCTTTCTCCAAGAGTTTGCACAATGGACTCGCAATTTTGGAGAAGTCTTTGATGAACCGTCGATAGAAACCTGTATGACCGAGGAAACTACGAACTCCCTTCACTGAAATTAGGTGCGGTAGCTTCTCGATGACTTCAATTTTTGCTCAATCAACCTCAATTCCTCTTTCGGAGATTTTATGCCCAAGAACGATTCCTTCTTTTACCATGAAGTGGCACTTTTCCCAATTCAGCACTAGGTTGAATTCTACACATCTTTGCAACGCCATACTTAGGTTTTCCAAGCATGCTTCAAACGATTCGCCAACAACTAAAAAGTCGTCCATGAATACCTCCAAAGTATCTTCAACCATATCAGAAAAAATGGACATCATACAATGCTGAACGTTGGCTGGTGTGTTACATAGCCCGAATGGCATACGTTTGAAGGCAAACGTGCCATATGGACATGTGAATGTTGTCTTCTCTTGGTCTTCGGGGGCAATGCAAATCTGATTATAGCCTGAATAACCGTCTAAGAAACAAAACCATCCTTTCCCCGCTAATCGATCTAGCATTTGGTCCATAAATGGCATTGGAAAGTGATCTTTGAGCGTCCATGAATTCAGCTTTCGGTAGTCCATGCATACTCTCCATCCGGTGACGGGTCTGAGTGGAATAAGCTTATTCTTTTTATTCGCGACCACCGTCATGCCTCTTTTCTTGGGAACACATTGTACCGGGCTTACCCATGTACTGTCTGAGATTGGATACACAACTCCTGCGTCTAACCACTTAATAATTTCTTTCTTCACCACTTCTTACATAGGTGGATTGAGACGTCTTTGATGCTCAATGTTGGGTGTGAATTTTTCTTCCAGCTGAATTTTGTGTGTACAAATCCCAGGTGGAATACCAATAATATCAGCAATGGTCCAACCAATGGCTCTTATATACTTCCGTAGAATAGCAATAAGAGCTGCAACTTGTTGCTCACCCAAATCTGCTGCCACAATGACTGGAAGTGTGTTTCCGTTTCCTAAGAATGCATACTTTAAATGACTAGGCAGCTCCTTCAATTCTAATGTGGGTGGCTCTTCAATAGATGGATTAGCTGGTGGTGTGGGTCAATTTTTGAGATCAAGGTCCAGCTTTTTGGGAGCATGGCGATATGTCCCTAATCCTGATAGAGCACAAATAGCTTCTTCGCAATTTTGAGCATCCCTACTCTCTCCTTTCATGAGCACAATCGCCAATGGGTCTTCAATAATTTGTTCTTCTTCAAGTGATTCTTCCTCATCATCAAAGTAAACATCAGCCACCGAGAATACATTCAGCTCTTTGGGTTGCTTTATTGCTTTGCACACATCAAAGCGAACTACTTCGTCATTTATTCGGAATGAAAGCTCATTAGCTCTCAAATCAATAAGCACACTTCCCGTAGCAAGGAAAGGGCACCCCAAGATTATGGGGACTTCTGAGTCTGTCTCACAATCCAAAATAACAAAGTCTACTGGAAAGATGAATGAAGAAACCTTTACCAATACATCACATAGAATACCAACAGGTTATTTTACCGACCTATCCGCCATTACGAGCCTCATATTGGTTGGAGTAGGATCTCCCAACCCCAACTTGTTATAGATAGATAATGGCATCAAATTGATGCTGTCTCCTAAATCACATAATGCCTTGGCAAAATTCAAAGATCCAACGGTGGAAGGAATAGTGAAAGCACCGGGGTCAGCCTTCTTCTGAACTAGTGATCGGGTAGCAATTGCGCTGCAGTGATGAACGTCATCTTTCAACTCATAGCTGGCTGCCCGCTTCTTTGTCAAAAGATCCTTCATAACTTTCGCATACCGAGGTATTTGTTCAAGTGCCTCTACCAATGGAACATTAATGGTCAGCTGCTTTAACATAGTCATGAATTTGCTGAACTTTGTATCATCCGCCACCTTCTTCAATCTTTGAGGAAAAGGTGGTGGTGGATAGGGAATTGTTCTATCCATGACTTTCTTCTCCTCTTGCTTCCGTTTTTCAGCCTTTTCAGGCTGCAACATGCTCGGTGTGACGTCATGGACGTCGTGGGTGGATTCTGCGGATTCCTCTCCTTTTGCATTATCATCAATGTCCGCTACTTCGTCAACCACTTGCTTGCCTTTTGATGAAGGTTCCAGCACCTTACCACTTCGGGTAGTAACAGCCATGCATGACCCATCATTCCTTGGGTTTTGCACAGTGTCGCTAGGTAATGTGCCAGCCTTTCTTTGATTGAGTGCTGCTAAAAGTTGGCTCAATTGCTGCTCTATTTTCTTGATTGAAGTGGAATGAGAATCAACTAATTGCTTCATAAAGGACAAATCATTTATTACCTTCGTTACTCCAGCGCTCGTTGCTTCCACTCCTTTCAATAGTTTAGCCATCATCTCTTCCATATTTCCAGAACTAGATGTGGTGGTGTCACGTCTTCCTGGGGGAACATACAAACCACTCTTGTCATTCTTGTTCTTCCAACTACCTTAGTCCTTGTTTCCAGATTTATCATAGTAGTTACGACCTTGGTTTCCTTGGGTATTACCTCGGAAACCCCCCTGATTGTTCAAGTAGTTGGCTTCTTCTTCTGAATCAGATTCGTCTCTTCCTTTTAACGCAATAGCTTTGACTTTTTTGGTCTTCCCTGATAATAAATGCTTTGTAAGAAGATCCACTTGTGTTTTCATGTGCGCCATATCTTGATCACGTTCTTCTTCTCTTCTCCTTTGGTCTGCAGTCATGCCAATAGATAAAGTGGGGCTTGCTACCTCAGCATCCCTGGTATGCCAAGCTATACTTTGCTTCGTCATACGATCTAGCATATTGCTTGCTTGACCAAAGGTGAGGTCCATAAATGATCCTCCGGCCGCATTATCCACCACTGGTTTAGTTATTGAATTCAAGGCTCTGTATAGTATCTCCATTAGGTGGACATTGGTCATGTGATGGTTCGGGCACCTCATAAGCTTCGTCTTGAACCTCTCCCATATTTCATGAAGAGCTTCGGTTGGAAGCTGCCGAAAGTTGCTGATTTCATCTCTTAGTTGTGCTCTTTTGGATGGCGGAAAGAATCTTTCTAGGAAAGTGTCTCTCAATTGCCTCCAATTTGTAATAGAATCAGGAGTCAGCCCATTCAACCATAGAGTTGCCTCCCCAGACAGAGACAATGGAAATAGGCATAATCGAATTGCATTCTGACCAACGCCAGGATTGTCAAACGACTTGCATGTAGAAATAAAGTTGATCAGATGCATATTCGGATCATCGCCTGCTAGTCCACCAAATAATCCCTTGAGTTGCAATAACTGAATCATGGTACTTGTGATGTTGAACTTGGCTCCGGGTGCCAATGGTGGAGGAATAATGGCTCCTGTGGCTCCGGCTCCATCAAGATCATCATCATCATCGTCGAAAGCTGGTTGCATAACTCGGCGTTCAGGCCTAAACCTTGCTTGACGATCTCTTCTATTGGCAGGTGTTGCGATCTCAGAAACATGCCTAGGGTTTAGTAACTCGTCATCACCTAGGTCCTCATCGTCAGGATTTATTGCACACCCAGGGTTATCAATATTCTGTTGATGCACTTGAGCGGCGGCTAGAGCAGCTAGTCTCGCCTGTTCCTGTTGAGCAGCCATCCTTTCAATTTCGTGTTGTGCCTCCATTCTGCCAATACGTTGTGGTTCAGGATTGATAGGTAATAACGGTTGACCAGAACTTCAAGTATGGGGCATGCAAAAAAACCTACAGAGAACAAAAACAAAAACTAAAAGTAAAAGTATGAGAATCTTTGACCAAAGGGTCTAGTAATTATCACAAACTTAATTGACACTCGTATTCCCCGGCAACGGCGCCAATTTTTGATAACACTCAATGTACAGCTCTCGTTGGAGTGTAAAGCGGTTGTTGTCAAATATATAACCCAACTGGGTTGGGTATCGATCCCACTGGGAATAGCTTGGTCAACAAGTAAGCAAAGATTACTAGACTTTTAGTGCAAGTCTCGTAAAAGGGGGGAGTTTTGTCGTGCAAGTAATGTAACCAGAATATTAAAGTAAAAACGAAAAATAGCAAAGTAAAAAGAAAGAGTGTTTAGTAAGATGTTAATCAATGAGAATTGAGAAGTTGGGGTTATGTCCACTTTATGAGTTGTACGTCTCTATTGGCTATGAGTTGTGCGGAATTCAGACATGTATGTGCTTATAGAGAATTGTATTCGATGGTAAATCCAAGCGTCTTTCGACCTAAACAAGGACTATTTCACTTTAACTCTTTCGATCTTAAAGCGTATCTAACGGTACAAATTCTCCAAGAGGTTAATCCAGTTACGGCAATAACTTTTTAATAGGGGATGGGACCCTATTACCTTGACATTATCTCTTTTCCATACATATAACTTTTCTTTCGAACAAGTTAATGCTATACTGGCGTATTCTATGCGTTTGCAACCACAAAGAATTTAGATTAAGATGAAGAGAATAATGATATAAGCAGCATACGTGTGGTAGGCGTTTAGGCGTGACTTTCTTTGCAAGTAACATTTCTCTTGTTGTGAAAATTAAGAATTGAATAGATGAACAGAAGAAGAATAAAAAGTAGAATTAATGGAAGAATTAGAAGAGTTGTAGAATTATAGAAGAATGTCTTAGAAGTAGAAGATTGAATAATAGAAAGATTGAAAGATGATATAAAATCTCTAGCAAAATAGGGTATTTATAATACCCATATCCTATTCCTACTAAGCTAATGAATTACTTAACCCAATCCTACTAGGTTAATGTATCATTATCCTAATCCTAATAAATTACTGCTAGTCCCCAAAGTCTTCAGAATTATTGTTTTTGCCTGGGACAGGTTTTCCATGCGTTACTTTAGGTCCTTGGCGTCCAAGCTTTGTTTTCCTCCTTTCGTGAAGCTTTCTTTGGCATCAAGTTATCCATAAAATGTTGAATTCTGCATCATTTATACCTGAAAACTTGCTAATCATGTTCGTTAGCTCACTTACAGGAAAAAAGACTAAAAGTGCATGAAATATGTAATTTGTTCTCAAAACTTGGCTAAAATATGGGCAAAATCTAGTGCTATAGGTGTGTAAATTCGCCTATCAACAAATACTCTTAAGGTTGAAGTCATGATTTACCCTGTATTTTGAATTGAGATTTCTTGAATATGTATACATGTTTTAAGGTCCAATAATGAATTTTGATATATTTTATAATATTTCAAGAATGGTATTGATATCTGCATATCATTGATGTTTCAAAGCTTGTTAAAGATAGCCAACCAAAGTTTAAAGAAAAGATTTAATTTTGATCCTAAGTTAAGAAAGGAATCCACATCTTGTGATTTAAGTTAAAGGAGAGCATATTGGCTCCCATTGCATAATATTGAATTGTATAAGGTGGATTTTCCTAAAAGTTCTAAGCCTAGTATGGGAGTAGTACTTAGCACCAAGTTGGGCTTGATTCCGAGGTCTCATGCCACAAAACTATGAGCCACCGTAGCATTTGATTTACCCCAAGTGGGTTAAGCTAGTGATCACTAAAAGTAAAGGTTCTACTCCGATGGCAAGGATAGAATAGCTCTCCCCTATGTAGGCAGGACGTTGGACTCCATGTAGCTCACATGGTTTATATCGGTTAGAAGAAACTCCCAAGTTTCCTAGAGTCTCAAATCTTAAAGTTCTTGAGGTTTTAAGTCCTCGAGTTTCAAAGAAGTTCCTTATTTTCAAAAGACTAAAGTGTATGTTCTAAAAGTTGTTTTAAGAGTTCAACTAGTTACAAGCTTGAGATCAAAGAAAGAATACAAATTTTGAACAAAGTGTAATGGCTCACTTGATTTATACTAGATGTTTCATTATTCATGATTTATGAGAGTTTTATTCAAGATATGTGAGTCATCTAAAATGCCATGTATGTTTAATATAAAGATTTATTGTATTGATATTTAGCTGCATACATCGCCATATACTCAGTACATTCCCAAGTATTAATCCACATACTGTGCTACATTATCTCATAATGTGGGTTCATGTGCTCAGTTCCAGTAGCATCAGTGATCCCGAGTACCTTTATCTATATCTACACTATGGTAAGTCTTCATGGTTCGAGGACCTATGTCCAGACACTTCAGTAATTTTAGTAGTTATTCTACTGCTTTCAATTCTATTCGGGTTAGTCGGGGATTTGTCCTATTGGCTGTCTAGTTTGTTGAGTAGTAGAGGCTTTGTTAGACTAGATGGTCAGTATGTTTTGATTTGCAGTATTTTTTTACCTTTACAGTACTCATTCAGATTTTAGTTAGACATGATATGACATAACTCCTTATTTTGCTCTCATTAACTTTAAGTAAGCTTTATGCTAAGTAGTAGTCTCAAAGCGTTAGCTTGGAGCTACTTGTATTCTTAAGCACCGTGTGATGCTCCAAGATAAGATTTTGGGGCGTTACAAACTTGGTATCAGAGCCTAAGGTTTAAGGAGTTCTAGGGATTCTGACAAGCCATGTTAAGTAGAGTCTTGATCATCAGTGTGTAGCGTTCCACATCTATAAGCAAGAGGCTACAAGACGTTTTAGGAAAAAGTTATTTCTTTCTTTCAGATTCTATCGTGTGTGCAGTTGTCCCAATCATCTCATAATTTGTGCTCTCCTATTACAAAAAATGCCTCCCCGAAGAGCGAACGCTTGTAGAAGCAATAATGAGCAACCCCAGCCTGTTGATCTTTGAATGAGACCATGTCTCATACTGAGTTTTGGGCGGCCTTTTAGGTATTAGCCCAATCAGTTACCGCGAATATTTAGGCTAATAAACAGGCCACATTTCTACCTCAGCAAAGAGGTGATTTAGCCGTTACTAGGATCTGTGATTTCATGAGAATGAACCCACCAGAGTTCTATGGGTCGAAGGTAGGTGAGGACCCACATTTATTTCTCGAGGAGGTAAGAAAGATCACCCAAGTGATGCATTTCTCAGAGGAAAAAAGTGTTGAGTTGGCATCTTACATGTTGAAGGACATTGCTTATGACTGGGTTGTTGCATCGAAGAAGAATAAAGGGAAAGATGAAACCCTACTACTTGGCAGGTATTACAGGATGCATTTTTGGACAAATTCTTACCGCTTGAGATAAGGGAATCAAAGATAGAGGAATTCATGAACCTGAGGCAAGGCTCCATGACTGTTAAGGGGTACTGCCTTAAATTCAATCAATTAGCCAAATATGCTCCTGATATGATTTCTGACATCCGAGCTAGTATGAGTAAGTTTGTGACTGGAGTATCTGGACTGGTGTTGAAAAAGTGTAGGACTACTATGCTTAACAGGGACATAGATCTTGCTAGGCTGATAATTCATGCCTAGAAAATAGAGGTAGACAAGATAAGGGAAAGAGATAGAGTAAGGGGAAACAAGAGGGCTAGATCCGAGCAGTATGAGTATGGTTAGGCTAGGTCCCATGAAGGGAACCATCCACAGTTTTAGAGTTGTTCGTTTATGCCAGCACCTTCATCAGCTAGTGCTCCCGCACCCAGAAATGGGCAGGAGCAAGGGAACAGGCCTTTTATGCCCAAGCCCCAGAATAGTGTAAGTAACAGGCCTAATTATCCTCGCTGTGATAAATTTGATAGGACCCATCCCGATGAGTGTTTGGCTGAACAGAGGGGTTGTTTTGGTTGTGGAAAGTTGGGCCACAGACTTAGAGAGTGTCCACATACTAGACAGGGGAACAGAGATGTGCGACCTCAAACTCAGGATAATGGTGCCCCAGCTCCTTTATCTGGTCCAGCTCTTCCTCAGGGTATTTCTTCTAGTACTGCTGGCGCTCACCGCCACAACAGGTTCTGTGCCTTACCATCCCATTAGGAGCAGGAGGATTCTCCCGACATTGTTACTGGTATGTTCCGTGTCTTTCACTTTGATGTTTATATGTTGTTGGACCCCGAGTCAAGTTTCTCTTATGTGACCTCACTTATAGTTGTGAGTTTTGAAATGAGTCCCAAAAAGATTCCCGAGCCTTTCCTAGTTTCTACTCCAGTAGGGGAGTCAGTTGCTGCTATGCAAGTGTATAAACATTGCCCTGTTACTATTTTTCAGAGTCATATTTGCTGATTTGATAGAGTTTGACATGGTGGATTTTGATGTTACTTTAAGTATTGACTGGCTTCACTCTTGTTATGCATCTATAGACTGTCGTTCCCGTGTAGTTAAGTTTTAGTTTCCTGATGAACCATTTTTTGAGTGGTTTGGGATTTCAGTATCTCCCAAGAGTCATTTCATCTCCTATCTCAAAGCTAAAAAGCTTATATCTAAAAGTTACATCTATTACCTAGTTTGAGTTAAAGACATTAAGTCTGAGGCTCCAACCATTCAGTCAGCCAACGTTACTAATGAGTTTCCTAATGTTTTTTCGGAAGATCTCCCAGGGGTACCTCCTGATAGAGAGATAGAATTTGGGATTGACCTTCTTCCTGAAACTCAGCTTATTTCTATTCCTCTCTATCGTATGGCATCTGCAGAGCTTAAAGAGTTGAAGAGCAACTCAAATATCTTTTAGACGAAGGTTTTATAAGGTACAGTGTGTCACCTTGGGGCACACTTGTTCTATTTGTGCGAAAGAAGGATGGTTTTTTGCGTATGTACATTGACTATCGTCAGCTTAATAAAGTCACAGTCAAGAATAAGTATCCTCTTCTAATAATTAATAACCTGTATGATCAGTTGCAATGCGAGTTACTTCTCAAAGTAGATCTTAGATTCGGTTATCATCAACTTAAAGTAAGGGAGTGTGATATTCCAAAGACAACCTTCCAAACCCGTTATGGTTACTTAGAGTTTCTATTCATGTTTTTTGGGCTAACCAATGCTCCAGCAGCCTTCATGGACCTTATGAATCGAGTATTCAAACAGTATCTTGATATGTTTGTCATTGTTTTCATAGATGATATTCTTGTGTATTCCTGTAGTGAGGATGACCATGCAGATTATGTTCGAATTGTCTTGCAAACTCTTAGAGATCATCAGTTATCCACCAAATTTATCAAGTGTGAATTTTGGCTAAGGTTAGTAGCTTTTCTGAGTCATATTATTTCAGCCGAAGGCATTAGAGTTGATCCCCAAAAGACACAAGCCAAAAGAAATTGGCCTAGACCTATCTCTTCATTAGACATTAGGATTTTCTTACATCTAGCTGGCTATTACCATCGTTTTGTTGAAGGTTTCTCTTCTATTGCATCCCCCATGACCCGTTTAACCCAAAAGAAAGTTAAGTTCCTTTGGTCAGATTCCTGTGAGAAGAGTTTTCAAGAGTTGAAGACTCGACTCACCTCAACCCTTGTGTTGACTTTGCTTGATGGTAAGGATGGTTTTATGGAGTATTGTGATGCCTCTAGAGTTGGTTTGGGTTGTGTGTTGATACAGAGCGGTAAGGTGATAGCCTATGCCTCTAGATAGTTGAAGCCACATGAAAAGAACTACCCAACCCATGATCTTGAATTAGCTATTGTGTTTTTTACTGTGAAAATCTGGAGAAACTATTTGTATGGTGTTCATGATAATGTGTTTACGGACCACAAAAACTTACAGTATGTGTTTTCTCAAAGGGAGTTGAATCTTATCCAGAAAAGATGGTTAGAGTTGTAAAAAGATTATGATATGAGTGTGTTGTATCACTCGGGCAAGGACAATATAGTGATAGAAGCCTTTAACAGGTTATCTATCATTAGTGTTGCTCAAGTAGAGAAGGGTAAGGAAGAGTTAGCTCGTGATGTGCATCATTTGGCTAGATTGGGCGTTAGGTTGCTTGATTCAACTGAGGGGGTATTTTGGTGCAGAGTAGTTCTGAATCTTCTTTGATTTTAGAAGTGAAGGAGAAGCAAGACTCAGATCCTAGTTTGGTCAGACTGAAAAAGTCAGTCAAGGACCAAAAGTTAGAGGTTTTCTCCCAAGGGGGAGATGGTGTGTTGATATTGCAAGGTAGATTATGTGTTTCTTGAATTGATGATCTGAGATAGAGGATCATGGCAGAGGTGTATGGCACACGATATTCTATTCATTTCGAAGCTACCAAGATGTACCACAACTTGCAGAAAATCTATTGGTGAAGTGGTATGAAGAAGAATATAGCTGAGTTCGTAGCTAAGTGTGCAACCTGCCAACAGGTCAAGGTAGAGCACCAGAGACCTGGTGGTGTGATGCAAGAGTTTAGTATACCCACTTGGAAGTGGGAAGAGATAAATATGGATTTCGTGACTGATTTACCTCTTTCCTGATGCCATCATGATTCTATTTGGGTTGTTGTAGATAGGCTAACTAAGTCAGTGCATTTCTTGCCTGTGCATACATCTTATACCGTTGAGGATTATGATAGACTGTATATTCAGGAGTTATTCAGGTTGCATGGAGTTCCCTTGTCTATCATCTCCGATAGGGGTACTCAGTTTACTTCTCAGTTTTGGAGGGAGTTCCAGCAGAGTATTGGTACCCAAGTTAGTTTGAGTTTTTCTTTTCATCTGTAGACAGATGGTCAGGATGAGAGGACCATCCAAACTTTGGAGGATGAGCATGTGCTCTGTATTTCAAAGGAAGTTGGGATGAGCAGTTGCCACTGATTGAGTTTGCGTATAATAATAGTTACTATGCTAGTATCAAGATGGCACCATTTGAGGCTTTTTATGGTAGAAGGTGTAGGTCACCCATAGGTTGGTTCGAAGTGGGTGAAGCTGCTATGACTGGACCTGATACCGTATTTAAAGCTATGGAGAAGGTCAAATTGATTAGAGAAAGATTGAAGACAACGCAGAGTCGTCAGAAGTCATATGCAGACGTGAGAAGAAGGGATCTTGAATTTGAAGTTAACAACTTGGTGTATCTGAAAATTTCACCCATGAAAAGGGTGAAAAGGTTTGGGAAGAAGGTGAAGCTTAGTCTCCGTTATGTTGGTCCGTACAGAGTTCTTAACCGTGTTGGGAAAGTAGCTTATGAAGTTGAGTTACCGACAGAGTTTTCAGTTGTGCATCCTATCTTTCATGTCTCCATGCTTAAGAATCACATTGGTGATTCCGTTGTTATGGACTCTTCAGATAGCCCAGATATCTCGACTAGCCTTTCATTTGAAGAGATTCTAGTTGAGATTCTAGATAACCAGATCCATAGACTGAGGAACAAAGAGGTTCCCTTGGTCAAAGTGTTATGGCGAAACTAGTCAGTTGAGGGCGCAACTTGGGAAGTCGATTCAGATATGAGATCCAAGTACCCGCACTTATTCTCCGCAAGTTCAGATCAAGTCAAAGGTATCATTCTTCCTTAATTCAACCCCTTTCTAATCAAAGTTGCAGTTATATAGCTATTCTTAATATAAGTTCATGCATTCTCCGACGTATTCAAGAGTTTAGAACGATAGAGAGTCCATTTAGCAAGTTGTTTCATCTATGCATACCCAGTTTCCTCCGTACTCTTAGCTTGACGAGTGTCATTCGAGGACGAATGTTCCCAAGGGGGAGATATTGTAATACCCCCAAACTTTTTCTTAAGTTTAATTTCGTCCCTAGAAGGCTAAGGAATGAGTTCCTAAGTGCGTAAAATTTAAACCATATAAAATTTACCTAATTTTGACTTTTTATCATGAGGAAAATTTAATTAGCTTTTCAACGATATAAGATTCACCCAAATCCGATAACCGGACAATAAGTTATGGCTAATTTGAGTTCTAGTCGTGAAAAAGTGTCATTTTAGTGCTTGGCGGATCGCGGAGAGGGTCTGTTTGACAATTGTCAAATTACAGTAGCCTAGCGCAATTGTGACACGTTGAGTTGAAGTTCTAGGTCCTAACCAGTGGGATAGCGTGATGACTCCACATCGCGGTGACCCCAAGAATCCCATTTGTCAATTTCCAGTGAGCCACCGCGATAGTGGCGCGTCGCGGTGTCCCATAAAATCGGGTTCCCAGTTTAATTTTTCCAGCTTCATACAAAAGTTAAAAAGGGCACTTTGGACCTTTTCCAATCCTCTTAAACCGTACAAACACCAAATTGAAGTCATTTACAAGCATTCTATTAGTTTTTCCTCAAGTTTTCTCTCAACAAAAACCCTAAGTACCTCTTCAAGATGCATTCAGGGTCTGTTTCAAACAAATAAGATATGCAACCCCATAGTTTTCGATGTTCTGGATGTATTGGAGAAGTTGAATTTTGCATACGAGGCTGTTTTACCAAAGTTTTTACTTAGTGGTCAATTAACCTCTTCTAAGAATCTCAAGAATCCACCGTAGCTTTCACAAATTGAGTTGGGATTCAAGATTCCCAAGTTAAGGGCTTTAATAACACTCATCCAAAAGTACGAGAAAGAGTCTCAAGCAAGCGCTCTTGTGCCCAAAGTTTTGGTTTTTTTCCTTAAAAGATTTTAATGTTTCAAGATGAATCATGCCTAAATTACTATATTTCAAGTATATGAGATTATGAATTTGTTTAAGTCTTGAATTATATGATACTACACCTATTTTATGATTTGAATTGAGAATTAATGTTATGAATTGCATATTCCTTCCATGTTTGATGTTTGGAATTCTCTTAAGGTTAAAGTCATGATTTACCCTCTATTTTGAATTGAGATTCTTGAATATGTATACATGTTTTAAGGCCCAAGAATGAGTTTTGATATATTCTATAGTATTTCAAGAATGGTATTGATATCTCCATATCATTGCAGTTTCAAAGCTTGTTAAAGATAGCCTACCAAAGTTTAAAGAAAAGAGTTGATTTTGATCCTAAGTTAAGAAAGGAATCCACATCTTGTGATTTAAGTTAAAGGGAATCATATTGGCTCCCATTGCATAATATTGAATTGTATAAGGTAGATTTTCCTAAAATTTCTGAGCCTAGTATGGGAGTAGTACTTAGCATAGAGTTGGGCTTGATTCCGAGGTCTCATGCCCCAGAACTATGAGCCACCGTAGGATTTGATTTACCCCAAGTGGGTTAAGCTAGTGACCACTAAAAGTAAAGGTTCTACTCTGATGGCAAGGACAGAACAGCTCTCCCCAACGTGGGCAATACGTTGGACTCCATATAGCTCACACGGTTTATGTCAGTTAGAAGAAACTCCCAAGTTTCCTAAAGTCTCAAGTATTAAAGTTCTTAAAGTTTTAAGTCCTTGAGTTTCAAAGAAGTTCCTTGTTTTCAAAAGACTAAAGTGTATGTTCTAAAAGTTGTTGTTTAAGTGTTCAACTAGTTACAAGCTTGAGATTAAAGAAAGAATACAAATTTAGAACAAAGTGTAATGGCTCACTTGATTTTATACTACATGTTTCATTATTCATCATTTATGAAAGTTTTATTCAAGCTATGTGAGTTATGTACAATGCCATGTATGTTTTCTATAAAGATTTATTGTATTGATATTTAGCTGCATACATCCACATATACTCAGTACATTCCCAAGTGTTGATCCATATATACGTCTGTGTGCTACATTGTCTCATAATGTAGGTTCAGGTTCTCAGTCCCAGTAGTGTTAGTGATCCCGAGTATCTTTATCTACATCTCCACTGTGGTGAGTCCTCATGGTTTGAGGACCTATCTCCAGACACTTCAGTATTTTTAGTAGTTGTTCTACTGCTTTCAATTCAGTTCGGGTCAGTCGGGGATCTATCCCAATGGCTCTCTAGTTTGTTAAGGAGTAGAGGCTTTGTCAGAATAGATGGTCAGTATGTTTAGATTTGAAGTATTTTGTTACCTTTACAGTACTCATTCAGATTTCAGTTAGACATGATATGACGTGACTCCTTATTTTGCTCTCATTAACTTTAAGTAAGCTTTATGCTAAGTAGCAGGATCAAAGCTTCTTCTCTGCAAAGTTCTTAATCAACTTTATAAAAGCAGTTCCTCTAAATATGGATTTACACATGCTCATACTACGGAAAGTCATTGATGACCTTATCACAAAGGACACACTTTATGAAGATCTCTCTGAATATCTGTCATGGTATGCTGATCAAATTCTTGATTATTGATGCAGTATAGATCCTCCTTGGCAAATCGCCACAGGAAGAGGATAAGGTGGAAAAAATCAAAACTCTTCATATCATGGAGGACGAACAAACCCTTCATATTTTGATCGAAGAAATTTTGCATATAGCTCTGCAAGTTCTAATTTTCCTATATTACAACAAGGAAACAGAACTTTAATTAATTCAAAAATTCCTCGAGTTGAATCATCATCATCCAAAACTCTGAATATTGGTTCTTCTGTACATTTAGAAGATATTCCTGAAGATCATCCATTATACAAACAACTGCAATCTTATCTATCAGACCAACAAAAAACTGCAGAATCTTTTGCGTCCATAGTTCCAGAAAATTCTGAAGATAAGCCTTCATATGAAAAACTAGATGCTAGAGAACTTATATTATATATTGAAAATCAGCATATTCCTGGACAAGAAAATTCTGAAGAAGCATGGAGAATACTCAAAAATTATCTTACCGCATATACTATCGATTATTATCTACTCTAAATCCTTGATGTAAGTTAATTGATGATAATTCTGATTGCACTATGCTTATTGTAACTAATTTTATAAAATCTAGGGTTACTACCCAAAGACCTATTAGATAGGATGAAATTGATTTCCCCCAAACATGGATTTTAAATTCAGTCACTTCCCCCAAAACAATTGGCGGAGGATGTGACTAATTTTGTGTTACTTGAGTTAACTCTGAATTAGTCACATTTTCCGCCAATTGTTTTGGGGAAGTGACTGAATATAAAATCCATGTTTGGGGGAAATCAATTTCATCCCATCTAATAGGTCTTCGGGTAGTAACCCTAGATTTTATAAAATTAGTTTCAATAAGCATAGTGCAATCAGAATTATCATCAATTAACTTACATCGAGGATTTAGAGTAGATAGTAATTGATAGTATATGCGGTAAGATAATCCTATAAGTTCAGATCCAGGGGCATAATCATATCCATGAGATTTCACATTTAAGGTTAAAGCATGAAGAATATTTACATCAGTTAGGGATAATTATAAATTTGGCTGAGTATTAAAATATACAGGACCATAAGCAAGAGTAGATTCAATAGATCCCATTAAGGATTTTCTAAAATTTAGATTTCTAGCATTACGCAAAGCAGCTAAAATGTTTCAGGGAGACCCTTTAGGGTTAAAGGTCAAAAGGCAATTTGTACTAAGCTAATATGCATATAATTATAATTACGTTTAAAAATATCTATATCATGCTTATTTAGGAGTTGAATAGTCTGTTCATCAGCATTTAAAGCAAGAGATTGTTCAGTTGTTTTAATAATTTGTTTATGTTTTATTTTATCAAAAAATTCATATTCATATATGGTTTTTAATTCAACTTTTGGAATTGTCCATTTATTCAGTAGATCCATATCTTGAGGTAAATCTACCTCTTCGAGTTTTGTACTTTTAGTACTAACTTCTCCCATATCCATAGTTATAAAAGTCTTATATCTATGCTAAAAATTTTCACCTCAATTAACATATTTACTATGAAAATTCATAGGCTTTGATACCATTAATAGGATCTCTTAGGCTGGGGTATGCCACTCAGCCTACCAGACCATATAATAATATCGGATTAAGCCTAAATCGGAAGACCGAACCAAAGCACCAACCGAAATAGAAAAGAATCTTAAGTAATTTTATGACTGTATGGACTCTTTTACCCAAACATGAGGCCTATCAGAGATTTAATAACCTTATGTTAAACTTGTGTGTCTAGAAGTTCTAATTGTAAAAAATTAATTTGTTTTTGTTTCATATTGATAAGGGTATTTATATCTCTTGTTACAGGATGAGTAATAAAAGGATAAGAGATTTGTTTATTCTTATAAGTAGCCTTAAAACCATTTACATCAATATGTGTATAAGGATAGATAGCATTTATAAAAGGTGTTCCTAAGATAATAGGAGGATATAACTGATTTTTTACTAAAAAGAAGAAATGAGGAATGCAGACTTTATCTCGACATATATGAGTATTTGGTAATTTATAGTTGATATCAAGAGTATGACCAGAGGCAGATTTTACTACATGAGTAGTTTTTTCAAAATACCTGGTTGGAATTAATCCTACTTGAATACAACTAACATCAGCACCACTATCAATCATAGCAACATTAGTGATAAAAAATTCCTTATTTATCAGAATAGTGCAATTTATATACCATTTATGAGCTGTAACTATTTGCATCATCCCCAAGAAACAATCTCTTTTCAAATCTTTTGTCGAACTAAGTTTATCAATTTCAGAATTTTCAGAGTATTCCAAATCCTTATCTTTTCCTTTTGAGGTAAAAGAAGTTTCAGGGATTTCAATAACCTTTTCTTCAATTTTTGAAATACTATGATCGGAGATCATCTGATTTTGTTTTAAGGAAACAACTTCCTTTTTTAATTGTTCAACTTCGATTTTTAAATCATTAAAGGTAGTATCTCTACCTGGGGTTTTACTCAACGCAAGACGTCGATTAACTTCGGCTAAAGAATAAGACATGTGATGATTATCAAAAGAGTTATCTTTAGAAATACTAGTATTAGCAGAAGTTTTTTAAGTAGCTAAATTAAGGATTTTTTCACGCAGTTTTTCATCAGTAACTTCTTTCAGTAATTCAAGGACATTTTCAGCAGTAAAAATTTGAACATTTAAATCAAGATCTTCGAATTACGCTTGAAGTTTATACATCATTTCATCACAATTACAAACATCATTATCACAGTCATTACATTTATTAACCTGATCGAGCTCACTATCAGAATTTGGTAATTCAAAATCATCTTCAGATGTAGAATCAGATTCGAAATCAGAGGTATATAATAAATTATAAACTTGGTCATGAACTTCTTCAGAAAGTCCTAAGGACTTGAGTTTTTATAATTTGCAGTTTGGAGCTATATGGCCATACTGGTTACACTTATAACACTTAATGTTGGCTAACTCTCTTTTTGATCTATTTTTCGTGAATCTGGTAGACTTACGAAAGGATTTTCTAGTTTCACGTTCTTCCTTGGTTCTATGCCTAGAACGTTTAATTCTATAGGATTTATTAGGCTTGGAATATCTTTGGGGTTTTCGTGCTAAGGGTTTATCCATACCAAATTGCACACAAAAGTCTCCTAATTGGGATTTTTCTCTGAGTTTATGAAGCTTAATTTGTCTAGCTAATTTCAACTCGTTGCAAAGGCCTAAGCCTTCTTGAGTACAAGCTACAATAAGCTGACCATAAGTTTTTTCTGAATACTGGACTTCTCCATAAGATCCTCTAAGAGATTTTCTAACTCTTTCAGCAAATAAAGGTGGAAGGCCATCAATGAATTTATGTTTCCAATGGTCATACTTACTTTCGGGTAAATCCATAACCCTACTAAGAAAGGTGTCTTTATACCATCTAAATTTGCTTAAGTGTTTACATTTTAAACCATTAAGAAGGGTCCTAATGTTTTCATACTGATTGGTAAATCTTCCTCCAAAATGTTCAATAATTGTAAGCATAAGGGTATAGGCAGCATCGGATCTACCTGCCCGAAGTGGTTGACCTAGATTATCTTTTCCAGGTTTATCATTGGTGGCATTCAAAATAGCCTCGCGTTTATCGTCATCTAAAAAATTATCCCACCAGCCTCGAAGTTGGCCAGTAAATCCCGCAATAATCATTTTACAAATTGTTGGGTCAGTACGATTGGCCCTATTTTCTGGTGAAGCAGTGGTTGTGGCAATAGTCGCATATATGGACATTCGATGAATAAGAATAGAGATTTGTCGGTCAGATAATTCGTCAATATTCCATTCATAAATAGCTTCTCCACTATAAGAAGTATTTGTTTGATTCCATTCCCTTTCCTCTATCAGAACATCTTGAGGAGTTGGACGTGGATAATATGCAGTAGACATTCGGGGAATATCAGCGTATTTCTTGCCCGGTTATTTCTTAATCATGCCTTTTAGCTTATTTAGCTCGGAAGAGATTACATCTCCAGTATTTTGAGTAGACTCAATATTATCAGCAAAATTAGACTTGAGATTTTGTACAAAATCATCAGAAATATTAAGAGGTTGAATGTTTAAACGAGAGAATTTTTGGTCTAAGAGTTTCTCTAATTGGGCTAATTGAGACACTTTTTCAAATCCTTCTATTTCAGGAGGTCTTTGAATACAAGGTTTTGATAAAATATATCCTTCTTCATCATTGGTTTTGGAAGTAGAAGGAATGTTAGAGGAATTCATATGGGTGCTAAGCTTGTTAACTAACTTAATTAATTCGTCAAGTTTTTTATCAAGAGAGGAAATATGTTCTCCTGAAACATTAACATAAAGACTCAAATAATTATTTTGGGCGATAAGGTTATTTATTTCAGAAACAGTAATCTTTCCCACATCTTCATTGACAAACTTTTGGAAAGCAGAAAAAGTCATGCCAGTATTATTGGGCAATATAAAGGAAGACTGAGAAGGATAGAGTGCTTAAGTAATTGTACCATCAGAATTTTGATAAGATCTTTCGACTATTTTGACATAAGACGGTAAATATGCAGACATGAACCATGGTACAAAAAAAATAATTTTATTATGTAAGACACATATTTCATAGAATTCTTCTGAAATAGTTCGTAAGTCATCAGGATTATAGGTTTCAAAAAACCATGTCCTAAAAGTTTTCCATTTTTCAGAAAAAAATTCTTTCTGAATATATTTTCTTGCCTGAGAACCAGGACTAAAATCAATAAGTTGTGTCATCATAGTTAAACAGAATTGATGTCAAAATCCATTTCAGATGGGGTAGGATTTTCATTATCAAAATCTTGAACTATATTAGTTTTTGAGTTGATTTTTATCTTTTCTACACCTTTAGGATTAACATGCGAATCTGCCGAATTAATAGTATGCAAAGATGTCGCTCGATTCCTGGCTGGACCATACTGAGGTTCTAAAGGAGAAATATGATGAATAGAAGGAAGTCTTCTTGGTATTGAAAAAGAATTTCTATAGACTGGGGGGTTACTATCAAATTGTAGACAAATTCGCCCATCTGGATTTTGAGTTACTTATATTATGTTATGTTATGTTATGTTATGTTATGTTATGTTATGTTATGTTATGTTATGTTATGTTATGTTATGTTATGTTATGTTATGTTATGTTATGTTATGTTATGTTATGTTATGTTATGTTATGTTATGTTATGTTATATTAGACCAATTAGAAAAACTTTTAGATAAAAAATTCTCTCATTTAAACATTCAACCTCTTGATGTTTCTGATGATTTTGTGCAAAAACTCGAGTTTCATTTTGCTGATAATATCGAATCTACTCAAAACATAGGAGACACTATCTGTTACGAGCTAAATAATCATAAAGATATGATTAAAAAACAACCGAGGAAAAGATACGCTGACATTCCCCATATGTCTACTGCATATTATCCACGTCCAACTTCTCAAGATGTTCTGATAGAGGAAAGGGATTGGAATCAAACAAATACTTCTTATAGTGAAGAAGCTATTTATGAATGAAATATTGATGGATTATCAGATCGATAAATCTCTATTCTTATCCACTGTATGTCCATGTATTCTACTATTCCCATAGCTACTGCATCAGCAGAAAATTGGGCCAATCGTACTGACTCCACAATTTCTATAAAATGATTGTTGCGGGCTTTACTGGCCAACTTTGAGGCTGGTGGAATAATTTCTTAGATGATGATAAACGCGAGGCTATTTTTAATGCCACTAATGATAAACCTGAAAAAGATAATTTAGGCCGACCAGATGCTGTCTATACCCTTATGCTTACAATTATTGAACATTTTGGAGGTAGATTTACCAATCAGTATGAAAACATTAGAACTCTTCTTAATGGTTTAAAATGCAAACATTTAGGAGAATTTAGATGGTATAAAGACACCTTTCTTAGTAGGGTTATGGATTTACCCAAAAGTAAGTATGACCATTGGAAAACTAAATTCATTGATGGTCTTCCCCCTTTATTTGCTGAAAGCGTTAGAAAAACACTTAGAGGATCTTATGGCGAGGTCCAGTATTCAGAAAAAACTTATGGTCAACTTATTGTATCTTGTACTCAAGAGGGTTTATCCCTTTGCAACGAGCTAAAATTAGCTAGACAAATTAAGCTTGACAAACTCAGAGAAAAATTCCAATTAGGAGATTTTTGTGAACAATTTGGTATGGATAAACCGTTAGCGAGAAAAACCCAAAGATATTCTAATCCTGATAAATCCTATAGAAAGAAACATTCTAGGCATAGAACCAAAGAAGAACGTGAAACAAGAAAATCCTATCGTAAGTCTACCAGATTTATGAAAAATAGATCTAAAAGAGAGTTAGCAAAAATCAAGTGCTATAGGTGCAACCAATATGGTCATATAGCTCCAAACTGCAAGTTACAAAAACTCAAGTCCTTAGGACTTTCTGAAGAAGTGCATGACCAAGTCTATGGTTTATTATATACCTCTGATACTGACTCTGATTATGATTCTACATCTGAAAATGATCTACCTAATTCTGGTAGTGAATCCTATCAGGTTAATAAATGCAATGATTGTGATAATGATACTTGTAATTGTGACGAAATGATGTATAAGCTTCAAGCGCAATTTGAAGATCTAGATTTAAATATTCAAACTCTTACTGCTGATAATGTCTTTGAATTGATGAAGGAAGTTACTGATGAAAAACTTCGTGAAAAAATCATTAATTTTTCTACTAAAAAACTTCTACTAATACTGCTAATATTTCTAAAGATAATTCTTATGATAATTATCATATGTCGTATTCTTTAACTGAGGTTAATTAACGTCTTGCATTGAGTCAAACTCCAGGTAGAGATACTACCTTTGATAATTTAAAAATCGAAGTTGAAAAATTAAAGAAAGAAATTGTTTCTTTAAAATAAAATTAGATGATCTCCAATCATAGGATTTTGAAAATTGAAGAAAAGATTCCTGACATTCCTGAAAATATCATTTCTTTTACTTCAAAAGGAAAAGAAAAGGATTTTGAAAACTCTGAAGATTCTGAAATAGATAAACTTAGTCCAAAAGAAGATTTAAAAAGGGATTATTTCTTAGGAATGATGCAACTAGTTACTGCTAATAAATGGTATATAAATTGCACTATTCGGATAAATAAGGAATTTTCTGTCACTAATATTGCTATGATTGATAGTGGTGCTGATGTCAGTTGCATTCAAGAAGGTTTAATTCCAACCAGATATTTTGAAAAAACTACTCACATAATTAAGTATGCATCTGGTCATAGTCTTGACATCAACTATAAATTGCCGTATACTCATATATGTCGAAATAAAGTCTGCATTCCACATTTCTTCTTTTTGGTAAAAAACCAGTTATATCCTCCTATTATTTTAGGAACACCTTTTATAATGCTATTTATCCTTATACACATATCGATGCGAATGGTTTTAAGGCTACCTATAGAAATAAACAAATCTCTTATCCTTTTGTTACTGATCCTGTAACAAGAGATATAAATGCTCTTATTAGTATGAAGCAAAAGCAGGTCAATTTTTTACAATTAGAACTGATGAGTATTAATATTCTTGATACTTTAAAATCAGTAAAGGTCTAATAAAAAATAAAAATAATTTCTAATCAATTGATTGTTGATATTTGTGCGGATCATCCAAATGCTTTCTGGAACCAAAAGAAGCATATTGTTTCTCTTCCTTATGAAAATGATTTTAGTGAAGAAAAAATTCCCACAAAATCT
The DNA here is from genome assembly GCA_030864225.1 of Capsicum baccatum var. pendulum. Taxonomy (NCBI): domain Eukaryota; kingdom Viridiplantae; phylum Streptophyta; class Magnoliopsida; order Solanales; family Solanaceae; genus Capsicum; species Capsicum baccatum. The sequence continues at coordinate 217,265,575 of CM061556.1, read as the reverse complement.
CGACCCTGTCAAATGAATGCAGAGTTAGTAGAATTCCATAAAACAGAGATTGATAGTCTTCTGCAAAAGGATCTTATAAAACCTTCAAAGTTCCCTTGGTCTTGTACTGCTTTTTATGTCAATAATGTTGTTGAAAAAGAATGAGGTATGCCTCGACTAGTCATAAACTATAAACCTCTGAATAAAGTTTTGAAATGGATTAGATATCCTATACCGAATAAAAGGGACTTACTTTCTAGATTATATGATGCTAATATATTCTCTAAATTTGATTTAAAATCTGGTTATTGGCAAATTCAAATTGATAAAGAACATACTTATAGAACTACTTTTAATGTCCCCTTTGGACAGTATGAATGAAATATTATGCCATTCAGTTTAAAAAATGCTCCTTCTGAATTTCAAAAAATTATGAATGATATTTTTAATCCCTATATGAATTTTATCATTGTCTATATTGATGATATTTTAGTATTTTCAAAAATCCTTGAATCACATTTTAAACATCTGCATATGTTTAAACAAATTATTATACAAAATGGTTTGGTAATCTCCAAACCAAAATTAAGTTTATTCCAGACAAATATTAGATTTTTAGAACATAATATTTGTCAAGGTTCTATTGAGCCTATACAAAGAGCTCTAGAATTTGCTAAAAAAATTCCTGATATTATTACTGATAAAAAACAGCTGCAAAGGTTCCTTGATAGTCTTAATTATATTTCTCCTTTTTATGAAAATCTGTCTAGAGATTTAGCTCCTCTATATGATAAACTAAAAAAGGATTACAAAATTTCTTGGACTCAAGACCACACTGATTTAGTAAAATTAATTAAAAAACTCTTGCAAACCCTAACTGGTTAAAAATTGTTGAAACTGATGCTTCAAATATTGGGTATGACGGAATACTTAAACAAGTTAATCCCCATACAAAAACAGAATGCTTGATTAGATATTATTCTGGTAAATGAACTGAAAGCCAGAAAAAATACGACACACTAGACCATGAAATGCTAACTATTGTAAAATGTGTTTTAAAATTTCAGGATGATTCGTATGACCAAAAATTTATAGTCAAAACTGATGCTCAATCCGTTAAATATATGTTTGCCAAAGACTTCAAACATGATGCTTCTAAGCTAATCTCTGCCAGATGGCAGGCTCAGTTAGCCCCTTTTGATTTTGAAATTCATTATAAAAAAAGAAGTGAAAATTTTTTGCCCGATTTTCTCTCTAGAGAGTATTTAAAAGATCAATGAATTTTTATACTTACTATCTCTCTGACAAGGTAATCATCTCTATTATTAAATGTCTTCCTTTAAATGAAGATCTTCATTATCTTATATTAGAAACTTTGACTCGTAAAATAATTGAAGAAGAGTTTATCTCTACTCACGATAAATTCGTTTTCAATAATATCTATTGGTTCGATATTGATTTAAGTGACTAATCTTTGCAGGATCATCCAAAAAATTCAATAATGAAGCTCTTGCTTCATTTCTTCTCTCACAAATTTCTAATCGCTTTCATAAAAGCAACCCCCCTGAATGTGACATGCATATGCTTATTCTACGAAAAGTCATTACTAGTTTCATTACAAAACATACACTCTATGAAGATATATCTAAATGTTTGGACTGGTATGTGGATGAATGGAAGAAATTTGATAGATTTGACTTTATTTCTGATGCAGAATGGATCCTCCTTGGCAAATAGCCAAAGGAAAAGGAAGGGGTGGAAGAAGTCAAAACTCTTCATATCAAGGAGGACGAACAAACCCTTCATATTTTGATCGAAGAAATTCTGCATATAGCTCTGCAAGTTCTAATTTTCCTGTATTTCAACAAGGAAACATGACTTTAATTAATTCAAAAATTCTTCAAGATGAATCATCATCATAAAAAACTCTGAATATTGGCTCTTCCATACATTTGGAAGATATTCCTGAAGACCATCCGTTATATAAACAACTGCAATCCTATATATCGGATCAACAAAAAACTGCAGATTCTTTTGCATCTATAGTTCAAGAAAATTCTGAAGATAAACCTTCATATGAAAAATTGGATACTATAGAACTAATATATTGAAAATCAACATATTCCTGGTCAAGAAAATTCTGAAGAAGCATGGCGAATACTCAGAAATTATCTCACTGCCAACGTTTATTTCACTGGCGAATCATATAAAACCCGGACTTATTATGAACATATATTAGTTCAAAACATTCAGTGTGACTTTTGATCACAGTCTACCCCAGGAGTACATGGATACTCCAAAATAGTAATTAAGAAACTTATTCCTATTGAAGAATGGGGTATTTCATCAAGTTTTTTTATCAAGAGATGAAATATGTTCTCCCAAAACTTTAACATAAAGACTCACATAATTATTTTGGGCGATAAGGTTATTTATTTCAGAAACAGTGATTTTTCCAATATCCTCATCTACAAATTTTTGAAAAGCAGAAAAAGTCATTCCAATATTATTAGGTAAAATAAAGGAAGATTGAGGAGGATACATAACTTGAGTAATTGTACCATCAGAATTTTGATAAGATCTTTCAATTATTTTTATATAGGACGGCAAATATGCAGACATAAAATATGGCACAAAAAAGATAATTTTATTATGTAAGACACATATTTCATAGAATTCTTTGAAAATATTTCGCAATTCGTCAGGACTATAAGTTTCAAAAAACCGCATCCTAAAGGTTTTCCATTTTTCACAAAAAAAATCTTTTTGAATATATTTTCTTTCCTGAGAACCAGGACTAAAATCAATAAGTTGTGTCATCATAATTAAACAAAATTAATATTAAAATCCATTTCAGAAGGGGTAGAATTTTCATAATTTTGAACAATATTTGTTTTAGGATTGATTTTGATTTTTTCTACATTTCTAGGTGAATCTGCATAATTTAAAGAATGTAAAGATGCAGCATGATTCCGAGCTGGACCATAAATTGGTTCAACTGGAGAAATATGATGCATAGCAGGCAACATTTTAGGCATGAAAAAAGAATTTCTTGGCAAGAAATTTCTATACGTAGAAGTATCTTCATCAAATTGAAGACAGATTTTTCCATCATTACTTTGAGTTACATGAGTTAACTCTGAGTTTGTTACTTCTTCTGCAAGCTGTGTCGGAGAAATAACTGAATTGAGAATCCAGTTTTTTGAAAAATTAATCTCATCCCATCGAATAGGTCTCCTGGTAGTAAGTTTATCTTTTGCAAAATTAGTTTCAATTAACATAGTATAATCTGAAGAATTATCGATTAATTTACAACGCGGATTTAAAGTTGACAACAAACGATAGTAAATACGATAAGATAAACTTATAAGCTCCGATCCAGGTGCATAATTATATCCATGAGTTTTAACATTTAAAGTTAAAGCGTTAGTGATATTAACATCAGTTAAAGATAAAGTCAAATTAGGCTGAGTATTAAAATAGACAGGGCCATAAGCAAGAGTAGATTCTATAGATCCCATAAGAGATTGTCTAAAATTTAAATTTCTAGCATCACGAAGTGCAGCTAAAAAGGTTTCAGGAAGACCTTTCAAAGTTAAAGGTTTAAAAGCAATTTGCACTAAGCCAATATGTAAGTAATTATATTATTTTTTAAATATATTAATATCTTCTTGTTTAAGCAATTGGAGAGTTTTTTCATCAGCATTCAGAGCAATAGATTGCTCTGTAGTTTTAATAATTTGTTTGTGTTTGATTTTATTAAACAAACCATATTCATAAATTGTGCTTAAATCGACTTTGGGAATTGTCCATTTATTTAATAAATCCATATTCTGAGGTAAATCTATTTCTTCGAGTTTAGTAATTTTAGTACTAACTTCGCCCATATTCATGATTATAAAAGCGTTATACCTATGCTGAAAACTTCACCATGCTTAACATATTTACTATGAAAGTTCCTAGGCTCTGATACCATTTACAGGATCTCACATGGCTGGGGTAAGCCGCTCAACCCACCAGACCATGTAACAATATCGGATTACGCCAAAGTCGAAAAATCAAACCAAAGGACCAACCAAAATATAAAAGAATTTCAAATAGTTTAATGACTGTATGGAATCTTTTATCCAAACAAGGGGCATGTCAGAGATTTAAAAACCTTATGTTAAACTCATGTGTCTAGAAGTTCTAATTGTGCAAAATTCGCCCTTTTTATATCAGTACAACGGGCTAAAGAGGCACAAATTACTAGACGTAGTCACAGAGACAGAGCTAACATAAGTGTATTGAACTCGACTGTACCACCATTTTGGAACCAAGTCAAGAAACTATAGAAAAATTTCTTTATATTTTGATAGAGTATGGATCTTTCATAGTTAACATGTAAGCGAAGTTAGACCTTCAACGTAGATATAAGAAGTCCTTTATCCGGACATAGTCACGGCTGGACGAGGGTAGAAGTTGTATTAAATGCACACAATTAAAAAAGTAATTTGTACCTTGATAGCCGAAAGCAAGGCCAAAATAGTAGTAAATAGTGGCTTTTTATTTATTTATTCTTCAAAAATATATTACAAAGAGAGATGTAGAGAAAGGGGAGAGCTTATAGAAAGAGAAACAAAAGAAGAGAACTGAAAACTCCCGCCTCTCTAACAAGAATGAGGTGTCTATAAATAATAAGAAAGAGAATCTTGCACAGTAATAGATGGGTCCCTGTGCACAGTGATTTTACTATTACATAAGACTTTATTAAGCATAAAGGGTAGAGGGGCCTTATGTCGAGGTTAGATAGTCATATCTTGTCTTTGCCTTTCCATTTCTTGATGAATGCTTCCGCTTTTTCAATAATTTCCTCATTTTCTATCAAAATTTCTGGAGGTTGAGAATCTGTAACATCTTCAGTGTTTGCTTCGGTACTGTTCATTGAGTTATCTGAATTTTTCTCGACAGTTTGAAGTAATTTATCTCTTACTTCTGATAAATATTCTTCTATCATTTGCATTTTATTTCCATCATGTGCAGATATTCTCCTAGAAACATAGTTAAGACTTTTTTCTTCAATCAAAATTGATTTCTTGGGAGTCTTTTCATATTCAACAATTTTCTTGACTATTTCCTCCCTTTGATCATGACCATAGGTGAGTTTAGTATCTGGATCTTTTCGAAGCAATTTGTCCTAAAAATTACAATAGAATACTCGATATATGGCAGGAATTTATTGGGTATCATAACCTATTTCTACTGACCATCGATGGATCCAAGGGATAGAGAATTCTATGTAGAAATACATTTGATCATTAGTATCGATCTTATAAATATGTTCTGAAAGATATAATTCAGTTAAGAAAGGTGAGGATTTTTTCCATGTATGGTAAAGAGAGGAATATTCTGGAGGTAATATTTTTACTGTGGGTCCATGCTGAGTCCACCATTGGATAAACCAATTTGGAATAGGCTTTTCAAATACTTTAGCATAAATTTTTATAAACCAAGTGTGTTTGTGCTTATAATTATTATAATATAATACTTGAGAAAAGGCTTTAATGTTTTCCCAATAGGTGAAATTTGCAAGTGTTTGTCCCATTGGCCCCATTGGCATGGATTTTTGAGTCATTGATGAAATACCTCATTATATTATATTATATTATATTATATTATATTATATTATATTATATTATATTATATTATATTATATTATATTATATTATATTATATTATATTATATTATATTATATTATATTATATTATATTATATTATATTATATTATATTATATTATATTATATTATATTACATTATATTATATTATATTATTTGTAAAGAAAAACATGTATGTTTATATTTGTAAAATTTTTAAGACGTTTATGTTACCTTTTTCTAATAAGTAGAAAACTGTTATAAATGTATTTACATTATAGTGGATGTCTATCAAGAATACAGATAAGATCTATTAAGATCTATTTGATATCTATTAGGATATGAAGTATCTATCTTTTAGAGAGAAACTAGGAGTATTTTTCTCTATAAATTGAAGGATTTTGTTCATTGTATCATCAATCTTATAATCTCTCATCCCTCAAGAAAAATAAAGAACCCTCCTCTCTTATGTCTCTATTTATTCTTGTTATTCTTACTTTATAGTTCATAATACATTATCAACACGAAACTCTACCAAATAAGGTGAGATTATAAATGT